>OY804592.1:43688929-43929449 GCA_963680895.1 Fragum sueziense
GGGGCTATCAGACCAGAAGAAAACATTGAGTAAAATTGCTATCAGCATTTTTTAACTTTTTCTTTCTCGTTTTGTACCCCATCGAATCAATTTTTGTACTTATCGTCAGTTTTTTAAAGTACTATCCAACATGTTGCTTTTTGAAATGAACACTACCTCTTTAACTACAGATAAGAGAGGCGTGAGTAAATGTAATATTTCATTTTAGAATTGCTCATCAAATCCTATGCGGTGGGTACTCATTGGAATCGTGTCATCGTAACATCCATATCCCATTTTTCGCCGATTTCTTATTTCACAGAATTGAATTAGGCTGTAATTGAAGTACTTACTTTTCTCCAGGGCATCTATTTGTTTAAAGAGGAAGTCCAGTGTTTGGTTGTAAACTAGCGAATGGTTCCGTATAAACCTGAACACATTTAGAGGGTGTTCGATGTCGAAGTTTGGGTCTTTGGACTCTGCTGAAAGTTCTTTTAATGTATTCACCCAGCTGAAATATTGAAATAAAATGAGAAACGCCACGAAAAGATGTAGGAAATGGTTAGAGAAGAAGAAGAAGAAGAAGAAGAAGAAGAAGAAGAAGAAGAAGAAGAAGAAGAAGAAGAAGAAGAAGAAGAAGAAGAAGAAGAAGAAGAAGAAGAAGAAGAAGAAGAAGAAGAAGAAGAAGAAGAGAAGAAGAAGAAGAAGAAGAAGAAGAAGAAGAAGAAGAAGAAGAAGAAGAAGAAGAAGAAGAAGAAGAAGAAGAAGAAGAAGAAGAAGAAGAAGAAGAAGAAGAAGAAGAAGAAGAAGAAGAACAAGAACAAGAACAAGAACAAGAAGAAGAAGAACAAGAACAAGAACAAGAAGAAGAAGAACAAGACCGACAAGAAGTCTGCGGAGCAAGATAAGTGGGAGTGATGACATTTGTAATTCTATTTCAATTTCAAAACCTATACTGTTGGAACTCAATGCAATCGTCTCGATGGGACGATTCCGATGGGTACACACAGCATAGGGTTTGATAAACGATATGTGGAATATTGTTTGTTTTAAAGCCAAAAAAACCCTCTTATCTCTAGCTCTGAGAAGAATGCGACTTACCTCTGCGTATTATTCAGCTGTTTTTCCTTCACATCAATGTAATTTTTAAGACTTTTTGGTACATTGAGATTCTGTAAAATGTTTATAGACTGCTTCAAATGAGCCACGGACGAATAGAATTCAAGTGAAATAACAAAGCCAACTAGGCCTATCAGCAAGCAATAATAACAAAGATTCATGACTTTAATCCTTTGTTTGTGGGGATACGTTGTCGCACGAACACACAAAAAAGTTTTATTTCAAGTTCATATTGCAATCGATTGTGCCAGAGGCTGAATTGGATAAAAGTAGAAAATCTATAATGTTTCGATAATCGATAGTATTTGGCCACGTATACTTAAAACAACATGTGTCTATACTATGACGGTGATGAATACGTTGCAAGTAAAGGAGAAATAGCTAATTTTCTACATTTCTTCTTTTCTCTCAATGTTTTCATAAAATAATTCAATAAGGGATGTCAAAACCAGGTCTTGTTTGGGAAATAATTAAAAGTCCAGCGATTTAAGATGACCCCTAACTGGTGTCTGTCAGATGTCACTTTAAATTTACATCGGATTTTAATCAGATTGCTTTTACCTTGTCTTTTGACTGGCGAATCTAAGGCCGACTTCGATCGGCTTTATGGCTCGAGTTGTTGCACGCTATCGCTTTAATTGAACACCAATAGTGCGAGTTATTTGACGTCATTTCCGCAGTTATAGTCCGACCACCGGAAGAACTGTGGTCGGACCATTGGGGTCATTACAACATTTGAAACTCATCGGATAAACAGCGGAGCAGTTGGTGTCAAAAAACAAAGATTTTGATTGGCTGACACAAAACGGGGGTGAATCTAATAGATAGAACAGTGCTGGTTCCCAACGATGGCGAGAACTATAATGCCGATCGAAGTCGGCCTAAACGACCATGGCAGTTGTCGGTTGTCTGCTTGATCTGTCAGACGACGAATTGGCGAATGAATGAAATGGCATATCGTCGTTGAAAAACATCGATATCACTGGTGGTGAAATCGGCCAAAGCGAGGGACGTTTTTCGCTACAACAAGGTACAGATATTTTGCGTTTAAATGTGAGTTTAAAGATCTGATTGGATAGTTTTTCTAATAACAATGAATTTGTTCTAAAATAGACCGGGTTTACTGATATTTCTTGACAAACCGTCTGTGTTGTTATAAAATCTCGTAACTACGGCTTTATCGAAGCCGTAGTTATGATATTTTATAACAACACCGACGAAATACTATGATCGCGAAAAAATGTCCCATGCTTTGGCCGAGTTCACCACCAGTGGATATGTAATGTGAGAAGTTTTGACAGACAACAGTCTGCTGTATTCGCATGCATACTAGGTTAACACTTTGTTGCTGCCTTTAATTTTGTTTGAAACAACTTGGCAATCAAATCAGAATGTTTGAAGTTTTTGCTAAAATAACAGAATAGAAACCAGGCAGTGTAGGCTAAGATCAGACTGCACGCCTGTGCAGGCTGATCTTAGTCTACACTGCCTGCCAAAGCTTTGTTCACAACAAGTAAATTACGCGGACAGCATTCGAATAGTTAATATTTCGGACAATCCACGGAAACCCAGGTCTTGTACATGCTACGCTGTTTCAACCCCTGGAACAATTACATATAGTATCCACTGAATTTCCTTCGTATTACACCTGGTCGAAAGTTGTTATTTCATCGGTCCCATCATCAAATTATAATGCAAAATTAAACCAAAAACACCCGATTCTTACAGGTTGCTAAATGTCATCATTAAATCGATGTGTAATAGAGCTTCTCAAACTCCACACAGCGACAATTCCTTACATTATCACTGCAGGCATATAAATCACGTGACCATGCAGAATGTCACGTGATATTATAATGATGGCGGAAATTTAGGCCTATTTATATTTCTGAAATCATTTTTTAAATCCAATTATATTTTTTATTTGGGTTCATATCCGACACCTTATATTCTCAAAACATCACTTAAAGCATGTTTACTTTTTTAAAATAAAAATCAAAATAAAAAAAAAACAAAAACAAATTACCTGAAATCTTGGTAACTCAAGCTGTGCCGGCAGAGATCTCCCCAATCCAAATTCAGGGGAGATAACTGTGAAGGAGATTGAGAGCGCCTATGAATCTGATTTGACCGTTCGCTATGACTTTAGTAATAGAATTTTGTCCTTTAATTAAAAGCTTTTACAGCTAATTGTGCAAGGGGCAGAAACATAGCGAGTAACATGGGTCTCTGAGGATGGTTTTGGGCATAAGAGAAACGATTCCTTTGTTATGAACGGACGATACATCACTGCTATTCAACTAAAACATCGTAACTGTAGCTTTAAACAAGTTGCATTTACGAGGTTTTTGTTGAAAAGCGACGATATGTCATAACGTCTTGGATTAGAAGAAAAAGCAAGAAAATAACGGGGCATGCGTGTACATTTATTTCAAATGAATATATTTCACATTCAATTTCAAACATTCATGACTAACAATTGAATACTTTCACTTTAATTCTTAAATATGCCTACAGATCCCGACAAAGTAAATAAGAGATGCATTAGATGCATTTGTTCATTCTTCATTGTTTATTACATCACTTGCACGACCAAGTTTTTTCCCTTGATCAATGATATCTCTCTCATATATTTTTGTTGAGAGCGCATGGCCGCGTGAACTCTTGTCCCGCTTCACGTATCCACTGATTGGCCAGCCACTTGTTTCCCACAATAACGGGACATCCACCATGCAGCATTCTTCTGTCTTCGGTGCCGTTACGATATGTATTGTACCAGAATAAGGCGTTACCCTAAAAAAGAGTCAAATGACATTTATCGTCGGTTTTCAACGAAAACCTCGTAACTGCAGCTTGTTTAAAGCTGCAGTTACGAAATTTTCGTTGAAAAGCGACGTTATATATTATTTTGAATTTCAAGATTGTAGGCTGTTTTTTGTGAGATTCGGGCTTGCTTGTAACAAGCAGTATTTTATGTGATAGAAAGCTTGGATCTTCACTAGAGGAATTAGCTGCTAATATAACTGGGCACCAAACATAAAAGAATACGGCATTGCCCTAACATTAAGTGAACCACAACTAAAAAATCATTTTATTAATTGGTTCAATGGTGTAAAAGACCATATGTCAACTTGTGAAATGTTTCCATCATAATCAAGAAGATATCATCCTGAATGCAACAAAACAAACTGATAAAATAAATGAAACATATAAAAGCTCCATTAAGGTATTCCACCTGTCATTAGATACAACGCACTTTGTGCATTCACGCATCCAAATTCGTCGTTTTCCATGACAGCGGACGTTGACGAGGGTGTCCGATTTTGAAACACTCGGATAATTTCGTCAATTTCCGTTACCATGGATTACGCCGACGTTGTGAATATAGTATTTGGTATATAATGATGGATGTGGAATACTTTAAGATGTCAATAAAATGATCAAGTGCGACATTTCCCTTATTTCATTTAGATATACATGTATTTTGTACATTTTTATTTTCTCCATAACCGCGCAAGATCTATAGAAAACCAAAACATATAGATCTGCATGTATTTATTGTACGCAGATTTCATAGTTGATATCATTAAATTTTACTTACGGCTTTAGGAAACACAGTTTCAGGTATATTTGGAAATACAGTGGCGCCACCGGCTTCTACGTTTGACAACTGAATAAACAGAAATAAATAAGAAGGAATATCACGGTGTATAATCACGTGATACAATATTTTCTGAAAATCTTCAATAATTTTGTAAATAGTGGACCGATTTGAATTCGGTTTGAAGCAGAGAATGTGGATAGACGTCACGCATTAGATGAACGTAGTTGATTTTTGAAAAACCAACTGATAAAAAAGTTATTGAAGATAAAACAAAATTTTGGTTTATCTTCAATAACTTTTTAATCAGTTGGTTTTTTAAAAATCCATCACGTCCATGTTATTCTTGACATTTTTTTCCACCTTCTCTGCTTCAGACCGAATTAAAATTGGTCAAGTATTTACAAAGTTATTGAAGATTATAGGAAATTCACGTAATTATACGCTTTGATATGGAAAATGTATCTTGTGACATTCTGGACCATCGTGATTCAATATCAGAATGCTCACTCGCGGTGGATAATCACGTGATACAATATTTTCAGAAAATCTTCAATAACTAAATGTAAATACTGAACCGATTTGAATTCGGTTTGAAGCAGAGAATGTGGACAAACGTCACGCATTAGATGGACGTGGTTCATTTTTGAAAAATCAACTGATAGAATAGTTATTGAAGATAAACCAAAACTTTGGTTTATCTTCAATAACTTGTTTATCAGTTGATTTTTCAAAAACCCAACACGTCCAGCTTATTCCTGGCATTTTCCTACATTCTCTGTTTCAAACCAAATTCAAATTGGTCAAGTTTTAAAAAAGATATTGAAGATTATCGGAAATTCTGAGTCACGTGATTCAAATACACCGTGTCATTGTTGGGAAAAGTACAATGAGTTTTCAAATAAGTCATACGACTACATCTAAGGAAAGAGCTCACTAAGACGGGGTACATGCAACAAATCTTTTGAAAGTTGAGGCAGAAATAAGAAAGAAAGCTATTGCAAAATTTCTTACTCGAAGCAGGGCTAATTTGGCCATCCCATTATGCACAATCTTGCGACTGTACCTGTTTTATATGAATTTGATCCCAATAAGACCGTATCGTGGCTTTTCTCAAAAACCTTAGTAACTACAGCTTTAAAAAAAACTGCAGTTGCGATTATTATTTTAAAGACAAGCGATATAACATCAATCGTTTAATTATGACCCAAAGATACTAGCTAAAATGAATAGTATTTCATTTAAAACAACGCCATAAGAATAAACAACTACAACATACGTAAATCATAAAAGTTGCTACTCTCTGGCTCTTTCCGGGATTTCTGTTGAACTGAAAAATTAAAATGCAAGAGAAAATAACACAATATTTACTAGTATAGTCACAGATAAACTTTTTCCGGTTGCAATGGGATATCTGAAAAATTGCTAAAACTCTTTCCCAGTTGAAACGATTGAAAGTACCATTACCCTGACGACGAAAATAACATTAGCCTGATGGGTTCAAATGATATCAGATACTGGATTATCATGAAATAGAAACTCTGCAATATATAGCTCGGTTGCGATATATTGACACATGTTTACAAATTTTACAAATGTAAAGAAAATGTGGTCTTCATTTCAAATACAATTTTGAATGCGATGGTCCGAATCTTGCAGGTGTGGGAAACACACAAGATTCTCACCATCGCTTGCAAAATTACTGTAGCTGGAGTTTCCATATTGAGAAGTTTACATAGGTAAATTTAGTAAACATGTGCCATGATATCACAACGGGACTACAGGACTTGTAAAAGTTGACAATTACAAGAAATTTAGTTAAAGTGACATTTCACATTTATTTCATTTTTTAAAAGTATGTCTTGATGCAAAAGTTGTTTATTCTAATGCGTAGAAATGCTACCAGTTTTTGAAGTTGTTATTTATAAGCGAAAAATACGGCTACAAAGTTGAGACAGAAAAGACAAATTCTATATAAATCTAAATTGTTGTCCACAACAATTTGTTTAATTTTAGCACAAATATATATATAGATCTATTTCTCGTAAACGGTTCAATATTTTGGCTTGAAATTTTCAGAATTTTCATAGGAAAACATGCTTTTTCAGATAGAATAAAAGTAAAATTTATGTAAAAATAATTCTGAAATATTACTTTAAAAACACTTACATAACTTTGTGGAAAAAAGTCGAAATGTTGGTTGTACATTCCTCCAAAGCCATAGTTACATATCTGAAATTCAACCAAATTATACTAGAGCTAGTACATGTAAGAAGTGAAAAAACATATCCTCGGAAACCCAAGTCTCGCACATACTAGGTTGTTTTGAGCCCTGGGAAACTTTATTCAATTTCTTTCACATTGCACAGGAACGAATGGTATCATTTCATTGATTCTAGCATGATATTTATTGAAGATTCAACAAATAGAAACGGCCCTTACAGGAGAGCATATCGTCGGTGGGAAGTCAAAACCTCGTAACTCCAGCTTATTCAAGCTGTAGTTACGAGGTTTTGACTTCCCACCGACAATATTTGTTATCGGACAGTTTGCTATGACGTCTTACTTAGATTTTCTATTGCTCTCTCATTTTTGATTTCATTTTTATTTAGATATAATGGATAAAACACCAAATACAATCGAACCTACTGTGTTTGTAGATTCTCCATTGACAAAATCGTTATGCTTAGAGGCGATTTGGTTTAACGAAGAGCCAAAAATCAGAACTAACATCAATTACGCACAGGTGCATTATTTTTGCACGCACCTGTATATTTACGCGTGCACGTGTATCTAAATAGCGTGTTCGCTGGAAATACAATTTTGACCCAATTTGTACGCCATAAAAGTCCCAGACAAATATTCGGACAGCATTCACACAAGTTTTAATTAAATGGTCTAATATGTCACATACCTGTAATGCTTCATAAGACTCTCTACCAAACTTCAATGATGTAAGAGCTTCTATACGGTTTAGAACAGGCTTTGTGTAGTTGAACACGTCTGACTTCAAAAACATACTAGAAGAAATATAGTAGAAAGGATAATAGGTCAATTGCGTTTTTTTTGTATTTCTCTTAATTTTGGAGTGTGAAAAGCACGCCTTCGTGATTCTTTATGTTAATTCCCGTGCTAGGTTGTTGCACGTTCAAATATGTAAAATGAATATATTCAAGAAATATTTATGAATTTATTAACCATGCATGGGTAGTTCGTTTCTGTCAAGAGAAATTCATTTCACCGAAAGTTTATTTATTCCTTCTTAATCATCATTTTGTTTGTTTGAAAAAGTATAAACTATATTCCTGTAACCAACTACAGATTTTCTTTTGTGTATCAGTATATTTTTCTGTAACCACATGTACATTTTCTTTTGTGTGTCAGTATATTTTTCTGTAGCCACATGCACACTTTCTGTTGCGTGTCAGTATATTTGTGTGTAACTATATGCACACTTTCTGTTGGTGTCAGTATAATTTCCTGTAACCACATGCACACTTTCTGTTGCGTGTCAGTATATTTGTCTGTAACCACATACACACTTTCTGTTGCGTGTCAGTATAATTTCATGTAACCACATGCACACTTTATGTTGCGTGTCAGTATACCGGGTATTTTCCTGAAACCGAATGCACACTTTATTTTGTGTGTCAGTATATTTGCTCGAAGATGAAGGATACTCACGTTTCACTTAATCTGTCTTCTGTAGGGTCTGATCCTTTACTTTTCACAACTTTTGCTCTTTTGAGCTGGAAATAAAGAATAATGTGTATTTAGAATTAAGCTAGACTGGCTCCAGTCTGACTGATCTGATTATTAATAAAAATGTATATAAATAATGTACATCTGATTTACCTCACTATCATACTCTCTGTAATTGTGGATCATAAGGAGATTATAAGGAGAAGGGCAGTAAGAGTAGGCTAAATGATATTTTCCAGCAGGAGTGAAGTACCTTTGTAAATATATCGGCCTATTAAATATATCTGCCTACATATTCTCACGGCCTAGGAGCCAGGCTAGAATTAACCCTATGTTGTCAGATATAAGATATCATATAGAGACATAATTATCTTTGCAAGCCAAGGATTGTAATCCCTGGTTTGCGAAGGTAATAGCGAAAAGGAGAAAATTTTGTACATTTTTAGACTTCCTGACCGTTTGTTCAAGGGCTTTGATTTTTCTGTGTAGAAATACCATTTAACCATCAACTAAGATATTTGAAACTATCTTGGATAAAATTAGGCCTAATTGCAAATTGATCATAGTATGTTGATATCGGATTTCATATACCGACAAAGCAGGAAATCTAAAATCCTGTACAATCTTCTTCTGCCAAACCACCCTGAGAAGACCTTTTATTGAAATTTGCTGGTTCTTGCGTACAAAAAAGCTTTATTTGGAATTATTACAGAACAAGAGAGTCGAGATGGACATAAATCGCTCACTTCAGAGGGCAATGATGCTTTGGGAAGATTGTTATTAAACTATGGGGCATACATTTGCTCATGGTTTGCGGAGAACCTGTGACACAGACCTTTGGGAAACTGAGGCGTTGTAACATTTCCATTTCAGGGGTAGTAAAGACTTCATGGAACAGCGCAATATACGGATCACGTGACCTCTCTTCTAGCTTGATCAGCTGGTACCGATAAAATGGGTTCTTCGGTCTCATATAGCGACACTTTAATCTTCTGAGCTGTTTCTTAAAACAAATAAAAAACAAGGTGGATGTCAAATAAAGAATTGTCTTGTAACCAGGACACACGGCTGAGATATCACAGGAAAACGGCATCAGCAGCAGTAGCAGCAACAACAACAACAAGCGAAATTGAAGACAATATTGAATAAAACTGTTTATACATGATCAATTAAAATTCAGGTTGAAGCAGAGAATGCAGAAAAAACACACTAAGGATTTTCTAAATGATGCTATTATTAAACAGCATATCCTTTGATACGGACGGGACAACATTTACACTTAGACTTAAGGTAGTCCACCCCTAATGAGATTCGCATGATGTCGGCATTATTCGGATGTGGTCGAAAACATTCGGTGGTGGAACTTTCCACCACCGAATGTTTACGACCGCGCCCGAATAAGTTCGGAGACGTAACGACGACGCTCTAAAAAATCCGATGTTTTATGAATCTCAAAATGGCCACATTACGGGTATTCTACCTTAAGCATAAATTCGACTTATCCGATGGCAAGAAAACGAGTGTCAAATGTACCTTCTTTTCTTGAGATTGAAACATGCTCACATTTCCTTTACAGAGCTCGTTATATTTGTCCATTGACGGAGATTTTATAGGCGGACCCTAGCCATTTCAACATTTTGGATCTATTTATCACGTCATTGACAGCACACATATGGCTCACGATAAATAACTTGGCACAGCATCTCTAGTTAATAGCTAGAGATGCCCTGCCAGGTCATTTGTTGTGAGCTAATAGTTATAGATATTATTCCAGGTCATTTATAGTGAGCCATACCTTCCTTTCTTGTGATTCAAACAGATCCACATTTCCCGTACAAATCTCGTTATATTTGGCCCTTATCGGAGATTTTAATCGATTTGACAACAAAATGTTTCAGATCATTGACAACACACATACTTTCCTCTCTTGTGATTGGAACAGGCCCACATTTCCTTTACAGAGTTCGTCATACTTGGACCTGGACGGAGTTTTTCTTGGCGGATCCCACCCATCCCCGTCATCATTTCCGGCATCCAACATGTTACGTAAATGTCGGAGTAGTTTACGTGGTAGACGACTTTGGGATTTTGGAACTGGAATTGAAAAAAAATACTAATCGATGTCTTAAGAGATTTGAAATGGTAAATGTAATACCAAAATGATATATCATATATCTATTATATTTCATAACAATAATATCAATATTGCATCATAATAAATTAGGTTAATCGTTAAGGCATGATATAGCCTACTTTGTTACATAAAATCAGCATTATGATGTAGCATTATCTCAATGTTTCTAAACCTGGATTATCTACGGTTGTCAAAATAAATCTCTATCTGGAAGGGAATACAACAAGATTTTTTTTCCAAACATGCTAGACATTTTTTCCATAACAACAAAATGTTCAGATCCTAGTCTATGCCAAAGAAATAGCACAAGCATCGCATAAAGTAGACACTTTCATTGCTCTTCTTTAAAGTGACATTTCAGAATTTTTTGTCATAAATTTTACTTTTATTTTTATCTGAAAGAGCATATTTTCTTATGAAAATTCTGAAAATTTCAAGCCAAAATATAGCGCCGTTTACGAGAAATTTATATTTTTGTGTTAAAATTGAACAAACTGTTGTGGACAACAGTTCGGATTTATATGCAATTTATCGATTATGTCTCAACTTTAAATGCATGTTTCTCGCTTATTGGCATCAACTTAAAAAAAACTAATAGTATTTATACTCATTAGAATAACCAATCTTGGCATCAAGACATACTTTAAAAAATTGAAATTGGAAAGAAATGTCCCTTTAAAACCCTTTCCCACACATTGACGCTTTTGGACGCCCCACAAAATAAAGGCTTTGGAAAACATTGTGGAAAATGAAGAAATTGCTTGTGACAAGCAATTTCTTCATTTCCCACATTGTTTTCTACCAAGAAAGACTAAAAAAATTTCAGTTTTGTTCAATGGAAATTGTCGTCTGCAACACCTATGAGTTTGGACTAGGCTAAAATTTTGTTGTTTGCTAATGGGTTAAAACCGTACTACAGCAGTCACTTTAAACAAATTGTATTACGGGTTTTCTTTAGTTTATTCAAATTGTTAAAAGCGGGACACGGCTTTGTACTAGCATCATACTTACCTGACCTAACGAAGTCTTCACAATAGCTAACAGCAATATCCATTTCACCAGCCTGTTATGGAAAATAAAACAATAATGGTTAAAATACAGATGTTCGCAGTGACCTCTTCTTAAAATGGATGTGTTTAAGAACATAAATTTGACCCAATTATTTTGTTTGTTTTTAAATCTACCCGTAGGCCTACGTGAACTCTGACCTTACAATACACTGCCTATTTGCATGAATTAAATATCTATATTACACCATGAGAAACAAAATGAAAATATTTTAATTTTTACCAGGTACGCTGTCATAGCCATGTCCTGCAGTAGCTGTTCAATAGGCATCGTCGTATCATGTTGGTGGTTCACCAACCAGAGCGCTATTTTAAGCCACTCACGTGACAGATACAAGTTCCTCTCGCCCGCACTCACACGGCTCATATCCCAACAATCTTCAGCTAAAAAAAGGTAGAAAAATTCATGTCATTTATTCAAGTTGTAAATACGACAATTTCGAATGTAACCAACGAAATGCAAAACTTAGTTTGATCTGTCTAACCTTTCATCACAGAATGGGCATGGTCTATATTTTCGACGGGAACCTGTAGGCCTAGATCCGTGGCGACTATATTGTAAATTATTTGAATGTGAAAATTTGCATCGATAGGCTACTTGTTTCCGTTTAGTCTTCGTATTGCATTAATATTTCTAAGACAGTATCAGTATTTATTTTCATGCTTTTCAACAGAAACCTCCTAATGCAGCTTGTTAAGCTGTGGCTTCGAGTTTGTTTGTGTGTGTGTGTGCGTGCGTGTGTGCGTACGTGCGTGTGTGTGTGTGTGTGTGTGTGTGTGTGTGTGTGTGTGTATGTGTGTGTGTCTTTTGTGTGTAGAAAAGCGACGATTTAACTAACCTGTTAAAGTGTTGGCACGAATACCCATGACATTTCCCTCTGACAGCTCGGACGGGTCTAACCCATACACCTGTTGTAAGTGGAATAAACTCTTTGCTATACCCAGATAGTCATCCTGTGTGGGGTACATGTTCTTGGTCTTCTCTAGAAACCTGGGGTCAAGTGTTACTGAAATGAATAAAGGAAAATCATTTCACTGGCTTATACACTGTGTTCCCTCCTCTTCCTCTCATTTAAACCATTCCAGAACAGTGACGCCTTTTGTCACCCACAAAGATAAAGGCTTTGGAAAAATGAAGAAATTGTTTGTGACAAGCAATTGCTTTATTTCCCACGCCTATTTCTCAGAATGTTCACTAGCTGTACACTTTCATTTACATCATCTTTAAATGGACCAGTCTGGAATGTTGCCCTTTGGCAATGGGTTAAAACAATTTCTTAGTTTTCTCAAGTAGTTTTCCGTAGTGGGATAGACTATACATGCTCTTGGTTTTGTCTAAAAACTTGGAGTCAAGTGTCAACTAAAATGATAGAAAATGAAGAAAAAATAGTCTATTTGCTTACATATTTTACCATTTTCTAAGTGAACTTACTCCTCTTCTTTATACACGAAACTCTTTGGTATCACAACACAACAACAAACAACAGCGACAAAAACAACAGGAGGACCCAAATGATACCACAGAAAATATGAGTCAAATGTAGAAATTGCTGATGATCAGCATTTTCTTCTTCGTCTCAAAGTTGCCCCCAGCCTTTCATACCAAGTACGGCAAAATACCTCACTTTTTGGGGAAGAGTAAAGAGTTAGACAGACAATTTTTGTCATTCTCACTTTTGTGTATCTGCACCATTAACATTTTTCCCAATGATTTGCAAATCAAACATTTTTCGGGCAATACAAAGGTTTTATTCTCTGATACATCAAGGTATTATTTTGTCTGTATAGCATTTTCACTTAAAGTCAGTTTTTTTCTATTTCTAAATTTAACAACAGGCGATTTAGATGAAATTCTACGAACGTTTCACTTAAACACTTACTATTCTCAACTTCGTCCACAATTCCCAGCAGTTTTCCTAATGTTTCATTAAAACCGACGCTGTGATTTCTGATAAACTTGAACGCATTTAGTGGATGTTTCGCGTCAAAATCGGGTTGTCTTATACCGGCTGATAAATCGTCTAACTGGGCTGCCAGACTGAAACAAAAATGATATAATGAAAGCGTCTGAATTTTGATTGGCCAGTAAATAGACGCATCATGTCACAAACCGTCGGCAACCCCCAGCTCATCGCGAGTTCATGGTGGTTTGGCTAAAGTCACTGGTGGTGAACTCAGCCAAAGCGAAGGACGTTCTTCGCTACAACAAGGTACAGATATTTTGCGTTTACACGTGAGTTCAAAGGTCTGATTGGATAGTTTTTCTAATAATAATGAATTTGTTCTAAAAATAGACCGGGTTTACCTATATGTATTGACAAACCGTCTGTGTTGTTATAAAATCTCGTAAAGTTATACGGCTTTATCGAAGCCGTAGTTACGATATTTTATAACAACACCGACGGAATACTATGATCGCGAAAAAACGTCCCACGCTTTGGCCGAGTTCACCACCAGTGAAAGTAGAATGTAGAAAATGTAGAAAATCACTAACGCTGCTTTATCTGCAGTAATGTTAAACGCATTCACAATCAGCTTTTTCTTCTTTTTCCTCGATATTTACCGGAAGAATCCTATCTCAATTAACAACCATATATAGCAGATCTATGCAGCAGCTCTAAATTTAGCCAATCAAATTCTTTCAATCTAGTAACTAGTTGAGATAGTAATTGAGATAGGATTCTTCCGGTAAATATCGAGGAAAAAGAAGTTAAAGCTGAGTATCAGCATGTTTTACAAAATATCATGGCGATCTGTCTTATCCGACTCAATCAACGCAGTGTAGACGGGAAAGGTATTCCAGACTAGATTTCTAGTTTAAGTCGTGGTCACGGCTCAGTGACTTGGTTTTGAGCGTTTTTCTTTTTTACAAAAAAAAAAAAAAAAAAAAAAAAAAGAAAAAACGCCCACCAACATTGTTTTTGCGTTTTTCATTTTTTGGAGAAAAACGCAAAAACAATATTGTTTTCGCGTTTTTCCCTTCTCTTCAAAAATGCAAAACGCTCACCAGCATTGATTTTGCGTTTTTCTTTTTTCTTAAAAAAAAAAAAAGGAAAAACTCACATGTCACCTTAGTGCCACCGTACGGATGGCAGTTCTAGAGTCACTCGTTTAGCAAAAAATATATGTACAGTGTTTTTTTTTTATTGAAATGCATAGCACGTTTGTTTAAATCTTTTGTTTGGTAATTTACTCACATTTTTAGCTCCTTTTGTTGTTTATCCAATTTGGCTATAAATGTTTCTAAATATTCTGTTGTAAACGAGTCTTTTCTTATATCTTCAATCATCTTCGTTACCTTGGCAACCGACGAGTATACTTCACACGTAATTCCATGAAAAGCCAAGGCAACACTTGTAATTATTAAAACGTGTTTAACTGTTTTGAACATGGTTTGGTGTTTTACTATAACAAATATTGAAAAAATATCTTTATTTTTGCAATCTTTGAAAAATTATATCTCGCCTGATGATATATTAGTCATTGCACTAAATTTATTCCGTCATAATCCCAATTACATTCGTAGATTGAATAAAACAAAATAGTTTGAAGTATTTCTTTTGTCAAAGCATCACACGAAACAGCTTCATTTGCAATGATATTTTTATAAACCCTTTCCCTAACAATCCAATTATTACGACCAAATAAGAGAGATCTTTGGAAAATAGTTGGAGAAAAGAAGAAAATGCTATAAACTAGCATTTTCTGCTTTCCCTTAACCATTTACTGACAATGGCGTTATTTTCAATATTTTGTATAATTAAACATTTCTTTTGTCATCTACAGCAAGTTACAATTTAAACCTCACTTAAATCTTAAATTTTGCCTTCTGGGAAAGATTTTAAAGTATATTTATAAATCAATAATTACCGTCGGCAAATTATTGAAAATGGCGATTTCAATCATTTCCTTTTACGTGTTACATTATCTTTATTTTCGGAAATCCACGATGAAACGTCTCATTGGTTAACTTTCTGGCACGAGATGTACGGATTATTCGAAATTAAACAATAAAATTGAAGTTGACATCCGTTATATTCGCATCGGATAAGTCGAATACCGCTTATGTGAACCATTATCACACATTGACTCTTTTTGACTCTCTAAAAGATAATGGCTCTTGAAAACGTTGTGAAAAAGGCAGAATTTGTTTTAAAGTGAAAATTGGCAGAGTCCTTTTTGATGGGATTTTTTTTTTAAACAAAAACATTTTTTTTTTCTGAATAAATATAACCACTGGAATGATAGTAGGAATTTCGTCATCATCAACATAAATAGAAACAGCAGTTTCAGTTTTGGCGCATTGTGTCATCATCATATTAGATCTTTAAATTCTCAAAAATACGTATTGCTAACTTTCCAATACTAGTTTGCTGTTTTTCACACATCATGAGATGCTACGCTGGCAAATGATGTCACGCGTCTTCCATTCGAACAGCTCATCTCGTCAGCTTTTAATTGGTTCTCTAATCCCCAATCAGCTTAATGAGCTAATTAACGTCAGCTTGGCACGCGTTCGATCACCAATATAAATAGTGGTAAAGCATGTTTTGGAAAACAAAATCAAATTAGCATTACAACCAACAAGAATTAGCTTAATAAAGATATCAAAAGCCATAAAAATCGAAGTTTGACTTTGTCGAAAAGCACTATTTCATCAATTTACTTTATATATCATTGAAAAAAAAAAGAACAATCAAGAACAATTTTCATATCATAAACATTCAAGTGAACCAAATCTGATTGTTTGTCTGTGCTGTGTTAGAAACAACAAGAACTCTACCAACAATGTCTACATTACAACTATTCGGCGCCATCTACGAGTCAGAGAGAAGATTTAAACGAGCATGTGAACAGATCGAGCTGCTCAACACACATCTACAAGATACCAACTTCCGCTACATGTCTGCTAGATCTGGTGACCGGAAGATACAGAGATACAGACTGCGCATGCGCATTATGATTGTAGAAGCCTTACTGCGTACGTACTGCCATTACGCATGTCAGAAGAGAGAAGAAGTTTTAGCTTTACGACAGAAAGTGTCTGGCAGTACCAACAACACACGAGACGAACAGACGGACAGCGAAGAAGAAGAAGATTATTAAAAGGACTTGTTACAAAGATAAATAGTATAAACACTTACAAGTGTATCACAAGACAGCATATTCTTTTAAAATGTTTCCAGTTCAAAATGCCGTTCTGCTCTTTAGGTATCGTTTTGTTTAAGGAAATTTGCAAGGTACATGATATGAGAATTTTAAAGGTTGACGTCCAATCAAATCTTCATAGCATTACTCAATAGTAACTACTTCTAATATAACTTGTAATGCAATATAATACACGTGTTATGATAATTATCATTTGCTATTTATAATTAATTGTATTAATAATTATTGTTATTGATAAATTGGACAAAATGAAAAAAATGTTATGTATTTTATAAGTAACCCTTAATCACCACTTGTAAAATTCAAAACAAATGACCTGGCAGAACATCTCTAGCTTACAGCTAGACATGCTCTGCCAGGTCATTTATCGTGAGCTATATATCGCTAGTACAGTTATTATGCAGACCTTCAGACGTATGTGTCGAATTTTGATATCCCGGGCTAATGTCCCACGTGATTTTAGGAAGCTATCATCGCTTTTCTTCAAAACCCTCATTCGAATATTCTCGGTTCTTATCGTTACTCAAGAACCCCTCGAATGTATTACAGTTGCCGGCATGAGAAGATCCTTCCCATATCTCTCCGCAAGCAAAACAACGGTAGTGCGGTCACAATAACGGAAGCAGACCAAACAACTATTTAAATCTACGCCAGAAAAATATTTGAAACAAACAGCGTTCAAAAGTCGACTGTATCCTCATAAATGTGACAAAATTTTACCAGATAAAATAATTGATGTGATTTACCGATTATTGACAGTATATTTCACTTGAATTATAACGTTAGCTAAAGGATTGATTTGTTTTGATGACGTCATTTACGCGCGTCTACTTTCACGTTCAATATGGCGTTCACTGTATTACGCTCGAGATCATGTTGCAACCACGTTCGAACGCGGCAAAAGGTTGCAAACAGTCTCGAGGGTCGCGATTGCAAAACCCTGTGTCGCCATTTTGTTTCAGCATGTACGGTTACATACCAACGAAGTGATTTTTACCAGACAACATTCGGAGTTCCACAGGCATTGAGGGAAAATGAGAGTATTGTTAATCAGCATTTTCTATTTCATTTGAAGTGACCATGATCTAAGCCAATTGTTTATACAGGAAATAATAAACCTATACGAGAAGTCATGGATATACATCAGACTGGGTGTATGTATAGGCTGATCTGGATCCATTGTTGAGAAAAACACATTCAATACCTACTAGCCAGATTCCTGCTCAATTTGCAGCTTTTGCATCCAAAATGTATAACCATCCAATCAATTATTCTGTTGCAAGACCCGATTGTATAAACCTTGGTTAGCATTAACCAGATAGAATGGTTAAATACCTGTTCTGGTTAACCCATTCCCATACATTGACGCTGTTTTATGCCCACAATAAAAAGGATTTGTAAAACAAGCACTAACATTGCTTCATTTCCACAGAAAGGCAAAATAGGTAACATTTCATTCACTTGAAATGGTCGCCTGCAACATCTTTGAAATTGGACAAGTCTAAAACAATTGCATTTGGTAATGGTTTAATTGCTCCAATAAACTCATCGGAAAATTTAACCAAAAACAGGTATTTAATCATTTGGTTAGATCCAATCAAAGTTATAACAATCGAGTCCTGTGTCGCTATGGCTTATTTGGTAATAAAAAAAAAAAAAAAAAAAAAAAACAACGACAACACAGAATAACCAGTAAAAATGTTAATATGTCTATTTACTATTATGTATAAAAATACTTGTTTCCGTTAGTTATTGAACTAAATATAAATAATACATGAGTAATATGTACAAATTTGATATAGACAAAAGTAATATCTTAAATAAATAAAATCATCATAGAAGGAAGTAGAATTGGTATAAAACAACAGTCATTACAACAACAGAGCAACATGCAACAGGGGGTAGACATTCTAAATTTGGTATTATAAATCAAAACCATATGTTGTGGGTACTCATTTGAATCGTCTCGACGAGACGATTCTAATGAGTACCCACAACATCAGGTTTGATAAACATTAATTGAAATATTGCATTTTGAAAAGCCATCATCCCCTCTTAAACATGTATTTAGCTCTACAATAACATAGACTAATAAGGGAATTAGTGAAAGATCACTGATCAATGTTTGATCTTTGGGCATTCACTTTATCGCTTTTGATAAAAGATCACGAGATTTAACAAAACTAATCAAAACTTTATAAAATCGTGTGAAAAGTTAGAACATTGGTACACAACATTTTTCCTTTTCGGTAATTATTCGAATATTTTGAATTTCCGATAGATCTACACAAATATACATTAACAGGCATACGCCTAAAGGTACAAGTCCACAACTTAAATTCTTAACAGTATGAGGAAGCACTTAGATTTCAGTATCTTTTTCCAAGATAATTGTTTTTTTTTTTTTTTTTCAAACTTAAAATCAGAAAACAACAAAACAACTTAAATATTGCTGAAGAATAATGTGATGCTGCTATTACCAAATAAACACGGCATAATATGGTGTTTATTGTGGAGTATTGCAAAATTTATATTATACATGTTAAAATGAAATCGTCGGTGGGGAATCAAAACCTCGTAATTCTAGCTTTTCAAGCTGTAGTCACGAAGGATAGGATCTCCCAATAACAATATTATCCCTTTCCCAAACGACAAAATTTTAGGGTGATCCACTTCAAAAACTGCCACAAATGACAAAATGGATGTTATAAAAGATATGATATGTGTAAAATATGTCACGGAAAATATTGAGGCAAAAGGAGAAACTGCTGGTTATCAGCAGTTTCTTCTTTTGTTTCAATGTTTTCCCAAAGCCTGTTCTATTAGGGACGTCAAAACCAGGTCTTGTTTGGGAAAGGGTTAAGACTTCGATTTTTAGAACCCAGAGAATACCGCTGCTTTTCAACAAAAATCTCGTAACTGCAGCTTGATTTCCGCTGCAGTTATGGTTTTTGGTTGAAAAGCGATGATATAATGGTTAACAACATTATCTGCAATATCATCTACAATCAATAAAACTCTTTTCAAGAAGCCACATATCGTCGTTGTAAATGCAAAACTTCGTATCTCGTTTTTGGAAAAATTTAAATGGGAGGGAAATAAGTGTAATAACTTTTCCCAAACTGAAATGTATTACTTGAAATGTGGACATATTGTTCCCAAATGGTTTGTGATTAATATTGGTCAGTTAAAATATCTCAACCTGCAAGAATAGTCTGGGCACACAAGTTTGTACTTTGAAAATCGCAAGAACCGACATACGAGGTTTTGCATTTACACCGACGATATGCTAGATGCTTAAATATTTCCAAAACAAGCTCTGCTTTTTACGTCACTGGTAGAAAAGGTTAGAGAAAATATTGGAACAAAGGAAGAAAATGATGATATTAATTATTTCCTCCTTTTGTCCTCACATTTACAAATCATAGCTTTACCAAAAGCAATTTTGCAATGCCTCAAATTAGGTTAGTCCGAAATTTCACCGGTTGGGAAAGAGTAAATTGGTCAATGAATTGATATACAGTCGACACTCGTTGTGTCGAAGTCAGAGGGGCCGTCAAAATACCTCGACATATCCGCAGTTCGACTACTCCGATTTTGATTATTTTTTATGAAAACAATATTTAACCATTTTTGATTGGCACCATATGTGGTTATGATTGAAATATAGTAGGAGAAGGAAAGAAATTGCTCGAATCGAGCAATTTCTATCCTTTTCCTACTAAATTTCAATGGCTGTATTTGTTTCAAATTTCATCTTGATACCAATATGTTGAGGATGGGACGTGACTTTCACCTCGACTTAAGCGGAATTTCGACTTATCCGATGTCGAGATAACGAGTTTCGACTGTAGTTGGTTGCTGAAACTGAAGATGAAATGTTGGCCATTGTGATCGTCTACTTTGGTGGCGCATGGCACTCACTGTCTGCTCGGCAAGGCACATGGGGAAATGTGGAAGGCATTTTCAAGGGGGATAACCAAGTCGTCTTCAAAACAGAATATCTTGATCTGAAAACATGAAATAATATTTATTGATAATAGTTATTTCCCTTGCATATATGATTTTCAATTTGTGAAATACATGATGATATTTGTGCGCGAGAACACGGAAAGGGAGAAAACGAGTAGGCTACATATTTCAAAACAAATTTAATTCTTAATTTATCAAAGCGTAATTGACATACGATATGATAAAAAATAACTACTTGGAAGACAGAGTCGATGAAAAATGTGTCATTAAACATTTCTGCAAAATATGTAGCATATTAGTCATTAATAGACTGAAACTAAAGAATGGTTTGTGGACAAAACCACCGACCGACCGCCTGACTGATTCCGGTATATCCCCTCCTAACTTCGAAGAGATATGAAATGAATTTCACTTACCTCTGATCTGTGTTGGCGTGGCATTCCCGCTATTAAAGAAGTCCGTCCCCTCTCCGTCTGAATACCCTTCTAGAAACTCGAAAGCTTCTGATGTGATCACATTGCCTGAAAAAGGGAAGAAGAAAACTGTCGGTTGCCTTCGAAAAAGTCGTAGAAGTAAAAACAAGCATGAATTTTAATTTGTCACTTTCAATTTTGACAATTTTTGTGTACATATGCTTTGAACTTGGATTGCTTTTTAAATTTATGAAAACGTTAAACGTTAAACAATATTCGATTGTACACGCAAAAGATTTCTACCAAGTAATATAAGACCTTAATGTATAGCTAACGATAAATGACCCGACAGAGCATCTATAGCTGTTAGCTAGTCTCTAGTAGAGATGATCTGCCAGGTCATTTATCTGAACTGAACTGAACAAAAATTTATTGACAAAAACTGTACAAAGTTTATAGTCATAAATATAAATTACAAAAACATAATTAGTAAATTATTGATCACGCGTTATGAATCTAATTGTTCTGTTTGAAAATTTTCTATGGAGGACAAGTTACATTTGATTATATATATGCTGATATTTCGACATAGCAGATACGCCTCCCTACGTTGTATATTCTGATTTTTTTCGGGAGAGAGGGCGGAGTCTAGTAAACGGTTATTACATTGAAGATTGAGGAGAAACAGCGTTTTCAATTAGCGGTAAATCGTCGGTGTTATTGCAAATTATTGTAACTGCAGCTTGAATCAAGCTGTATTTACGAGGTTTTTTAATAACACGTTTTACAATCGCACAGTCTTTCAATTTCGAAATGTTTTCATGCTCGTGCCGCACGTTTTTCTCTTATGTTAACCAAGGTATCGAGAAGTAAACTCGTCGAATAACCTTTTGGCTTAGCCACACCCTTTCAGGTGAATAAAAACGCAATATATGCGAGTTTATCTGCTATGACGAAATTCACGATTGATTTTATTGTTGTTTGAAATATATATACATAGTAAAATCGTGAGTTATACTAACCGTCTTGATCAGTGACGTTGGAATCCCTTCTTGATCGTCTCCCTTTACCACTGGTTGGTCGACTGGCCCGAGAATGTTTCCCGGTCGATGTTGCTACTGGCCCTTCACTCGGCTCCAATGGATTAGGGGAACCGTCCTGCAGACGTTCAAGTCTTTTAGACACCTCCTCATGAAATGCTTCTTTAGTTGGTGGCATTGTCGCTACAGGTGGCTCTTTATGCGAATGTCTATTTATATACGTTGCTTTAGGGGTATCCGTTAAGTCCGCCATTTTGGCCACAATTGAATTTTCATATTTGGAAGGTTTTCCTTCGTAACTGTACGGTCGTATATGTAAGTCTTCCTTAATTTTGATTTCATCGTTAGTATAACCTGGATTTACTTTACCATACTCATAATTATTGTTAGCATTAGCTTTCATTTGATCCGTACTACGTTGTCGCTCACGTTCTATTGCTCGAAGTTTGGCACTGTCAGTTGCTGATTCGGAAATCTCCGGATCCGAAAATTCCATCGATTTCGACTGAATTTCTTCTCTACTCGGCTTTGGTTTTGGCGGAGGAGGGGCGTGTTTTTTCGGACGATGAACGTCTGCATGTACTATATACGCTCCGTCAGTATGTAAAACTCGATCGCTACTTCTACTTCGACGATTCCCGCTCTCTGTGCTGTCACGTGTCTCACTACCACGTGACTTGGATGGAGGTTTTCCGTCCTTATCGAACGGGGTTTCCCCTCTCTGCTTTCTATTCTTAGGACGTCTTGTGGAGTGTAAAGTGACGTCACTTTGTGAACGACGTACTTTCTTTCCCGTCCGCCTGTTTTCACGTTCTCTGTATGGATCGACGTAATACTCATTTGGAGGATATTCTGCTACCATATTACGAGAGTTGTTGATATCTGAAAGAAAATCAAATAAATAAATATGACAAAAAATAACATAGTATCGAAATTATAGACGGTTATAGACTGTTCCAATTGATAAACTATTGCAGACAATACTGTGGATGTTCTGAACGATATGACTAATGCACACTACTCATATAACATTGAAATATTGTAAGAAAAGGGAAAAATGGTTATCGGCATTTTCTATTCCTGATTAATATTTTCTAAAGAGGGGATCGGTAAGGGGCGGTCAAAAGAATGCCATGTTTGTTGAAGGATTTCGAGAAACGAACTTCTGAACTTCAGAAGCTGATTTATTTGTCTTAATTTTACCAAGTGTCGCGAATTTCGTAAATTATACGACATTTATCTTATCTCATAGAGCAAATTACGGTATTAATTAATCTTTCTTGTAAATAATACAGTGACAGTCATAAATGAAAAATGGGTCATCTGTCAGAACATTTCCGACATACCATTTACATCTGGCAGAAAACTGACGATTGTGTAAGATTTGAATTTCAACCTTCTCCCAAACAGGACCTGGTTTTGACGTGCCCAATAGAAAAGGCTAAGGAAAACATTGAGGCAAAAGGAGAAAATGCTGATAATCAGCATTTTCTCATATTGTCTCAATATTTTCTGGGCTATACTGTACATATAGGCTACCCTGCTTTTATCAGCATCCACGAACGTCTGCAACAGCTTTGAAAATTTGTCGTTTTTGAAAGGTTTAAAGCAGGCACCATGCCTTATTTATTAGCATGAGACTGGTCTTCTGCTTACATGACAGAAAAGTAGATATTTTAGAAAAAATTGTCTTATGGAACACGAATTCTTTTGATCAACGTTTGATCAAGTAATTTTGATCAACGTAATCATTTTGATTTGAAACCGCACTGAAATGAAGCTTTCAGCATTTTGACTGAACCTTTTCCCAAACGGCACAAATTTAGACGGCTCCAATTTGAAAGCTGCTGCAGACTTCAAAATAGGGGTTAATATAGCTTCGTTTCCAACAATATTTTTTACTCATAAAGACCAATGAATGTTGCATTGTAACAAGCAATTTCTTCAATTCGAACAATGTTTTCTACCCAAACAGGCCAATAAATGTTGCATTTGATTTACTTGCAATTGTCGACTGCGACATTTTTGAATTTGGACCAGCCTAAAATTTTGTCTTATGGGGAAATGCTATTGAGGTCATCAGATGGACGGAGGAAGGTCATCACGAGACTTTACGTGGCCAAGTTAACCCTTTCCCAAACGACAAAATTTTAGGGTGGTCCAAATTGAAAGATCATGCAGACGACAATTTCAAGCAAATGAAATTCATGAGTTTTTAGTCTTTTTGGGTAGAAATATTGTGGTAAATAAAGAAATTGCTTGTGACAAGCAATTTCTTCATTTTCCACAATGTTTTCCAAAGCCATTTTCTTTAGGGTGTCAAAAGGCGTCACCGTGTGGTAATGGGTTAATCAACAGAGATATTATACGGATTTGTTTTTCATAGCACTTCAGACATTTTAATTTCTCCGTTGAGGGTGTAATAATCATCAAAATCAAATTAGATGTATAAACATACCACTGTCGAGGGGCCTTCCCCTCATTGTCCTAAAGAGGTGGACTAGATAACAAGTTATGAGGCTAAATTAACATTGGTGTGGGGTCATGTAAAAATCGTCTTATGAGCCCGTTTGTTAAAGTGTATCGAGTTAAACTTCGAGTTAAATTATTTAGAATTAGCTGTCTTATAAAATACTAGAAATTATGCGTAACCAAATGTACTAAAGATATGGTTTTGGACAAACCGAACTAAAAAAGATGAAAAAGTCTCTTATTGCACTTTTTAATTGGTCATGGTGTTCCTTCTTCTTATTCATGGTATTCCCGTATGGTATTTGAGGCAAACAAAATAAGATTATGCAGGGCTTAAACTCAGCTTAATGAGGAAAAATGCCTATCTAAGATTTTTACGAACGGTGGCGAAGATGTCATATGAGAACAACATGGATCTTGATCAGATTGTTTATTCATGCTGACTGATTTGGTCATATATTTCGCCTTAAATGCTAAAAGGGCCATTTTTCTATATTCAGGCTTATATACAAATATAAATTCATTCTTATGCTTTTCTACCTTGCCCGTGGCTACTTTACGTTTCAAGCATGAAATGAATACTGTCGGGCCATTGATTTTAATTACAAACGTAATGGCGTTTTGGGGGAAAATGTTAGATTTATCTTCACGATCGAAACCAATAGCCCTAAACTACTCACATTTGTGCTGATTCAAAATGTAAATTTCTCACCACATTTTGGCGAAAATATCACATATCTGATCACGACCAAAAGCAGATGCAGATAAGACGTTTAAATGGATTTTCATATTGATAATGTTTCATTGAGTCGATTTTTAAAAAAACGATTACCAACAACATGGGTTTTGATTTTAACTGAAAACCTTAGGATGACTTTACTTCCCCTCATGTGTTGCTCTGAATGGATACCTATAGCATGGTGCCAAGTCGTTTTAAATTTGGTGATTTGATTCTATGTTGTGGGTATACATTGGAATCGTCTCAAAAAGATGATTCCAGTGAGTACCCGCAAGATAAAAATGTAAGAACAGTCTGTGTTATTTCATTGTTTAGAAAAATATGTATCTCTTCTGACCATCAACCTATAGCCTCTAACTGTTCATGTGCTTTTCGTTTCTTCCAGACCATTAATTTCACACATTTCGGTAAATTGATTCAAGTATCTGACCTGTAGCCCTTCACTATGCATAATATCATTATGCTGATTTCACATGGGAATACATTTATAGCATTGCTCGTTGAATTTATTTAATCTCTGATCTTAAGACCTATAGCCTCGAACTGTTCACGTGTTTTCATTACTTCCGCACCATTTATTTCACATATTTTACTTTAAATTAGACAAATGACCTTTAGCCCATAAATATGCATATTACGCATATTTTACATGGAAATATATGTACAGAATTGCTCGTTGAATTTATTCAATTTCTGATCTAAAGACCTATAGCCTCTAACTGTTCGCGTGTTTTCGTTACTTCCCCACCATTAAATTATACATTTTTGCATTTGATCAGACACACGACCTTAATTTATCCCCTAACTATGCATATTGCCCTGATTTGACATGAAATTACATGTACGGAATTGCTCGTTGAATAGATTTTCATCACTGATCAGATATATATGGCCTTTATTAAACACTACATTTTGTTGAAAAATCCTGTTTCTTAAAGGTATCGATAAATGACCGGGTAGAGCATCTCTAGCTATTAGATAGCCCTGATGCTCTGCCATATCATTTATCGTGAGATTTACCTTTTGTCATTCACTTTGCATAATATTGCAGATTTCTAATGTAAAAATCACAATTTTCCGTGAATATTCAATTAATTATCTGAACTGTAGATTAAGACCCTAGTAAATCAGAATTTTCACATTTTTGAAATGTAAATTTGACACAATATCTCGCTGAATGATTCTGGCCAAATGGCCCAATAACCTACACCCCCTAGCTATTCATAATTATTGTGCTGATTTCAAATGAATATTTCTTGCCATAATCTGGTAATTAAACCCGACCTGTGAATTTAAGACCTATAGCTTCTAACTTTTCAACCTGTAGCCCACAAACATCCATGTACAAATTTACTGAAATTGGCTCATTTCAAAGGTCTCCATTGTGTTCGAACTTTTCTATGCATTTGAAACAATAGTTTCTGTCATATTTGTGACAAGCCTAATGGATTAGCTCGCACAACTATTAGTGTATACAAACTAAAACTACAATTACAATTTAGTCTTATTGTAAGGGTCGTACTTAGAAGGGTACGGATACTTGTCCATGCAAATACCACTCCGTGCCAGATTCACTCTACCATATCCCACCTCATTCCGCCATATTTATGACAAAAGTTAAAATAGATGAATGTATAACTACTATTATTGCATAAGATGTGTGTTTTTAGACCGTTATTGACATTGAATAACGGGACGAAACCGGTCCGATATCGTGAAAACCGGTCTATATTCAGTGCGATATCGGACCGGCTTTGCACTCAAATATCCTCGATTTTACCCTGCAAAATAAACAATTGTCTCTTTTCCCGCAAAATTCTCAACGTCTTACGTTAAATAAGCGACGTTCGCCTTTTGGCGCCAAATAATGACGTAACGTCGTTTTACCGACGTCACGCATAACAAAAAATTCTCGGAAGATTTATCAGAACAAAACAACAATGGCGGACATTTTCTTATCTCACCTCGGTTCATTTTTTGCACATATGAAGGGGTTTGGGGTAAGTTATCATTGGAATTTCATGCTTTTTATGCAATAATAGCGTCAATTCACCTTTTTTCGGTCGTTAACATTCTCAGAGGCCCACAAAATACGTTATCGACCTCGACCTTCGGTCTCGGTCGATAACGTATTTTTTGGGCCTCTGAGAATGTTAACGACCTCAAAAAGGTGAATTAACCCTATAGTATTGGAAGTACATGCAAAATTATATGCACGTAAAATAGTGCTGTGTCCATCCCTATTTACATATTTGAGCCATGATCCGGGAAAATGACCCTTACATCACTTTAGACAGCCCTATTTCACGATCAGCCTATGCCTAAACTCAGTCTGGCCGGGATCCATGTTGCCGTCTCACAGTTGTTTCAGGTGACGAATAAGCTATTTGAGACTAACAAGGTTGCTGATCAGACTGTATGTATACGCAGGCTGATCTTGAACCATGTGGGGCTAAAAAGCCTTAAAAGACATTTTTTCCAGATCTGGACTATAATATTTATAATTATATATTTTATAATGATAAGTAGCCTACCTCTATATGGGTCGTAGTTATACGGGTATGAATAAAGATCCATATAGCTGCCACTCCGCGCCAGATTTGGTCTACCATAGTTACCGTCGAATACGCCGGGAACCGCCTGCTGACTGTGGTAGATTCTACTTCCGCCCTGATAAACAAGATGGCCGGCTATCGGACCTACAAGCGAAAGAACATAGCATGGAATTTGAAATTTCGGTTACCATTCAGGTAGATTTTATAGGAAAAAGTAATGTCTATTACTAGTGTTCACGGTGGGTAACCCATGTGACTTTTGGGAAGCGTTCACACCGAAAAAATCGTCCGCTTTAAGATATGTTTTGTTTAATTTCTCAGCTTATACGTTACGGATTTTGACGAGATAAAGTGCACGGAACGCGCCTTTGAGAGGGCTATTCCCGGCTCTAACTCACTCTGCTCTAAATCCCATGGTTTCTTCAAACATTCGAGCCAAAATATTTTTAAGTGCAAAACGAAAGTGGGAAGCGTTCACATGCACCGAAAAAAAACTTTCGCTTTAGCCCTCGCAAAGGCGCGTTCCATGCACTTTATCACGTCAAAATCCGTAGCGTATCAGCTGAGAAATTATACAAAACATACCTTGAAGCGGACTATTTTTTTGGTGTGAACGCTTCCCAAAAGTCACGTGGGTTACCCACCTTGAGTTTTACTATGCTGCCGTTTTCTTCAGATTTGAATAAGAAATAGATATACTACTTTTTCGTAATGGTGAACGTCAAATGAAATAGGTCTATTTTGTTCTACGAGGATTGTTAATAAAGTACCCGGAATGGTTTGATAAATGCAGACATCTGATAGAAAACCTTTAAACATATAGACACTTTCGCCGTAATTACATTAAATCAGAGCGGGTATGGTACAGTAAGTCGAAAATCGTTTATACAAATAATAGTTCTTTGTCAGACATGTCGGTGATGCACGTGATTGAAACCGTTCGTCGATTTTTGTACCGACACGATTAGTGACAAAATTGAAATTAGTGTCGCTTTTCAACAAAAATCTCGTAACTGCAGCTTGTTTTAAGCTGCAGTTACGAGATGTTGGTTGAAAAGCGACGTTATATTCAAATAAACCATATCTGACCTTGTACCGGCATTTGACTAGGAGGTGGTCTGTCTCCCGGCTTCTTCTTCATATCGAAATACGCCTGTGAGGGACCAGAGCTATACATGGACGGGGTACCAAACCACAGGTTACTGCTGCCCACTTTAGGTAGCCGCGGGTCCAAGCGGGGGTCCAGGCGAGGGTCTAGCCGGGGATCCGCCAAGGCCCGTGGGTCCCCGGGCCGTATGGCTTCCTGTTGTAATCCACTGTTTTTACTAAGACTAGTGTCTGGAGTTAAGTGATGGTGCTTGAATGAATTCTGACTTCGTCGCTTTTTATCCTTTCGTCGTCTGCTGGAATTAGATTTACAGGAAAGCATTATTCCGTGAAGCTTAATTAAGGATAATGCATCTATAGATTAGAGGCATAAGATTAAATTATTATCAAATAGAAAAAGTGTAGACTGGTCTAAATGCAAAGGTGTTGCAGACGACAATTCAAAGTTGCTTTTTCGATTTTTTCGATCTTTCTATGCAGAAAACATTGTGGGAAATGAAGAGATTGCTTGTCACAAGCAATTTCTTCATTTTCCACGATGTTTTCCAGATAATTTTTCTTGTGAAGCGTCAAAAGGCGCCACGGTGTGGTAATTTTGGTGTGGTATATTTTTCGATCTTTCCCTGCAGAAAACATTGTGGGAAATGAAGAGATTGCTTGTCACAAGCAATTTCTTCATTTTCCTCGATGTTTGCCAGAGAATTTATATTGTGTAGCGTCAAAAGGCGCCACGGTGTGGTAATGGTTTAATGCTATATTTGGGCTTCTTTTAAAAAAAATCTTTACATCAAACAGACGCACTTCTAAATCTACTTGTTACTTGAAACCAAGATGAATGAATGCTCTCGAAGGTACATATACCAATGTGTATTTTAACAGTGATAAAGAGTACATCAACAGCACGTATATCACGAGCTACTGAAATTAATGGCCGATGGTGGTATTGACCAACAAGCCTTATTCTTGGCATAAAGTGCACTCTGGAATTGTTCAAAAACTCTTTCGATTGACATAGACACACCGTCTCCTGATTGGCTGAGACATATGTATCATCCAATCCGATGGCTTGCAATGTAATTTAGAATTACACAATTTGTTGAGACACGCTGGTGAATACGGTCCTAGATTAGCGGAATTGCTCTCCATAGATACTATTTCCGTGGTACATGTTAGATAACTTTTATGTCAGTCCCTATTCAGAGTATCATAAAGGCAAACGTAGAAAATACTGGTTTTCGTCAAACCTATCATAAAGAGTACCATTGTCGATGGTCAAGGTTGAACACACCTTCATTTAAAACATGAAAGTGTACCTACCCAACGCAGAAGTAGAGTATAAGAGCCAGTGCTATAAGGAAGACAATGAGACCCGATATAGACCCAGCCACCACGGCTATGAGCTCCTCGGTCGACAGTGCCATTGCTGTCTGTTTTATAAACTATCCCAATACCTGAAAATATAAACAAACAGTATCTTTACAATTTGAAAAACAGAAAACTTTTCGAGTGTTCGATTTCGAAAAATGTTGTAGACGACAATGGCTGTTGATAACCCTTACAGAAAAACTTTACAGTGTTCCAATTTTAACCCTTTACCAGACGGCAAAATTTTGGACTGTTCCAATTTGAAAAGTGTTGCAGACGACAATTTAAAGTTGATGCAGTTACAAAAATCTTTACATTTTGGGTAAGAAAACATTGTGAAAAATGAAGAAATTGCTTGTCACAAGCGATTTCTTTATTTTCCACAATGTTTTCCCAAGCATTTTCTTGTGAGGGAGTCAAAAGGCGTCACTGTGCAGTAATGGGTTAAGCCACTGCAGACGAGACAATTCTTTATAATAAAGATAGAATATCTGAACATAACACAAAATAATAATTATAGAAAGTATTGAGGCAAACGTAGAAAATACTGGTTTTCGTCAAACCTAGATTTTGTTTGGGAAAGGGTTAAACCACCGAAATACTTATTAACGGGGGTTGTAAAGTGAATGTCTTTTCCGCCCTTGCTTTTCTACTCGAGTAATAATTACGTTTCAAAGAGGATTAAATTCAAATAAGATTATTTAAGCATTGCTAATATGATATAAACGTAAAGTCAAATATTAAAGATCCGAAGTGCAAATACGTATAAACGTAAATTTTAAATCCTGTGACGTATTATTTGAATATGTCGCCATTGTTGTTGATTTAATTTATTTTGGTTTAAATGGCTCTTCGGTGCATGGGTCGCATTCCTTTTCGTTCTTTTTATAATTAACGCAAATAACTTGAATTTGGGAGGCATATTCCACTCGGCTGAGCTTGCGAAAAGAAGGGATGACACCGTTTCCTGTAAATTAAACAGATGATGGTCCGATCCACTGACTGCAACTTCGAAATTTTATGTATTTCATCCATCATTAGATACCATACACGCCGAACAACTTCGGGCGTCAACCGTGGCAACGGAAATTGACGAGGGAAAACCTCGTCAATTTCTGTTGCCATGGATGGCACCCTAAGTTGCATGGAGTGTTTTCTATCTAATGATGTATGGGATACCTTAGAAAGACAATCCATCTCAAGGACATGAGAACTGGTACATAAGTTCGGTGATTACGTTAAAAAATGACGTAACTACAAGTTATAACAAGCTGCAGTTACGACAATTTCTCACGAAATCGACGATTTGCTTAATATCAAGTAGTATAGCACACGATAAATGACCTGTACTGGCAGAACCTCTCCAGTTAATCGATAGAGATGCTCTGCAAGGTCATCTATCGTGGGTTATACCAGCTGCTCATGCTTCAATGAATAAGTACAAATGCTGACATCGACACTAAAATAAAGGGTGGGGTAGGTAGTTGTTTTACAAGACATTATCGCATTTCTACGTTATTTGATACCCCCAATTGTAACGAATGTTACAAATGTCATCACTACCCTTCTCAAATTCTTCATGTCACAGGGACCTTACAATTCAACCCATTGGCAGACGGCAGAATTTTGGAATGTTCAAATGTGAAAGGTTTCGCAGACGACAATTTCAATTTGGTGAAATATTTAAAATCTTTGCATCTTTTGATAATGAAGAAATTGCGTGTCACAAGAGATTTCTTCATCTTTCATAATGTTTTCTAAACATTTTGTCTATGAGGCATAAATTTTACTTATATTCTATCTGAAAGAGCATGTTTTCTTATGAAAATTCTGAAAATTTCAAGCCAAAATATCGAACCGTTTACGAGAAATATATATTTTTGTGCTAAAATTAAACACATTGTTGTGGACAACAGTTCAGATTTATATAGAATTTGTCATTTCTATCTCAACTTTGAAGGCGTATTTTTCGCTTATAAATAACAACTTAAAAAACTGATATATATAGCATTTCTTCGCATTAGAATAAACAATCTTTGCATCAAGACATACTTTAAAAAATGTAATAAATGTGAAATGTCACTTTAATTATTTTTTAATCGTTGCATATTTGTCCGATTACATTATTCAAAGTTCTAAGGAAACGAACTTATTTATATCATAAAAACAAAAAGACAAACTCCATAAATGTCGTTTTACATCCTCTCTGAAACGCCTGTACATTTTTACCAATTACTAGACGCAAAAAACCTGAAACTTAAGACATTTTGTTAACTTTTAGGGTAAAAAAAATAATGTGGAAAATGAAGTAATTATGAAAACGAAAATTAACGCAATGAGATTTCAAATTGATATGTGTCATTTTTCATAAACAATTAAAAACGGTTAACTTTAAAGGGTGCTGCTCATTATCAGCGACTTGGGCGCCTGAGGTGTAGCCTTATGCATAAATATTTTGACAGGACATTATTACGATGCAAAACATGAATGGTGCCGACTAGATTACAATTATAATTTACGATTATGTAAATATGATTATTTTTGCGTTACGGTCATAAGTTGACAATTTGACCCGGTGATTTATATCCTGCTCACGTCAAAAGTCAATCTAATTTAATTAATTTTATAGTTTGATAACCTACTTTATCACTCCTTCAGAAAGATACGGAATAAATTAGATTTTTTGTGTCTATATAACCCATCTCCAAAAAGACCCATACCAGACAAAAAGAACATTGGAAAAACTTAAGAAAACAACACGTTGATTACCAGTAGGTGCATTTTAGACGTTTCTTTTTGTCGCAGTTATTTTATCATGATGCCTGACATACATTTGAGCGGCGCGATCTTGTAAAAGGTCCTGTTTGAAGTTTGATACAAACAGATGTCCAGATCAGCCTATGGTCAAATGCAGTCTAGTGAAGATCCATGCTGCACTCTATGAATCTTAGCGTAGAACATGGATCTTGATCAGATTGCGCGTATGCGCAGGTTTATCAGGATCCATGTTGGTCTGACTCTCTAATGCCACAAAGACCCCTTTTCCAGACCCGTATCATTTGTATTATCAACGTGTTGGCAAATTCGAAACATACCCCTAACTTCTAAATCTATTTTCCATCCACGCATGGTTACTGCACATGTAATTAACAAGTGCGAAAACGTTACAGCTCGCAATAACTATCAATCAAAATGCATCCAGCTCCAAACTGATGTTGGCAGGTCACGAACGTTGTAAAACTTCCGACACAGTTTACCTCTCAAAACAATAGAGTCATACACATGAAACTTTTCATCCCTTGTTAACAATATAATACTGAATGGCACTAAGCATGTAATGAATTAAATTGGTGGTTCTTTTTTATCAAGCTGAATAAGTATAATAATAAAGCCACTAAAAGCGCAAGAACCGTATTGCCGAGCCCGGATAGCTCAGTCGGTTACGTCGGGGTCTGTCAATCCAGCGGTCTCAAGTTCGAACCGGCTCGGCCAGTATCCATTCTGACATTTGACAAAATTCATTTGTCTCTCAACAATAGGTGTAAATCATCTATGTGAGAGAGCAACTGGAGGCTCGGTTTGGATATTGTGGTTGTACTGGTGCAAGAAATACCAGGAACCCACGGTTAGGTGCTCCAGCCGCCGCGATTTGACCATAGAAGTTGAAAACGGCGTAAAACCCCAATAAAATCAAATCAAAGAACCGTATCACTAACATAGCACTGCTTTTCAACAAAAACTTCGTAACTGCAGCTTAAAACAAGCTGCAGTTAGGAGATTTTTGTTGAAAAGCGATGATCGGCAGTCTGCTTATGAATGCAGTCTGGTCTTATGTCTGTCTATTTGCGATGGCACTGCCAATTCACAAATCATCCCAACTGAGATTCACGCGACGTCGGAATTATTCGGACTACGTCGAAAACATTCGGCGGTGGAACTTTCCACCGCCGAATGTTTACGACCGCACTCAAATAGGTTCGGATACGTTACGACACCGCTCAAAAAATTCCGATGTTTTTTAATCTCAAATTGGCCAATTACGGGTATTCTATCTTAAATCAAATCCGATATTTAATTACTAGTATGCTTGTCGTTCAACATGCAACAATACTTGCAATAAATCATTTCATTATGAATATTATTATGCAAAGGGTATTGTTACTTTAAACGGAAACTGTTTTATAACGGTATAGGATTTTAATCAAGGAGATAAAAACGAAGATCCATTTAAGTAACAAAAACGATATGACAATCCTTGTCGTCAGTTTCTATGATATTATCAAGTATATCGAACCTTCGAGTGTTTATGTTTCATTATTTCTCAAGACACTTGTCTGTCCATTTGCGATTCGTCATAAGAAAATGGTCATTAAAGGGACCCATGCTAGGTTGTCAGACATGGAAACATGTAAAAATATATTCGAGAAAATCGTATGGGATTATCAACCTGCATAGCTGGATTATAATTATATTCCTGTCCAGGGAAATTTCAAATAAGTTCATTTGGTCGTTCTAAATCAAGTCTGTATATAATAACCCACATTTTATATTTATAGTTAGATTTATGGGAAACTGGACCTTGATAGATAGTGAAAAACTTGGTTCCCGCGCTAAAATCTTTTTCTTTTTGGCCCTAGAAAATGCGATGCACCATACAACAATGCAAATTCTGACTGTCCCCATGCTGCTCTTATCCATGAAGAACCTAGCATGTGCCACTTTAATGGACCGACGTGGATTGTTTACTTGTTTAGTAAACATACTCCAAATGGGGTTTTCCAACTTTGTCTAATCTCATTTGGTGTAAAAATACGATATTGTTGCGTGCATCTAATTAATGTAATTGCATTAACCCTTTCAAAGATGACAAAATTATTCTCTCGTGCAAATTACATATATAAGGAACCAAGGGAACAAGTTAATAGTAAAAAACAATTAAAGATTGTAACTTTAAAAGAAGATGACACAGAATTTAGAGAATAAAATCTAATTTGTGTTAATTATCGGTATTTTACTTTTATAATGTATAGCTTAAAATAAGGAACACAAGAACCAGGAAACGAGAAACAAAACACAACTGCGCATTATGTTTTGGGAATCCAACAAAAATATATCATGTAACGTTAAATTTGATACAATTTATTACACAAAAGATATAAAATGACGTTCTATATTTTGGTCTTTGTTACAAAACATTTGTTACATCCTGATATAAATTTATTGCTTCATGTATATGCCTATAGTCCAATCGGGATTTTATGGCACATGTTTACACGTTTACCTATGTAAACAACGTAATGTGGAACTCCAAACCAGTGAAATTTAGCATGTGATGGTTCGAATCTTGCAGGTGTCTCACACCTGCAAGATTCGAACCAACGCATGCAAAATTGAATTAAAAATAAAGAACATATTTTACATAAATACATAAATAGAATTTGTAAACATGTGCCATAATATCGTGAGTGAATTATAGCTGTTGCATGTTTGCACGACATAGACGAGACAGATGCTTGTATGACAATACTTTGAATGGCAAAATTCTTTATCTTATGAAGAACCCTTTCCAAACAAGGCCGGCTTTTTAACGTCCCTGATAGAAATGGTTTGAGAAATATTGATGCTGACATCCAGCATTTTCTCCATTTGATTCAATCTCTTTCTGATTTAAATTGTACATAAATTCTTTCAATATTCTTTTTTGTTTGAGACGGCTTTCAAATAAGAACTGTCCGAACATTCCAAAAGTTGAAAACCTGTTAATTGTTTATACATGTGCATATTGCATAATTGTGCCTAAGCTGTCTTTTTTAGACGAAAACGAAATATAAATGATCATAAATGAAATGGGACAGAAGAGTAAAAGGGACATGGTAGCATTTGGGACCACCATGGAGACCGACCACCTTGAAAGTAAACCGTCGCTTTTCAACGAAAACCTCGTAACTGCAGCTTATATAAGCTGCAGATACCTGGTTTTCGTTGATACCTGGTTTTCGTTGAAAAGCATCGACATGCATGTTGATCAACGGGTTATGTTTGATGCTAAATTTTTGCATTCAACTTCCTATGGGTACATGCAATTTCTGTTTTATGTAATAACAATAAAGATCTTGCTCAGTAGGCGCGAAAGCAAATACATGATTCTTTTGAGTAGGGAAGTGTTAGAAATGTATAATTGTCTTTATTCGAGTATTTACGAGGGGCGTTCAATTAATTTTGGAACTGGGGTTCTATAAGCCATAGTTATGTCGCAATTCAATTTTAAGTTTCTTTAATCCTTCGAAGTAATCCACTTTGACACCCACAGTATTCTAAAGTTTTGAGATCCATTACTTATATGCCAATAAATGGGCCTCTTTTGGAACACCCCGCAGACACTGGTAATTTACACTGCATATGGAACATGAAGGCCTATGCCGACGACCAGGGGCCTTTTTCGTCATCATGGGGAACACAAAAAAGCCACACGGGCCTAAGCCCGGTTATACGGGTGGATGAAGACGCTTTGCAGCATATGTCTCTTCCAAGAAGTCTTGGACAAGATTACACCTGTGGACAGCTCCGTTGTCATGGATTTGGTACAAGCCTCTTTAGACCTGCTCGTTTTGTGATATTTCTTTACTTTCGCCGACATACATTTCTTGTATGAATGACCGGCGATAGTGGTACTATTTGAAACAGTAATTTGAACAATACACCCGTTAGATTTGAAAATTACCGCGTGCAAAACTTTTGCCGCGCTTTTAATAGTATGGCTATTACGGACCTTTCCGGATCTTTTCGCAACCATTGCTTTCTAATGACACGCCATTGGTGCTCATAATGGTAGATTATTGTTCAATCATATGTTTAAAGCTTAGAAAGCCCACATTTGTTGCATTTATTGCATTATTTCAACATATATTTTGCACGGGCAGCTCTCAGTCCTTTAGGCAGCTGGTGGGGGACCCAATGGGCATAATCCTTTCTGTGTTTCAACCCTTTCGTCAAAATCGTATAACATGTCCCCGATTAAAAACCAAATTTATCTGCAATTTCTTACACATTGAACCATGCGTCTTGTTCGGTCATGTCGGAATCTACAGCAACATTTGCTTTGGCACTAGCTCTACTCGGATTGCCTGAGAGGGGGGCATCATTCAGGCCAGTTTTACCAACCTTCATTTTTATTATCTTCCTAAAAACTGACGTATATTCAACGTTCGAATGTCCACGAATCTGATATAGTTTATTATATACCTGTTATACAGATATTTCAAAGCCTATGCGACCTGCAATATAGACCCGTAAATCCTACTTCAGTTCGTTTTCCACTTTGCGCACAGCGAAATAGCCAGTGTTTATGACTGAACCAACTTAAAAGTTCAATAACTTTTGAAGGAGTCAACGAATTTGTCTCAAATTTTGACCAAGTGTGGACAGTAATTTTCCCGTCAAATAGCCGCAAGCACACTTAGTTCTATAGAACCATGAGGTATGGTGGACCATTAGTACCACTTTTAATTGAACGCCCCTCGTATGTATATCAGGGCCAATTTTCAAGGTTCGTAATTGCCCATTACCCCGTGGTTAAACCTTTACTGAATGAGTCAGAACCAAAAATCGAAACAAAATCTCCTAAAATCTCCTTAGAATGTACTTGGAGAGACAAGCTCGAGTTTTGTCGATTCTAAAACAGATAGTGCTCGTAAGCTTATTAGCATTTTAACCCTCTCCCAAACAAGATCGGATTTTTACGTCCTTAGTAGATATGGCTTGGGAAAACATTTAGATAAAAGAAGAAACTGCTTATAACCAGCAGTTTCTCCTTTTGCCTCAATAGTTTCTTGGCTATAGAATTACCGCTGTGCCTTTTGTGATCATTTACTTTGTCGTCTGCAGCAGCTTTCAAATTGGACCGCCTTAGAATTTTGCCGTTTGGGAAAGGGTTAAAGGGATCTAAACGGTGTAAAAACAATATCAGTCTAAACGTCCGATCAGATTTTATTTTGTGAAAATCTGAAATATTTAATTCATTTCGACGTCCAAAAATATGCTACTCAATATTGGGTGAAATGAGATCACAGATGATAGAATCAGTGCGAAATCATGGTTCGTTTATTTTTTACTGTACATAGCCTATACATGTATGTTGAACCTATCATATTAACTCTTTCACAAAAATACCTTGTTTCGAAGTCAATAAAAGAAAAGCATAGACATACGTAACATTGAGAAAAAAGACGAAATTTTCTTAATCGTTAGCAGTTTCTCCTTTTCGCTCAATATTCTCTGTGCTATAACAATCACGTGTTCTCCTTTTGGTTACTCTCTTTAGAACAGAGCACATTATCTCTACATTCCATTTCGATAGAATGAGCTCTGTTCTCGCGGGGTCATTTCACGTCTAATCTCGGGGCCTTGGCGGGATTTCAGTATCCAATCGTTGGCTATACACACCAAAACAATTTAAAAAGCTGATATAGTGGACGATAATCGACCTGGCAGAGCAGCCCATGCTAATTGAATGTAATGCTCTGCCAGGTGAATTCTCGTCCGCTATTCAAGCTTTCATTGGCTGACGCTTCACATTACCGGCTTCAGCCAAAAATAGAAGCGACGTAATGTATACGTAATCAAACAAGATCAAACTGAATGATTTTGATTCGATAATTCAAATGTTACCGGCTTAAGCCAAAAATAGAAGCGACGTAATGTATACGTAATGATCATGCAAGATAAAACTGAATGATTTTGATTCGATAATTCAAATGATGTGCTATAATTAGATTATGACGATCAAATATAGGCTGCTGGCGTACCGAAAACTGCAGAGGCCATATTTGATGGTTTAATCAATATAGGCCTCGGCTTTGGAGAGTACCTTTTGGTATAAATAATTTTGTTTTCAACCCGTTTCAAATTCTACAAGTTAAAAATTTCCTTGTTTTGAAAGGGTTAAACGATTGTCTTTACTTGAAATTACATGTATACAAAAAAGTACCAATGCGATTTTCTAGCACCAAAATGTAAAAAAATAAGCATAAAATGAGCTGAAACGAACCATAATCTTATGTTTGTGCTTTCTATACTCCTCCACGCACTCATTTCTTTCGAAAATACCATGATGACATTAGAGACAAGTCTGATCACAATCATTTATGTTCTACTTTAATTCATCACTACATTGATTACCTTGGGGTAATGAAGGAGAAAAATATGAACCCTGATCACATTGTGTGTGCACAGGCTAATCTGAATCTATACTTATATTAAATGGCATAAACGCTATTTAAAGGTACATTTCATTCCAATTTCAATTTTTAAAGTGTTTCTTGATGCCAAGATTGGTTATTCTAATGAGTATAAATACTATTAGTTTTTGGAAGCAAATTTTCCAAATTTGCTTCTCTTATCAGCCATGCGTCTCTGCACTTTACCATTCTCTGCATACCACACAACATCTTCCGGTCTTCCTCACTATAAATAGTTCTATCAAAAGCAAAGATTAATGAGGTAACAGTCATTCGAATATTCAATATGTAAGTCTGAAGTTATGTGTAGATATTGAATTGTGTGACTGAAAATGAAACAATCAATTAATCATGTCTCTGAGAGATGAAAAGATCCACGTAGTAATTTGCTTTATTATGGTTCAAAGAATTAGTCCAATGGCCTTCCTTGTAAATGGGTCAGTCCAATTTACTGAACTATGAAATATATTCAGCTTACACAAACGATTAATATGCATGAAGTTGTGCTAAAAATAAATACAACTCCATCATGAAATCAAAGTATGCAAGGTATTCTGGATAATCAAAGTACTTAATCAAAATACTCTACGAATCAAAGTATTCAAGGTATTCAAATGGATAATCAAAGTACCTAATCAAACTACTCTATTTCTGGCCCCGGATTCTCGAAAAAACTTAAGTATGTTCTCAAATCTGAGCACAGTGCTCAAATTGCATGAAATCCACGTGAACTTCAATGGAATACCCTTCAACGTTGGAGAGTATCCCTTTGATGTTGAGCATGTTCTCATGAGAATATACTTAAGTTTTTTTTCGAGAAACTGGGGCCTGGACAGGCCTACATTTTTGAAAAGTTTGCTTCCAAACAGTACTGTCAGTACTTTGATTTTAAGTTGTTGCCAATAAGCGAGAAACACGCATTTAAAGTTGAGACATAATCGATAAATTGCATATAAATCCGAACTGTTGTCCACAACAATTTGTTCAATTTTAACACAAATAAATAAATTTCTCGTAAACGGCGATTTTTTGGCTTGAAATTTTCAGAATTTTCATAAGGAAATATGCTCTTTCAGATAAATATAAAAGTAAAATTCATGACAAAAAATTCTGAAATGCCTCTTTAAGGCCCAGTCTGTACAATTTGATAATCCATACACTGGTCAACGGACCATTTGATTAAAGGGTGAAAGATTGTATAAACGAGCGTTTTGAACATAAACATTGAAGTGCTGACAATTGGCGATGACTTTTGTACCCAATTATGGTGTACATTTGTACCTAGCCCATAATTATATAGCTACCTTGACCTTTGACCGATACGGAAACTAAACATTCCCACAAATTTATACCCTAGCACAGTTACGGATAAGAAGAAACAAAGGCATTCTTACTTCGTTATTTCAAATCAAAATTCTATGTTGTGGGTACTCATTGAAATCGTCTCGATGAGACGATTTCAAAGAGTACCCACAATATAGGATTTGACGAACAAAAAGTGATATTTTGTGCTTTAAATGGCCATGTTTCCTGCTTATCTTGTGCCTATACCCTACCCCATTCAGTATATAATTATAAGTCGTCTTTTAAGCTAGCTCACAATATCTCATTATTATGTTATTATGGCAAAAATCTACTGATACCCTGTCCCCGATCCCATTAACCCTTTTCCAGCAAATGGCTCTATTTAATGAATCAGAATGATAGTATTTAGAAACCTTTGAGTGGAATATATAGAAGAAAGTGCTGATTACCAGTATTTCCTTTTTTTTTTTTTTTCGTTGAATGATTTCTGTACAAAAAAAAAAAACATACATATTTCTTTTTCAATGCCATTTAAATGTATTTTGTAGTCTAAAACAACTTTAAATTTGAACCAGCCTAATCTTTAATATTTCTTTGAACTGTCCTTGTTCGTTCCTTTTGTAGCATTTCGACTGCAAATTGTTTTATTCGTGAAATTTTGTTTTGTTATCAATCATTTGTAGTAGCAAGGAACGTACTTGCACATGTATCGTTCAATTGGATTTGAATGTTTTGAAACTTTCAAAAGTCGTTTCTGCACAAGTTACACAATAAGATTTATTCCTATTTCAAATTTGAAAGTGAGGTTGTGCTATGACAAATCGAATTTGAAATATCGTCTACGTCTGTTTGGGTTTCTAGCCCCATTGTTTTGATACTTATTTGCACATATTTTCTCTATTATTTGCAGATTTGGTGAGTTTTTTTATGCTGATTTTTGTATAATTCGCGATGAACTCATGACCGCTTTCAGACAGGTTAAGCCTATTAAGCTATTCAGAACTAATAAGATAAAATTGGTTTATCCCCCCCCCCCCCCCCCAACATTTCATATCTCGAAATCTTGATTATATTTTGAGGTTCAGAAATATCGATCTTATCTACACCAGAGTTCAAGATAAGAGGATATAACAGCTTTTCAAAATGCAATATTTCATTTATTGTTCATCAAACCCTCTGTTGTGTGTACTCATTTGAATCGTCTCGTCGAGACGATTCAAATGAGTACCCACAACATAGGGTTTGGATTTGAAATAACAAATTTAGAATGGCTTCACCTGCTCTTATCTGTATCTCTACTACACTGGATTTTTTTATTTATTTTTTTTTTCGATTCGCGGTCAGATTAACCCCTTCCAAAACAAGACCTGGATCAAAATGTCAAATTAGTCCGTAATTGGAAAGGTTTGGGAAAACTTATAGGCAAAAAAAGGGAAAAAACTGACAACTTGCATTTTCTCATTTTGCCTCATTTTTTCTGTGTTGTGTTGTATATAATCATATCCCTATCAACATTCATTTTGTTGACTTCAGCAGCTGTCAAAATGGAAACAGTATATGGTTCCTACACGTGAGCAAATAAAAAATATCAAAAAAAAAAAAAAGAAAGAAACAAAAGAAAAGAAAACCCCAGACATGTATTTATTTAGCAATCATTCTTACCTATTACGATATGTCACGATTGTTTGCCATAGACAATCAGAAATCAATATTTTCTATATTTATATTTAGCTATAATTATATACCTCACGATAAATGACCTGACAGAGCGGCCCATGCTAATCGAATGAAATGCTCTGCCAGGTCAATTCTCGTCCGCTATACGCCGTTGTATATCTGGATTCATTTTATTATTATTTGTATTGTCTCGCAATCTTTTTCAATCGTGACGTTGTATGCTTATGCGTTATCTGATTTGTATGCTTATTATAGTAGATCTACTGGTTTTATCTCTCTTTCTGTAAACTCAAAATAGTCTTAATCTTTTCTCAAACAATAAAGGGTTTGGGCTTTCTTAAGAAGAAAACTGATATGGAAAGAATAATAGAAATGAGCCAAGAATGTAAATGCTAAATACTGCATCTGCGCTGCCCCTTTATCCAATGATTCTAGTCTAATTTAATAACATGAAAATATGTATAGTCAAAACTCGTTTCATCCCTTATAAGGGGGTCAATAGGGGTACCGAAACAGTATAAACAAAACACCCGTAACATTATATTTTCATAGGTTCAATAACTTGTTGAATAGTATAGATCTAATCATATAGACTCTATAAACCAGATTATGGTAATATGATAAAAACTTGATACTTTTACATTTGTGACGTCACACAAAGAGTATCCTTCTAGACATCATAAAGATATTTATCATTGAAGTCCCTCGTCTTATCCATAGATAACGCATGTGCAAAGTGCACATATTATAATGACATCCTTATTTGGACAATTCCATTTCGGCTCTCAAAATGAGGTCAGCAGGTGCACCTGTCCATGATGGACAGACTTATATTTTCATTAGGAATGTGATCCATCACTATAATGACAGTAGTTGACCCTAAAGGTCACAAATTGTCACTCAATCTATAGATCTGATCAGACAATAATATTTATTATGTCACATTGAGGGTGTATAATTTCGTCCGTAACATGTTGACTGAGAATGCACGACGTTCCCTTAATCATGGTAGCCACATAAAACATCGAGAGAACTGATTAACCCTATGAAGATTTCTTTATTTCTTTTAACATAAATTGACATTTTTTATAAAGGTAAGAGTCGGGATCGCCAACTCGCCAAATTGTTTTACAGTGAGACCACAGCAAAGCCAGCATTTCAAACCCCTAGCATATCAAAGCAGTGACTGAGGGACGTGGCTCTATCAATAGATGCATCACGGATTCTTTTCTTCAAAAGTTCGACTCCTTTAACCATTGCATTAAAACCACACTGTTTGGCAAAACGTCGTGTCTTCAGCCAATACAAAAAGTGGACCATCACAAAATATGGCTTCAAAAGACATCTTAATTTAAAGTAGCAAGAAAGAGAGAATTGATATGGAAAGAAACATTTTGCCTACCTTTTGTAGGAGATTACATCGTCGGTGTAAATGCAAAACCTCGTATGTCGATTCTTGCGATTTTCAAAGTACAAACTTGTGTGCCTAGTTTAGAAAATTCTCGCAGGTTTTGAGATATTTTTACTGATCAGTATTAATGACACATTATTTGTGAACAATATGTCAAAATTTCAAGTAAAACATTTTAGTTTGGGAAAAGTTATCATACTTTTTCCCTCTCCTTTAAACTTTTCCAAAAACGAGATACGAGGTTTTGCATTTACAACGACGACATGTATTCCTTTATTTGGTATTCACTTTTCAGTACGTTCTTCCTCACACTGAAAAATCCAAAATAATATGAAAAGTCCTTTACTGGTCCACAAAGGATTATGATAATTTCAAACGGAAATCATTTAAAGGGCATGATACTTTTTCGAGAATGATTGATTTCGCAAACCATAATAAGTTTTGACGACCTAGAGACCAATACAGATAAGAGGCTAGGCTCCCCAACTAGCACCTTCACGGTGCTCTGTGTTATCAGTTCTACATCTCACTCGGGTTCAGTCAAATGGAGTCTAATCCAGGGACTGAATACGAAAGTGTGGTCTGTAAAGTTTGATAAAATGTTTACTTTTGATATATATTTTTTATATTTCCTCGATTAATACTGCGATCTGAAATTAATTTCGTTATTATGTAAAGTTTCAAAGCACACACAAATTGCATGCCTGTAAAGTTAAGCTAGAGTAAAGCCACTCTATTTACATACATGTAAATAATAATTAATCTATCTATAAATACGAACAACAACTTTCACAAAACAACCCAAAAACACACAGCAGTATTATTTAAAAATCTCATATCCCATGTATAGAAAAATTTAAGATCGATAATTACAAACAAATATCCAAATAAATCCTAATTATCACTACAGAACAAATTTGTTCATACCACGATAATAGAGAGCCCACACTCGGTAATTCCGTGTTGTCCAGATCAAAAGAACTACATATCAGATATATAGTTGTACAGGTAAAACACCTCCGTACTACAATAACTACCGTGTAGCAGTTATAGGCCAACCCTTACCTTTTATAGACTATATTATAGAGGACATTGACAATATTGAGGAAATAGATAATATCGATGGCATAGGGCGACTTTGTATCAATGAATTTGGTCCCAAATAGGTATTGAGACCTCAAAAGTCAGGAGTTGTATTTACGGATCCGATTTATCGGATTTGTTTGGTGATTTTTGGAGCAAAAGGTCGCTCTCTCTACTTTTGAGCCAAATGAAAAAAGATCATCTTCTGATTTTTTAACATGAAGTACCTATTCTATGAGATTTTATAAGTATTCATAGCATTGTTGATATGTCATCAATACTAAAGATGGAGGTCTTTATAAACACAATAAATTATTTGGAATCTAGACTCTCAAAAGGTCTAGATCTATTCTCATATCAAAATACTATCCCAAATATAACAGCTACTGTGCATAAGAAAAAAATGACTTCTTACAAAGTTCATTATGTGGGGAGCAATGAAGATCGATATACGAATGCGAATGAGGACATACTAGACCCTTCACTTTGTAAGTTTCTGATTCAAGTTGAACGAGTTTCCAGAACGAATGCCACTACATGGAAAACCTCCGAACATGATTATGGTTCGCCAATGAAACTTCCTGTACAGCACAGAGAAACAAACAATTCAGGAAATGTCAGTGGCCAAACTCTATAAAAATCTTAGTATTCATATATTGCTAAAGACACAAGAAGTTCCTTCTGACATACCGTCACCTTAGAATAGAAAGGTTCTATCTAACATTTTGGTCAAAATTGAGATTTTTACATTTTTAAAGAGGGTGTCGACCAATGCAGCTTCTGTGTAAAAATCAGATCAATCTGAAAATAAATGATGAAGATATTCAACAAAATGTAAAGGTTCTATCTACCTATCTCAGTATGTGTTGGAGGAGAAAGGTTCTAAGTGTATACCAATTTGTAGAGAAAGGACCTATTTGACACATGGGTCCTTTCTATTCAAACAAATTATGTTCAAAGTTAGGATATTATGACTGTGAAAGGTTCTATATGACAAATAGAACCTTTCATTGCTATTGAAATAGTCTCTTCATGAAACATATGCCCTCTTATCAGTGATAAAAAATATGTACTGGATAAAATTTCACACCTTGTTGGAAAACAATTAACAGGTTACAGTCAACACACGTAATTACCTAGTCTTATAGACCTAGAGAAAACTTATGAAAATGAATGAAGATGGATTTTTTTTCGCTGCAGTAGCTGCATGTATTGAGGATTATACATTTGGTGACTTGACAGAGTTCAGAAATCTTTATGTGATTCTAATGCTCCAGAAAAATGAAAACTATCCAGTTTATGGTTTTTGATTCAGACAGTTTTAATCAACGAGAAATCTTCGTAAAAAGAAGTGCATTATTTGCGACAACATGGACAATGGAACACGTATTAGGCAGATTGTTTGCCCTTAGCAATTGCTAATAAATTTGAATAGAATAGTGCGAATCTATTCAAGCTCTGTCAGTTCTACTATCATGAATATCAAGCCAAGTTGCCAGTCTGAGAGCGAATCAAACAAACTTATTGAAGTTGCACATATATATAACTATAAGGCAGTAATAACATTATGAAGGCACTGAATCTATCAGAAAAAGGATTCAAACAGATTCCTACATAAACAGACAAAGATGTTTCTCATCACCAGGAAAAATGATGGCACAAATACCCCCAGAAACCCCAATTATAACCCCACACAAAAGGGCGGACTATGAAACTCCAGTTAAGAAATCAGCCAGGAAAATGGTACGGAATGAACGTCAGTGGAAGTCTTTTATGCGAAAGCGAAACAAAAATGAGGGAAATCGTATGTGTGACAATCTGACAAGATAGTAAAGGAAAACAGTACGACACGGAATTGTCAAAAATGCAGATTCAAATGCAGCCAGCATTTGAGAGAGATTGAAAGGAAGAAGATATTTGATATGTAGTATTCGCTCCTGAACTTTGAAAGGCAGTGGTGTTTCATATGCAACAGTGTTACCCAAGGTACTCCGATACGCAAGAAAACTGGTAAGAAGTAAAAGTCTCTACAATATCATGGACGAGCAGATTGAGGCTCGGTAAGGGTGTTATGGTAGTACTGGTTTGAGAAACAACAGGAATCCATGGTTAGGTGCTCCAGCCACCGCGATATGACCCTGGCAGTTGCAAACGGTGTAAAACCATAATAAACTCAAACTCAAACTCTACAATGTCATTACCAGTCAACAATGAAAATGTAAGAGTATGTGCTAACTTTTTCAGAAAGACTCTCGACATGTACGTTATACACTTGCACGAAAACTACATGGAACATTTAAGGCGAGGATAGAATGGGATGAAACCCACCTGGCACAAAATTTGATGAAGAAACAATTGATTTTGTGAGTAAGTACATTGACAGTTTCCCAAAGATGAAGTCGAATTATTCAATGAGTGAGGTACACAGAAAGAATATTTGACTCACGATCTAAACATTAATAAGATGTGAGAACTTTACAGAGACTGGTGTAGACACAAAGGAATAGCCCCTGTTTAGGAGGACAAATATAGACCAGGTTTCTGTGGGAAGTTCAATATTTTTTAAACCCAAGAAAGATCACTATTCTACATGCGCAAAGTATCAACGCCATCACAATGCTTGAACAGTTATGGATGACATACAGAATGAATATGACAAACATCAGGCAAGTAAAACCCAGGCTCGGGAGGAAAAAGAAAAAGATAAACGAAAAGCAAAACTTGATTTAAAATATTGTGTTGCTACTTTTGATTTACAGGCGTTTTGACAACACCCTGTTCCCTAACTATAATATATGTTGCTATAATCTTACGGTGTATGACAAACAGGCATTTTATCATTAATTTTGTGGGAGGAAAACACATGGAAAAAGAGGCTGGTGTGAGATAGCCACTCGTATTTTGAAGAGTTCTCAATCATTTTTTCGGTCAGGGGTTTCTGAAGAAACAAATATGTAGCTGCATCATATATGTACTATGTTTCTAAATTACCTCAGTTAAAGGCAATAAACCATACGTTTTTGCAATCTGGTCTTAGTCAGATGGAATGCGACTCTGTCCATTCCACAATCGAACAAGCAAAGTATTTAAATGGCTAGGAGGAATAGTCCATACATTGCAGTCCTATCAAAAGTTGACACTTTATTAAGCCTCTTGTTACAAAACATCATCTTAATCTACACACTACAACTGAGGGTTGTAGAATTGATTGGTTGAATATTAAATTGATTCGCATTAAAAGAGAAGAACCCAAAAAAACTGTTGATCAATTATTCCTGTCATGCAAAGAGAAACAATGAAGAAATGTCAGGTCAACACATGGCCGATAAATGACTCAGAAAAAGGACAAATGCTATCTCACGCGCCTACCAGTTTCAGAACAAAAGAAACAAGATGTGTTTGAGAAATACGAATGCACCCGAAAGTTTTCATGTATAGGGTTGATAAGGGTTAACGTATGACATTGAGAAAGTTCACATTCCATGTAACAGATAGATATCATTGAAAGAAAGTTACATACCAAATTTGAGGTTTGTATGTCAAATACTTTGGAGAAAAGGCAAACGTTAAGTTTTCGTACAGACAGACGGACGGAGGGACAGACGGACACGAGTAAAACGATATGCCCCCGATCTTTCGATACTGGGGCATAACAAGACTTAGTTAATTTGTGTAAACATGAAGTCATACCAACCGACTTTCATTCATATTATAATAATCTTCCAACTGCTAGAAATGGCAAAGACAAAATACCAAGCGGCTCAAAGAATGAATACTCGGATACATTATTATCGTACAATTATGAGCTTTTTGTCTATGAAAGTAAGAATATCTAATATGTGTATAGACCATGAACTAACTGCGATTGATCAATATGCAATGATGCTTTAATATTTGCGCAAAGATGTCCATTTTGAACCTCAGTTTGTGAAAATACAGCCATATAAAATGTTTTATATCTAATGTAATCGCTTAATCTGTTGGTATCAAAAGGATCTATTTGTCACATATAACCCAAAATCAGCATTTATCAGCAAAGTTAGTTCAAATAAAAAGGTTTTATGTGACACATAGAACCTTTCTATTTATACCAAAGTGTCCTTGCTATTACAAACTTAGTTGGAAGTGAAAGGGCCTATCTACATTATTGATCATATTGATCAAAGTATTGATCCTAATCAATTAGAACATATATAAAATTAAACATTAAATACAAATACATAATCTGTGTAAATGTTGTTTTTGTGTATTAATTTCCTGATTTATACCAGAACTTTAAACCTTTAAACGCGATTTTCTCAAAACTATCAAAATGTTACATAGAACCTTTCTATTCTAAGGTGACGATACTTGAGCTTTGTGCAAGTTTTAATCACTTTACAATGTATTTTTTTCTTCTTTATCACATCTGTTTAATTGATAGCTGCTTCAGGGAAAGTGAAATATTTGGTCTCTAATGATGCGAAAACTAGTAATATCAACTGCGATTTCTGTTAGCGAAGCAATATGTATACACTTACTTTCGTGAAAACATATTTTTACAGTTTAGTTTCGCCACAATTTAACATGATTCATCTAATATCAGTGTAATTCGGTGTAATTCAAATTATGATAACATCTTGATATTTTTGATATTTCAAAATCACGTCGGTCTAATTTGCAATAACATACCATGAAATGAGGCTTGTACTGTTTGTACGTCGATTATATAATGTTTTTGTAAACTAAAGGAGAGTTTCTACCCTAAGCGCAAACCAATCGACAAATCAGCCTTTTCAAATCCTTTGAATAATCACATATTTACTTAATTTAATGTATAAACTTGTGCTTGGATCTAGAAGGGATTCCTTTGGGCTGTTTATATGACCATGGTTCCAGATGTGTTTGTCGCTCATATTCAAATCAAAGCTCCATCGTTTCCTAAGAAAACGTAGTAAACGATGAACGATTTAAAGAGAGTAAACATTTATTGGTTGTTTATAATCTCAAGGAATTTGAAGACAAAAATACTTGGTAATCTATTGCTAGCTAACGAGCTGAGCATTGATTAGTAGCAGACCGCCGGATGTTTAGACTGTAGTAATTAGAAAATAAAATGTATATAAATGGGAAACATCAACACATGAAACGTGAACAATCTGGGGTTTCTGAATTTTCAATATGATATTTACACAATCAGTATTCGTTTGAAGTTTAACATGTTCTCATGAGTAAGTACTTAAGGTTGTTTTTTTTTCGAGAAACCGGGGCCTGATTTACAATAAGTTCACGGAATCCAGATCGAGCAATATACCATTTTGCATATGTTCATTATGCTTTCGTTTTTTCATTAAAAACGTCGTAACTGCAGCTTGTTTTATGCTGCAATTACGGGTTCTTTGTTGAAAAGCAGCAATGTATTTGTGAACTTAATATGTATGATCATTTTGTAACTTCTAACACATGTGACATTATTGTTTGATGAATGATGTACGAATAATGACACCCTCGCTGGTCAGTTCGGTGGTGATAGATCTGTATTTAATTGTATTTAGAACGGTCACTAACACAACGCACTATATTGTTGACCTATATATTATATTGGTTGACCTTTATTGGTTGACCTGTATTGGATGACCTATTTTAGCTGACCTATATTGGCTGACCTATATTGGTTGACCTCTATGGGTTGACCTATATTGGTTGACCTATATTGGTGACCTATATTGGTTGACCTATATTGGTTGACCTATATTGGTGACCTATATTGGTTGACCTATATTGGTTGACCTATATTGGTGACCTATATTGGTTGACCTATATTGGCTGACCTATATTGGTTGACCTTTTTTTGGTTGACCTTTATTGGTTGACCTATTGGTGGACCTAAATTGGTTGACTTAACTTGGTAGACCTATATTGGTTGACCTTTGGGTGACCTTGGCCTAATTGTACTAATGATATGGTTGACAATTGCATATTGTCGGTGGGGGCCAAAACCTCACAACTCAAGCTTTTTCAAGCTGTAGTTACGAGGTTTTGGTCCCCGCCGACGACATGACAAATCGAACTTATTGCAACTAAGTGCAAGAAATGTATAGAAGTCGGAAAACTTTTATGTAACAATTCCAGTTCTAGATGTAACTAGTAATTGGTTGGGCAGCAAGTTAACAAGTTATTAAGAACTTGAATGGCGCAGTGAGAAAATTCGTTACTTTATGTCTAAACAATAGCTGGGTTTTATAGCAAGAACAACATCTTATTATTGATGATAAAAGAAGTTATTGTGCCGGTGAATAAGCACCATTAATTTCCTACTATCGTCAGTACACAATTTATTATACCAATCGAGGTGCATAATTAATTGAATGGTCGTAATGTCACACTTTCAGCTACGATAAGTAGTAGCATGAAACTAAAATGATTACAACGTAGATGATCATCTTACAGAACCCCGTAACTACAGTCTGAAACTAGCTTTAGTTAATAGGGTTTGGAAGAAATTTGACGAAGTATGAATCATTCAGAAGTGTGACAACTCAAAAGTAGAAACATCTAACAAAATTATATACCTATCATATAAGCCGAGACCTGGCAAAAAGCCTTTAAGGCGTATGAGACCAACATGGACCTAGACCATTCTGTACATACGCACAGTCTTATCGGGATCCATGTAGTTCTCTGATGGCTTGTACATGTCCTATACGAGGGGCGTTCAATTAAAAGTGGTACTAATGGTCCACCATACTTCATGGTTCTATAGAACTAACTGTGCTTGCAGCTATTTGACGGGAAAGTTGCTGTCCATACTTGGTCAAAATTTGAGACAAATTCGTTCATTCTTGCAAAAGTTATTGAACTTTTAAGGGAGTGACTAAAACGCAGACAATATAGAGTATAGAGTAACGCATACAATATGAAACAAAGAAGGATATCAATTAGGTGACTAAAACGCAGACAATATAGACAAAGAAGGAGTGTTGCCTTACGCATACAATATAGACAAAGAAGGATTTTGATTTCAATCTTATAGTATATAATAATTTACTTAGTATTTCATTATTTGACAAAAAAAATTACTAAATATGTCATAGATCTAGTTTGATAAAAAAAAATGTGTAATTATTATTATTTATTAATTGACTTTGATATCATATATTAATTCACTTTATATTTCTTGTTTGATAAATTTTTTTATGTCATTATTGTCATTAATTGATTGACTTTGATTTAATATACTAATTGACTTTATATTTCTTGTTTGATAATTATTTGATGTAATTATCATTATTAATTGATTGTCTTTGAAATAACATTTGATTTTATATTTCATTGTTTGATAAACATTTTATGTAATTAATATTATTTTTTTTTACAGAAACAAGTAGCCTACTTTGATATTCGATTTGTTTGTTAATCATTTTATACATTCATTATTTGATCTATTCTGTTTACTGTTGTAGTTGTTGCTTTTCTTGTATACATAAATGAACAACATAGAAGGTCTATGGTGGACTATTATTGTCCAGCGATTGGTATTTTGACTGCCTTTATAAATAATACAGGTTTTCTTTCTTGAGTTGAATCTTAACTTATATCATGTTAATCAATTTTCAAACGAAAAGATTTTAAACGGGTCCAAATTAAAAGATGATTCGAAACAAATTCAAATGAATGATGTATAGAATTAATGCAGTATACTTGGTCAGAATACACTGCGAGTCGAAGGAATTGTCTGTCACTGGTGTGTTCTTCTTTTTCCACAATGTTTTTAAAGCTTTTACAAGATCGTTATCATACATCATTATGTGTGAACGGGTTACATTATCATTACCAAAACTATTACTGTCCTTTTCTTGTTTAAAAAATTTAGAATTTCAAACATTTTCGCAAACGCAAAGAAATTTGACTGCTGATTTGAATCTACTGCAGTTGACAAAAGGAATATTGATAAAGAAAGAACATGAGTAATGAAGCACAGAAAATAATGGGTCAAAGTATAAAATTATCAGCATTTTCTTCTTTGCCTCATTTTTTTATGATTTCTTTTCGTTTTCGTATTATAAATATCAGGTATTGATTGTTAACTTCATGCATTATTCGTCTAAACATTGAGACAAAATTTTAAAAATGCCATATTTTACACAAATTCTATCTTCCATAACATCCATTTTGTCATTTGTGGCAGTTTTTGAAGTGGATCACCCTAAGATTTTGCCGTTTGGGAAAGGGTTAATAAAGAGAATGCGATAACCGGTCAAAGGGTGTGACAGCTACTGTAAATGTGCACAACACTTTCAGTTATCACCCATTAATTAGTGTGTATATTTGTTTGAGACTCTGTCAATTAACCCTTCAGTAGGCCCTATACCTTGAATAGGTGATTACTGAAAGTGTTGGGCACACTTAGAGTAGTTATCACACACTTTGACCGGTTATCGTATTTTCTATCATATTTTTTAATGCATTTAACAATCAATCAATCGATCAATACCTGGTATTTACGTTCCTATACGAAAGGGAATCCGAAAGTATTGAGGCAAAGAAGGAAATGTCGATAATTTTATCCTTTTGTGCCATTAGTTTCTGTGCTACATTACTCATGGTATTTCTTTATTCCTTTATCAATATTCCTTTTGTCGACTGCAGTAGATTCAAATCAACGGTCCAATTTCTTGGCATTTGCGAAAATTCTAAAATACTTAAAGTGACATTTCACATTTATTTCATTTTCTAAAAGTATGTCTTGATGCAAAGATTTTTTTATTCTAATGCGTAGAAATGCTATCAGTTTTTTGAAGTTGTTATTTATAAGCGCAAAAATGCGCCTTTAAATTTGAGACAGAAATGACAAATCCTTTATAAATCTGACCTGTTGTCCAAAACAATTTGTCTAATTTTAGCACAAAAATATATATTTCTCATATAAGGTTTAATATTTTGACTTGAAATTTTCAGAATTTCCATAAGAAAAGATGTTCTTTCAGATAGAATAAAAGTAAAATTGTGTAAAAATAATTGTGAAATGTCACTTTAAACAAGAAAAGGACAGCAATACTTTTGGTAATGATAATGTAACCCGTTCACACATAATTTGATGTATGATACCGACCTATTAAAAGCTTTGAAAACATTGTGAAAAAAGATGAACACACTAGTGACAGACAATTCCTTCGATTCGCAGTGTTTTCTGACCAAATACCCTACACTTATTCTATACACCATTCATTCCAAGTTGTTGCGAATCATCTTTTAATTTGGACAAGTTTTAAAAAAAAATCGTTTGATAATTGATTTCCATGATATAAGTTAAGACTCAAATCAAGAAAAAAACAAGAGCCGTCATAGACGGATTATGCTCCCCGAATAAGTGCTTGTCACACAAAAAGAACTATCATACATTAATGCCCCTTTTCCCATAACAGATTTTTTTGTACACACATTATTTGTAGAATATGGTCTAGAACAGCTTATTTATCACACAAGTATAAAATTTCATTAAATTCTGCCCATTAGATGAAGAGAAATTAGAGAAAACCAATTTTTACGTTAAGGCCCCTTTTTCCGTGACGCAGCCTCATATTTAGAAATGGAGAAAAAGGTCTCTAGGTATTGTCACAGGGAGTTCACGTGTGAAGTTTCATTAAATTTGGTCCAAGGGTTGCTGAGATCTGGCTGTGGACGGACGGACGGACGGACGGAAGGACAGCATGGCGACTATATGCTCCCCCGAAATTTTTTCGGGGAGCATAAAAATGTATATTTTATATAGGCAGTCAGAATACAAATCTCTGGACAATAATATGAGGAAAAGGGCCAAAGAAGCTCAACGAGCTTATGCTTATCATCAATGCCTCGAAGACTAACAGTCCAGTTATTCTGGGCGCTTCTAAGTTATTCATTTATGTATACAAAAAAGAAACAACAACAACTCCAACGGTAAACAGAATCATAAAATAATAGATAAATAAGATGATTCACAAACAAATCGGAGATCAAAGTAGGCGAATAATAATAATTACAAAAAATATGTTTATCAAACAATGAAATATATAAGGTTAATCATTATATTATATCGAAGTCAATTAATTAATAATAATAATTACATTTTTATCAAATAATGGAATAATAAGTAAATTATATACTAAAGATTCAAATCAAAATCCTTCTTTGTCTATATTGTATGCGTAAGGCAACACTCCTTCTTTGTCTATATTGTCTGCGTTTTAGTCACCTAATCGATATCCTTCTTTGTTTCATATTGTATGCGTTACTCTATATCCTATATATTGTCTGCGTTTTAGCCACTCCCAACTTTTAAGTTGGTCCAGTCATATACACTGGCTATTTCGCTGTGCGCAAAATGGAAAACAAACTGAAGTAGGATGTACGGGTCTACATTGCAGGTCGCATAGGCTTTGAAATATCTGTATCACGTGTATATATTGTGCCGATTTTCGTTTTTGCCTATTTTCGAAATTCGGCAAATCCCTGCAGAACTCATTTGCCTAATTTCGAAACTCGGCGAAATAGCTTATTTATAATTATTTTAAGGTATATCGGGCCATTTTCTGTGCAGAACTCATCTTCAAAATATCTGTTTTTAGGGAGGTATCACAGTTTGCACTTACAAAATTATTTTAAGCACTTTTTATTCCAACAAAAGTTCGGTACCGAACAGCTAAAGTTCCGTACCGAAAAGAACATACGGAACATTCTTCTTTCGTTTGCGCGGAAGTTGATTCGTACCCTAAGCATTTCGTACCTTATCTTTTATCAGAGATATAGATAAACATTAAATTATATCATATGTCTCTACTTTTATCAATTTGTTAACACGTCCAGCAGTACATCAAAATTATAAATAATATTGCCATTAAAATCATATTTACACTCGATTCCATTTATTCAAGTTGAAGTTCCACATTTTTTCGGAGCCTGAATTAGATCCATTGCTTTGGGCTTTCTAACCACCGAAATTAAAATGGTTTCACTAAGTTAAATATCGGCATTTTAGAAATGGTTCTTTTAAAGCAAACAAGATTCATTATGAAGCTTTTCATCTGCTAAATATATGTGATCTACCATAGATCTGCATACTTACGTTAATTAATTTGATATGTTCTAATTTCATTTAGACTAACTCAAAATAATGAGCTGATTGTAAAACCATTTAAACAGGGGAAGCCCTTTCTGTGAAAAATACCATGTTCAGCATTTTTCCCTGCATTTTATCCCTGCTCAATAAGCTGTAGAGGCCAAACTGTATCTTTAAGGGCTGTCAGAACAAGCCGCTCCTCCCTACAATGCTAGCCAGAACTAGTGACCGACCCAGCCAAACAAGCCGGTCCGTCCCACCGTGCTGGCCAGAACAAGCGACTGACCTTTCCGAACAAGCCGGTCTGTCCGAACAAGCCGGTCCGTCCCACCGTACTGGCCAGAACAAGCGACCCACCTTTCCGAACAAGCCGGTCTGTCCGAACAAGCCGGTCCATCCCACCGTGCTGGCCAGAACAAGCGACTGACCTTTCCAAACAAGCCGGTCTGTCCGACCGTGCTGGCCAGAACAAGCGACCGACCTTTCCGAACAAGCCGGTCCGTCCCACCGTTCTGGCCAGAACAAGCGACTGACCTTTCCGATCAAGCCGATCCGTCCCACCATGCTGGCCAGAACAAGCGACCAACCTTTCCGAACTAGCCAGTCCGTCCCACCGTGCTGGCCAGAACAAGCGACAGACCTTTCCGAACAAGCCGGTCTGTCCCACTGTGTTGGCCAGAACAAGCGACTGACCTTTCTGAACAAGCCGGTCCGTCCCACCGTGCTGGCCAGAACAAGCGACTGACCTTTCCGAACAAGCCGGTCTGTCCCACCATGCTGGCCAGAACAAGCGACCGACCTTTCCGAACAAGCCGATCTGTCCCACCGTGCTGGCCAGAACAAGCGACCGACCTTTCGGAACAAGCCGGTCCGTCCCACTGTGCTGGCAAGAACAAGCGACCGACCTTTCCGAACAAGCCGGTCCGTCCCACCGTGCTGGCCAGAACAAGCGACCGACCTTTCCGAACAAGCCGGTCTGTCCCACTGTGTTGGCCAGAACAAGCGACTGACCTTTCTGAACAAGCCGGTCCGTCCCACCGTGCTGGCCAGAACAAGCGACTGACCTTTCCGAACAAGCCGGTCCATCCCACTGTGCTGGCAAGAACAAGTGACCGACCTTTCCGAACAAGCCGGTCCGTCCCACCGTGCTGGCCAGAACAAGCGACCGACCTTTCTGAACAAGCCGGTCCGTCCCACCGTGCTGGCCAGAACAAGCGACTGACCTTTCCGAACAAGCCGGTCTGTCCCACCATGCTGGCCAGAACAAGCGACCGACCTTTCCGAACAAGCCGATCTGTCCCACCGTGCTGGCCAGAACAAGCGACCGACCTTTCCGAACAAGCCGGTCCGTCCCACTGTGCTGGCAAGAACAAGCGACCAACCTTTCCGAACAAGCCGGTCCGTCCCACCGTGCTGGCCAGAACAAGTGACCGACCTTTCCGAACAAGCCGGTCTGTCCCACTGTGTTGGCCAGAACAAGCGACTGACCTTTCTGAACAAGCCGGTCCGTCCCACCGTGCTGGCCAGAACAAGCGACTGACCTTTCCAAACAAGCCGGTCCGTCCCACTGTGCTGGCAAGAACAAGCGACCGACCTTTCCGAACAAGCCGGTCCGTCCCACCGTGCTGGCCAGAACAAGCGACCGACCTTTCCGAACAAGCCAATCCATCCCACCGTGCTGGCCAGAACAAGCGACCGACCTTTCCGAACAAGACGGTCCGTCCCACCGTGCTGGCCAGAACAAGCGACCGACCTTTCCGAACAAGCCGGTCTGTCCCACTGTGTTGGCCAGAACAAGCGACTGACCTTTCTGAACAAGCCGGTCCGTCCCACCGTGCTGGCCAGAACAAGCGACTGACCTTTCCGAACAAGCCGGTCCATCCCACTGTGCTGGCAAGAACAAGCGACCGTCCCAGCAGAACAAGCCGATCCTTCCCACCTTGCTGGCCAAAACTAGTTACCGACCCAGCCAAACAAACCAATCCATCCCACCGTGCTGGCCAGAACAAGCGACTGACTCAGCCAAAGAAACCGATCCTTCCCACCATGCCCACCAGAAACAAGCGACCAACCTAGACAAACTAATTGATCCCCTCCCACAATGCCAGCCAGCACAAGCAATCAACCTAGCCAAACCAACCGATCCCTCCCTCATGCTGGTCAGAACATGTGACCGACTCTACTTAACCAGACAATTTGTCCCACCATGCCGGTAGGGGTTTGGGGTCTGTAACCAGAAATGCCTAGTCCTAGTGTAAATGACCAAAAAGGCCCACTTTTTAAATTGATAAAAAATACCCAAAAAGTGTATATTGCATTTGAAATTAAATATGATTTATGATAGATTAATGATTGGTAAATTGATGATTTAATGCCCGGCTTAAATGCATTGGAACAATAATGATAATAAAATCAGAGCGAGAAATGGATCTTATATTATTATAATCATTCTAATAATTACGCATGCTTCCGCTTACAGTACGACCTCGCAACGTCATGATGACATCGTTTATCCTGTGACCTAATTCTATCAGAAAATTCAGAAAAACTTTGCCGTATTTCTTTCTCGCATGTGGATAAACATCAATGCACCAGAGACAGGTTTCGTTTAGGGAATGGCACTGTACTTTCGTTTTCGACTGGGACCCACAGATGAAGTTTTTACATTCTGGTGTACACGTTTACAATGCAGTGGCGTATCCAATGGGTTGGGGAGTTTTCGAGGTTCAAAGGAAATCCCTCTAAGCGGCAGATCCAGACTTTGTAAGGGGGTTCGAAATATCAAAAAGGTTGTTCGTTCTCTTATTATTACAAAATTCTGACTGAATTTTTACACGAAATTGAAATAATTAGGATTCAGAGGAGGTTCGTTTGACTCCCGCACCCCCTCTGGATCTGCCACTGTCTCTGCAGCATGATTGTTTTATTTCAATGCAGAGATTCCGTCAAAATCGTGTAATACTTGGAAAACGAGCCTTTCTATTTGTAAATTCTAACCCCATCACAGAAATCCTTGATCCGCGGCAGCAACGAGTACGTAGGAAGCATCAAAAAATCAAAGTAAATCTAAAATAACCATTATGTCGTTGTTCGATTCATTTCTAATAAATCGGCGAGGAAGAAAACGAGAATAAATCGACAGAAATAGTTCTGCATGACACTGTCGCAGTAAACCGTAAATAATATCAACATTTCGGGCGTTATTTGATTCAAATATCAATAAATCGGCGAAAAACTCGACAGAAATAGTTCTGCATGACACACGGAACTTACTGAATCATAATTTCGAAAATGGATGCCCAGTTACGAAATTAGGCAAAGTTCCGTGCCCAGTTTCAAAATAGGCATGCCTAATTTCGAAATAAGGCAAAAAACTAAGATTAGGCACAACATATATAATGAACTATATCAGATTCGTGGACATTCGAACGTTGAATAAACGTCAGTTTTTAGGAAGATAATAAAATTAAGATTGGTAAAACTGGCCTGAATGATGCCCCCCCTCTCAGGCAACCCGGGTAGAGCTAGTGCCAAAGCAAATGTTGCTGTAGATTCCGACATGACCGAACAAGACGCATGGTTCAATGTGCAAGAAATAGCAGATAAACTTGGTTTTTCATCGGGGACATGTTATACGATATTAACGAAAGGGTTGAAACACAGAAAGGTTTATGCCCATTGGGTCCCCAACCTGCTGCCTAAAGGACTGAGAGCCACCCGTGCAAAAATATGTTGAAATAATGCAATAAATGCAACAAATGTGAGCTTTCTGAGCTTTATATATATGTTTGAACAATAATCTACCATTATGAGCACCAATGGCGTGTCATTAGCAAGCAATAATTGCGAAAAGATCAAGCAAGGTCCGTAATAGCCAAAAAATTAAAAGCGCGGCAAAAGTTTTGCAAGCGGTAAATTTCAAATGTAACGGGTGCATTGTTCAAATTACTGTTTCAAATAGTACCACTATCGCCGGTCATTCATACAAGAAATGTATGTCGGCGAAAGTAAAGAAATATAACAAAAAGAGCAGGTCTATGTCCGGCTAAAGAGGCATGTACCAAATCCATGACAACGAAGCTGTCCACAGGTGTCATCTTGTCCAAGACTTCCTGGAAGAGACACATGCTGCAAAGCGTCTTCATCTACCGTTATAACCAGGCTTAAGCCCGTGTGGCTTTTTTATGTTCTCCATGATGACGAAAAAGGCCTCTGGTCGTCAGTATAGGCCTTCATGTTCCATATGCAGTGTAATTTACCAGTGTCTGCGGGGTGTTCAAAAAGAGGCCCATTTATTGGCATATAAGTAATGGATCTCAAAACTTTAAAAGTTTGTGGTTGTCAAAGAGGATTACTTCGAAGGATTAAAGAAACTTAAAATTGAATTGCGACATCACTATGGCTTATAGAACCCCAGTTCCAAAATTAATTGAACGTCCCTCGTATCATCTGAAAGAGAGTACAATGGGCCCCGATCAGTCTGCACTCAGGCATATTGTAATCTTGAATTATAGTAGTCTCAAATGCTAAAGAGAAGAGCCATTTTCTAAATCCAGAATTATTTATTTTGGGTCGCCTGTACTCAAGGAGGGCTGTTGGAAAACAGATTCCTGAAAACCTCTGGTTTTGACCTCCTATATAGTTTAAAAGCCACAGCGCAAACCAACGTTTTGACGCTTTTTTTCTTCGATGGCTTGGATAAAGCCGTTCAGATTTCCGGTCCAATGTTTTGTCGTCTGCAACTCCTTTGATTTTCTAAGTGCCAAAAATGTTGTCGCATGTGAAAGGGTTATATCGCCGCTTTTCAACGAAAATCTAGTAACTGCAGCTTATTTTAAGCTGCAGATACGAGGTTTTCGTTGAAAAGCAGCGACATGTAAGACCCTAGTCGATATGATCGGTTTATGATTGACACTTATAGCTATTGATCTTGATTTTGTTGTTTCTTTTATGAATATTACACCTAAATGTAGGGCGTTAGACCGCTGTCATAAAATCTTGTATTTTCCCTCATTTCAGGCCCTAGTTTGACCCATTAAAACAGATTTGAAAAGTTTTAATAGAAGAGAAAATAAGGGTTTAAAACCTTCAACCCACATTTTCTCATTTTTCTGTTAAAGCTTGGAACTTTCCATACCATAACAAACAAGTTGCTACCTTTAGTGAAATTATAATGTCAAGTTATTTTCTACGATAGACTTGGATTTCGGCCAGTCAAACGTTTTGTTGTTTGGGTGAAGGATAATGTCGTGGTTATTTGTAAGGTGGGAGAAAATGGTTGAATATGTTAAACAAAACCATAATGTGCGGTTGGTCATATTACAAACCATTCAATAATGGATCTTTCCTAGAACAATGCCCCCAATTTAGAATATACGATTTTTGTGGTCGAATCGATTACGAGTTATTGTTTTAGATTGAAAAAATGTCGAATTAGGAGCTGAATATGATAAGTGGGCTCTTGTTTTCACTTGTCCATAGACGGATGGGTGCTATGCATACTCACAAATTTGATACTTGACACTATCATTGCTCTTCGCTTCTGTAAGAAAATCAATTCTTCAGAGTCCAAATTCAAATGTAGACGACGAGGAAAGATTACAATTTTTCTTCAAAGCAATGCGTCACAAGTATTGACCATTTGTATGTTACATGTATGTGGGTACCATGCCCTGTTCCTCTATCGTTAACATAGTCTACTAATCAATATAAACAATATATAGCTTAGTTCGAGATTTTGGAACGCTTCAACAAGATCAATTCCCTTCAAATATAATGTAAGATAGGCACTGTAATTGAAATCTTACCTATGTCTAGCAATACGCTTATAAATCCAAACTCGAAAATGATGTTTTTTTTATCGAAAACCGTTGTTCGGAATACCTGTATTTGCTAAGGTGTCGAAAGATGAATCGCGAAACGAAAACAACAATGAAAATAACACCAAATAGTTACATTTGTACTAGCACGTTATATTACCAATGTCATCTATTTAACGACAATCTAGCCCATATTTACAAGGGACTTTATGACCTTGTATACATTTGAAGTAGCAATAAAACATCGCTATGTTGTTCCATTTCAAAACCATTCTATGTTTTTATTACACCGTGCCTTATTTTATAAGAACGTTTCGTACTACATTTTGTCAACATGTTATAGAAACTCCACAAATCTGGCCGGGAAGGCGGTCAGGTATGTGGAGTTACTCTCAACATTCTTTTTTGGTTATTACATTGTACATAAGTGTAAAAAATATCGATGCTTATCAATAAGAACCTCGTAGCTGCAGCTTAAAACAATCTGCTGTTACGCGGTTTTTCTTGAGAGACAGTCAGCGATATGCCGCAGTCGCGTAAGAATATTGTTTTGCATATTTATATGTTGATTATGTCATGAACAGTGAAAAAATGCTAAAAGGCATCCAAACAAAGTCGAAACAATTACGAACTACGCAAGGCAGCGAAGCAAAGGGATGAAATGCAGCTGCCTGCTTTTTATCCTTTTCCAACGATGTTTTCTTTTTTCATTTGTTCATAACCTTATCAACAAGAGCCTCGTAACTACAGCTTAAAACAAACTGCTGGTACGCGGTTTTTATGGAAAGACAGCGATGTGCCGCATTCGCGCAAGAATATTTGTTTTGCATATTTATATATTAACTATGTCATGAAAACTTAAAAATGCTAAAAGGCATTAAAACAAATCGAAACAATTACGAACTACGCAAAACAGCGAAGCAAAAAGATAAAATGCAGCTGCCTGCTTTTTGTCCTTTTCCAACGATGTTTTCTTTTTTCTTTCATTCATAACCTTTTTGTCTCTGATGCACTACAACAAGAAGAAAGACTGAAACAGTTTCAAGAATTTACCGAGAATCAATATATTCGTATCAGTGATGAAAAGGAATGAAACGACCATTATAATCGTTTTGTCCTTTTTCACCATTGTTCTGCTATCATCAACACTCAGAATTAGATATAGATATAACTTACTTTTAAGAGATTTTGATTTTATCCAGCATTGTTTGACACACTAAGAAAAATCCATCACTATTTGTTAATCCTTAATCACATGTGTAAAGAGGTCAACTTGGTCCATGGAATGCACGTGTAATTTATGATATTTACCATATTTGGTCTTTGTCCTATACGTAATCATAGTTGTTTTATCGATTGTCCAATCGGATGTATTTCCATTGTCCAATCAAAAATTATCCAATTACACCCTAAGCCCTTTTTAAATCGTCGGTCACGTTCAAAACTGCCGCAACTACAGCTTCTCGGAGTTGTGGTTGTGTCGGTTTCGACCGAGATCAACGATTTATACCTTATCATACATGTTTCTATTTAAGTAAAAATAGCGTGTCTGGAAAGCTTTAAATTGACTAGGCTAAGAATAAGTTATATGCTTCCGCATCTAACATATATCAATATACATTAATCTATTTTTTGGAAATCATATTACAAACAACCAAATCATTGAACAAGGAAAATGTGGACTGATGCGGTCCTGCAACTATGCAGGTATGGTATCAGCCTAGATCTTCCGTTTTACTCTTTAAAAATTAAACAATAATTAGGAAAGCTATAAGGACATAATTCCACCAATGTATATATTTGTACATATGTTTGCCATTCTTCATGCATATTGAAATTGTGTTAAGACGAGGAACCGTAGTGTTCAAGTCTTTATTTACCAATTAAACTGTTCTGTTCTGTTCTGTTATAATTTTCTAAATCATAAAGTAAGGCACATCGTGGTGAACATTCAAAAACGATGTGTTACATCTTATTCTAAGCCTTAAGTTTCCGTGTGTTTGTATGTAAAAGACGTAAGGCCATGTGCTATATAGCTCCTTTTCAACTTACCAATGATGCATTGATTCCTTAATTTATTTCAAACTTAGGGTTATATGTCCAAGCTTATATACTGATATACCCATCCATATGAGAGTAGAACCATAATATTGTGCTACAGACCAATTTCCCGTACCTGTGACTAGTCTTTACCAGAATAATGTCCCCATTGCCGATTGCTGGTATTGTATTATGGTCAAAGTTCAATACCCATTTTGCGACAAATTATTTTGTTCCTCTGGTTCCAACTTTAAGTTTTTCATTTAAGGTAGAATACCCGTAATGTGGCCATCTTGAGATTCATAAAACATCGGCTTTTTTTTCTAATGTCGTCGTTATGTATCCGAACCATTCGGGCGCGGTCGTAAACATTTGGCGGTGGCAGGTTCCACCGCCGAATGTTTTCGACGTCGCCCGAATAATTCCGACGTCGCGCGAATCCCATTAGGGGTGGACTACATTAACCTCTTGAATAATTATCTTGCTACAGTCTAAGAGACCAATATCATTGTAGTAGATTGTCTGACAAATAAGGAATAATTTTCGCGCGCTTGTGTGCTAAAAATAGATTTCTGATGGGAAATCCCTCAACAACGTTTGCCGGGTACCAGTCTAATATTTTGTTTATCGGTCATGAATCGGACATTTTTTTCGTAACAGTGTTAGCGAAAAATTATTATTATCAAGCGAGATATTATTGGATCATAGATAATGCAGGCGGGAACTAAAACTACGAAACATTGCGCATATTAAACATGCAACATTGGTCCCAGATACGGAGACAGACCAGAAATGACAAACGTTTTTTCTTTAGATTCCTCGGCAGCTTAACCAGAAAAAACATCGAAAAGTCTGAAAGTAAAATTGCTATGACCATGAAACTTCGCGGGTAGATAGATCTCACGAAGGAGAAGTGCAACGTACAAGGAGCATAACTCTACCCTGCTTATTTTGTGAGTTATTGCCCTCTGTTGTAGTGAAAGCCTGTATCAAATCGCATTCAGCGACAAATTCTAGTTTTTTTTCTAGATTAATCCTTTCCCAAACAAGACCGGTTTTGACGTCCTCAACAGAAAATTCTTGGGAAAACATTGAGGCAAAAGAAGAAAATGATGATCGACCAAATTGAAAAGACCTGCACAGCAGACAAAATGAGTGTGAATAACTTCTTTGGATATTGATGATCATTCTACTTTTGCCTCGACATTTTCTCTGACATAAAACACTAAAAGTATTCACACCCGTTTTGTCATCTGCAGACTTTTTTCAATTTGGCCCAACATGACATTTTGTCGTTTTGGAAAGGGTAAGCGAGTACGCACGAGCGACACGACGAAGCTAAGGCAGGACCGCATGTGTAAACATTACATGTCAACTGATTATTTCATAGTTACCTATCTTAAAAACTACACGACAGTGCAGCAACCTTCTCAACTCTGAATTAGAATGTTTCTCAACAAATGATTACGACAATCCAGCTCTTAGAACGTCATCTTCAGCAAGTTGAACGTGCAAAAACTTCGCGAGATTCACAGCCATATTTGTACGATAGAGGATTCCCAATCTATTTTTAGACCAGTGAGGCGTGACAATGACGTATTTGTTTGCACGAAAAACCGAATCCTATTTGCAAATGTAATTACATAACAAGGGAAGCGGCCGGAACCACGTGGAACGTATAGGTCTCAATGAATGACCTGGTAGATCATCTCTATCTGCCAGGTCATTTATCGAGAACAGGGCTCCGTATTACTAAACACCAAGTACGATCAAGTTTTTGTGTAAACTGTGTAACAAGACATCTGATTGCACGAGTAATCTGACTGAGCCAATCAGGGCTGTTGTTACAAGTAATTATGCAAAAATCAAATGTACGATCGTTAGTAATACGGGCCCCTGGTCTTTAAGAAAAATAGCATATTGTGATGTAACCTTTATTGCTGCTTTTCGAAACGGAAGTGTGATATATTGGCGGTTCTTGGAAGAAAGCAAGACTAGAGACCCTACAATTGTAGTAAAGATATTGCAGTAGTGACTCATTGAAGTGAAATAGGCTATCTTCTGCTCAACGTTTTACTATTACAGGCTGATCTAAGCCTTTGTATCCCAAAGTTAATGACCTCTGTCCAATTAATTGTAGATAGCGATCTCGATTTTGATCAATACGTCACTAAAGGTGATCGATACTATAAATAGCCTAAATGTCATTTACATTTCATTAGTGGTATCGCTTGTTGTTTGATGGGCCTTTGTTGCTGGGAGCTACACACTCAACCTGATCGCGAATTTGCGACGCGTTGACAGATCTTTATCATCTTTCACACCTTCGCCACCATATCCCATCGGTTACCGTTTAATACCTTCACATTTGCAGCGTGGGGATTCGCAAAAACTGGCTTCAACTCGGATCTGTAAAAGGGGACCTTATGGCATCTCAGGTCGCCATTGACCCAGATCAGTTTGCAGTACTTTGTACTTAGATAAAATCTGATCAGTATGAACATTTCCCATTCTTGCCGTTTCTACGGGCAATGAAAAGGATATTTAAGAACATCGTGGATCTTGATCAGTCTGCGCATGTGCGCAGGCTGATCTGGATCCATGATGTCCTCGAGTGCTAACGGGTCTTTTTCCGGATCAGGACTCATTTAAATATTTGGCATGTAATGGCTAGAATAGAAGACGATGTGTTTTCAGGCCTACTGGTGATTGAAATTGCAAGGAACCAATAGTCAGGTGCACAAGCCTTCGCACAAGACCCGTTTATGAAATGTGTAAAAAGATAAATATAATATAAATAAATGAGATGACTTGGAATTAATCAAAAGATGGCAACATTAAAATGTTACAAAATGCAATCCTTTCTCAAGCAAGACAATATTTTGACGTTCCTAATTATATAGAAAAGGTTTGCAAAAACATTGAGTCAAATGCTGGTACCTTTTTTTTTTTTACAAATTCTGTCTTTATTACAATTCTATGTTTTCTTCTGAATTAGCGTTGGGATTAAAATAACCTATTTTTGCCGTTTGGGAAAGGGTTAAGAAGCTGCAGTTACGTCGTTTTAGACGCACACCTGGGACATTTTAACGTCGTGTTGACTACCACAAGGGGGCGTTATAGTGGCACGTATTTCCGGTACTACACACGTTCGCTATCCGGCCTAGATACAATCATTAATTAAATTTTACATCTCTAAATATTATCATAACTGTTTAAATTTTTATTCAGGCGCGGCACGTAGAAATATTTTCATAACTTAAAAGCTACAAAGTTAGGCAGTTTATTTCGCCGTAGGTCTATATTAGAAGAAAATCATTAAATTAACATGTTTTATAAAAGATCCGCCAAACTCGGTTCTTTTAAAAGTTTTATTTGCATTCCTTTTACGGCGTTACTTGGATTAAGAAATACTGATTTTCGAGAAAATAAAAGATCGGCAATTTCCGTAAATCTTCACGAAATGACGTCATACCTTGGCTTGGCTCCGCCCCCAATGTAGATCACGAGGTCTCTGGCAAAGATTAATTGTGCGACTTTTCTGTCATAAAGCGAAGTCACAGATTTATCCATTTATCGATCGTCGACAAACTTAACCCGTTCTTTGGCACATTCCCTCACTCACTAACGATATATTCTTTCACTGTTTTTAAAACAGTTTTCTAACATTTTCTAAGGATGAATTCCGTGTTTTAAATGTCAATTGGGAAGTCGCTTTATGACAGAATAGTTGGACATCTAATTTTGTCAGAAATCTCAGGCTTTTCGGGAAATGACCCATGACTTCCAGTTTTGTCCCGCCATGACGTCATAATTTGGCCGGAATGACGTCATAACTTCAAATAGAAATTCTAGCGTTGTTTCAATTTTTTTCTTCGGTAAAGATCGGATTAGACCGAAATATCCAATTTAAAAGAAGAAATAAAAACACGTCTAATAGCTCTATTTGAAAATTGTAGAAACTTTGATAGTTGGTTATCAAAAGGGTGTTTTTTCCGACTCAAGAGTTTAATTTTGCCAATCAGTGGACACTTTAATTTAGACTTAGGGGCCTATCTCATTTTATATTGAATTGGTGAATGGTCAGTCATTAATTAATATTGTATTTGTTAATATAATAACAATTCAGAATTTTATTACTGCCGTGACAGGAGGAAAGGGCGTCGCATCTGTCCTGTAAGGGCGAGAATGTCTTTAACCCTTTCCCAAATCGCTTAAAACTAGGATGGTCCAATTTAAAACCGAATGGACCAAATAGATATTGATAAACCTTTGATCTGTATAAGATATAAAGTAGAAAATATTGAGGTAAAAAGAGAACATGCTGGTGACCAACATTTTCTTCTTTTGCCTGAAAGTTTTCCCAATTCTTTCTATAGGGGATTTCAAAATCAGGTCTTGTTTGGGAAAGTTTTAATTCAAGGTATTCCATCCAATATTAGATACCGAACACTTCGTGCAACTTCGGCATCATGCAACGGAAATTAGCGATGGTATTCGGATTTTAAAGTCCAGATAATCTCGTCAATTTCTGTTCTCGTGGAAAACGACGAAGATGAAGGCGAAATTGCACGAATTGTTAGCTATCTAGTATCTAATGATCGATAGAATACCTTAATGATGTACGAGAGTAAAATAGGTCTAAATCATTTTTTACAATTCGATTATAGTTGAATTGTAAATCTATAAAACATATTAAAATTGGCTTTTCAATTTTATTGTAAAATGAAATTTCAAAAAAAAAGGAGATCGTTTTTCAAAGCTCGATTTCAGTTGAATTGATCGAGAAAATGTTCCATGCTCCCAAACAATTAACTCCATGAATTATGTACTTGGGTTTTGGTTACAAGCGCAGTGCTCTTATTACATAATCGATAAGTAGAAAATAGGAACAGGGAAGTCTAGAACCGAGATTTTAACCCATTCCTAAACGACATTTTATGCACAAAAGTTTGCAGAAGACGAAATTAAGAGTTACACCGAGCAGGCAAATTATTACTCTTAAAACAGATTCTATCGTTTACTACTTTTTAAGGTGGTCTACCCCTAATGAGATTCGCACGACGGCGGAATTATTAGGTCGACGTCGTAAACATTCGGCGGTGGAACTTTCCACTGCCGAATGTTTACGACCGCTTCCGAATAAGTTCGGATACGTAACGACAACGTTCGAAAAAATCCGATGTTTTATGAATATTAAAATGGTCTCATTACGGGTATTCTACCTTAATACGAAACAATCGAATTTTATCGATCCTGCTTTGGAGAGTAGCAATTTGTATGTTGTCAGTTGAGCCACGGAAACGGTTGTTGTCGGAAAAGAAGGAAATGTGTTGACGTTCATTTTTATTTGAGAAAAAATGGCAAAAGTTAAGAATTGACAGTTGAACAAAACTGTAAAGGTAAAGGCTGTGGTTATTATAGTATACCCCTCTAGTATACTCGTCTATTTGGCCGGTCAGTTTTTACTTATTAGACGCTCTTTTGTCATTGCTTGCACTATATGTATTGATATAAAATTTGTATTCGTTGACTTTACTTTTTGTCTGTTCATATGTCCATGCATCTTCGCTAGCCAAGGTTGAACCCACCTACGTTTGTATTCACCCTTGGCGGATTTAGTCCGATTTTCTTGAAATCGCGAAGCGCCGCCTAGCGGTTGTTCTGCTGGTTGTTTACGTCCATTATTGATGACGTCATTAACGCGCGTTGTCTTTCGCGCCATACGTCATGCGGATTATGTAAAAGTTAGCTGCTTTATTGGTCGAATTGTCGAAAGTATGATAATTCGTCGATTAAAAGTTAGGGAATTCCTGTCTTTTGCAGTGAAATTCTTAAGAAAAATCGCTCATCTTCGCGTTTTTGAGTTGCAAATGCAATGCTTTTTCCCGCCCGTTGTCATGATTTGGTTACTCATAACAAATGTATCAGTCGACGATCTGATTGGTTCCAGCGAGACCTCGCTGGAACCAATGAAAACGTTTTCCAGGAGACCAAGAAAATCAGACTAAATCCGCCAAGGGTGAATACAGAAACGACGTTACGTCGTAGATGTCACCCTTGGCTTGCGAAGATGATGTCCATGCTTGTATTGTCTGTTCATATATCCATGCTTGTATATGTATCTTCATAAATGGAGGAATTAAAGAATAGTAATACCTCGAGTTGTAGGGTAAAGGAAAAACTATTTTGGGAATGTCCCAAACAGAAAAGCCTGTATCAAATGTCAGAGATATGAGACAAATGTAATTCACACGGTATCCGTTTCATTTTTAGTCTCGGATTACCATACTCCGTCTTTTTCAGAACAATTGCACTTTTTTCACAAGTATGGTATACCGTTCAAGTCTAGAATGAATTCAAGTCTTCCTGTTCAGAACAATTGGACCTTTTCCCCATATCTTCCTGGTTTACTATTATAGTAATACATTTATATAAAATATTCAATACAAAAGATCATCATCATATAGATCTACCCCATTACCTGTTTGCTAATCACGTTGAAAGATTAGTACAACTAAAGCTACCGCTTTGTAGAGTACGGTTTTCAAGAATTACTTACAGTATCATTCAATAATTAAAGAGAAGTAACAACAAGCAGAGTTGTTGTCGCAGGACCAGGGACACTTTAGGGGTAATGTCACCATTTTGAGATTCATAAAACATCGGCTTTTTTCGAGCGGCATCGTTCCGTTTCGTAAACATTCGGCGGTGGAATTTTCCATCTCCGAAATTCAATGTTTTCGATCGCGCCCGAATAATACCGACGTCATGCGAATCTCATTAGGGGTATACTATCTTAAAACATTAATTTGAGACCAACACGGGTCAAGTTAACCCAGTTTTTTGTGATTTTTTAATCACTTACAGGGACTGAGAGAGATAACATGGGTCCTGGTCAGATTGCGCGTATGCGCAGCATCTTGACCCATGTTGGTCTTAATGCATTCCAACACAATGTTGGCCTACATTTTACTCATAAACAAGATACCGGCTTTGGAAAACATTTTGTGAAAATTGGAGAGATTGCTTGTGACGAGCAATCTATTTATTCCCCAATGTGATGTACCCCAAACGACCAAAATATATAAAGTTCAATTCATCTGAAATTGTCATCTACAAGATCTTTCAATTTGGACCAGCCTATTGTTTTGCCGTTTCGGAAAAGGTTAAATGCCATAACGTCGCTTTTCTACGAAAACCTCGTATCTGCAGCATAAAACAAGCTGCAGATACGAGGTTTTCGTTGAAAAGCATCGATAAGCTGTCGTTTCGTATCTCAGCTGAAATGTATTTTGGATTCATGCTGTTATTTTCTTCTAATGTGGTAAACAAGTTTTTATTATTGTGAAGGGTGTTGTTTTCTTCACTCCAGTTTTTGTTGATGAATCGTGCCTTATCTATTCAATAACAGCGGTTTTAATACCATATAAGCACATATTTGATACATTAAATAGCGAAAATATTTGACAATTTGAAAATAGGAGGGTCATCGAAAACGCGACATGAGAAAACGACGTAACACCAAAAAGGTGTGTCAGATTACACTTGAGGCAGATATAACAAAATAAACACAGTATCCATCATGTACTGTATAGAAAGAATCGAGAGAAAAAAGAATAATGTTGACTATAAGCTTTCCTCGTTTCTTTCTCAATTCCAAAAGATTCTTTTGATGTGACGTCGAAAACAGGAATTATTTGGGATACTGTGAAAAGTTTTATTCCTCTACAACGACACAAATACCGTCCTAAACATACTGCAGAAAACATTGTGGTAAAAACACTATGCTGGTAGGATGAAATCTTCGCAAGCCGGAGTATAATATAGCCTAATTACTGAACTGTAGAGGAATAGTCTACTAAAGTTGAGTCTAAAACTAATTCTTTGGATACATGGTTAGACATGTATGTTATTCCTTGAAGAAAGTGGACAGAAATGGTCTTGTGGTTAATTTTAGACGGTCCAAAACGAAAGGAGTTGCAAACGCCAACGTCAGCAGAAGATCAAAACCCCGTAACTACAGCTTGAAAAGCTGGAGTTAAGAGTATTTGATCTACCACAGACGTTAAGAGAGAAAAATCGTGCCTTTGTGACTTTTTAATCCTTCATTTTTTAATTGGAAATTTCATTTCACAAAAAATCTCTCACACTTGACCAAGTGACGGAAGTGTCGGAAATCATCGCTTTTAAAACGAAAACCTCATAACTGCAGCTTGTTTCAAGCTGCAGTTATGGGTTTTTTTGTTGGAAAGCAGCAATACATCACAACCCCAATTTACGGAGAAATTTATATAAAATCATAAAACCGTAAAATACTACAACTACTACTACGGTGGTTTATCGAACGATCCATCAAAATATTAATAAATGTTATGAAATTAAGATAGCTATAAAAAAAATACCTGTATAAAATGATTAATATTCCTTCCGTACCGAATAAGAGCCGAATACACACTGTTTCAATTTTGTAACGCTACGGGATAATATTAAGGCACGAGATTAGTAAGGTTTACCCCTCCCACCTTTAATACCTTAATCACATTCGTCCCCGTAAATGTTCGTACCGAGGTACTAGTTAAAACTACTGCGTATTGTTTAAGGAGATAATGATATTCCCTTCTGACTCAAAATGGGGACGTGAAACGTTGAAATCGATCCCTCCATGAGAAAAATAAAACCATCGGTTAAAAATGGGCTCCGCCCCGAATAGGCAGTCGATTTACCAACCCTTTACAAAACGAGAGAAAAATTGACTTCCCTGAAACCAAAGAAAAATAAAGCAAACAATCTCTATCAAGTTTTGGGTGCCTTTCTATGAAGCATTTTGATTTCTTCGTATTTTATCCCTTTCTGTCCTTGTTTGTTAGGTGTGTTTTTTCCCAAACAAGACCTAGTTTTGACGTCCCTAAGAAAAAAGGCTTGGGAAAACATTGCGACAAAAGAAGAAACTGCTGATGACCAGCAGTTTCTCCTTTTGTCTCAATATTTTCTATGCCCTATTTTACACAAATTTTAATAACATATTTTGTCATTTGTGGCAGTTTTTGAAGTGGATCACCCTAAAATTTTGCCACTTTGGAAAGGGTTAAACTGTATCTGTGTCTTTGTAAGGCATGGATGGGACTTCCATAAAGATAACTAGTATTAACTACTAATACAGCTTTTCTATTATCGATCATGACTGAACATAAAAAGGATTGTTTTGTATTGAAAGGTTTACATTTCGAAATAACAACCTAATCGAAATATTTTAAATATTTGAACAAATAATAACAAATGAAATCGATTTCGAAACTTCGTTTTAAACTTACTTATCTTGTCTTTCTTTACAATAGTTTATGCAATTTCACAAACTATGCTTGGTTTTGACGTCCATAGTAGAAATCGTTTGGAAATATTAAGACAACAGGAGAAAATGGTGATAATCAGCATTTTCTACTCTTGTCCAAAATATTGAGACAAAAGATGAAAACGCTGATAATGAGCATTTTCGCATTTTTCCACAATTCTCGGCATACAATATTGCGCTCCACATGCTCCAGTTGTATCTGTATTTACATCAAGTATGTTGTCAGCACCAGCGGACAAGTTAGACCAACCTCACTGGTGGTTTACTCGGCCAAAGCGAAGGACGTTTTTCGCTACAACAAGGTATAGATATTTTGCGTTTAAATGTGAGTTTAAAGATTTTTAACTCTAATTACAAGGAATTTGGTCTTAAAATAGACCGGGTTCACCGTTATAATATATGTATTGACAAACCGTCGGTGTTGTTATAAAATCTCGTAACTACGGCTTTATCTAAGTCGTAGTTACGATATTTTATAACAACACCAACGGAATACATTGTTCGTGAAAAAACGGCCCTCGTTTTTGCCGAGTTCACCACCAGTGAACCTGATATATTTGCGTTTGGGAAAGGATAAAGTTAATAAATCAGTTTTGCTATACTGACTTAGAGACTTTGGACCCTATATATTGTTTTCCAATTGGCGAAGAAGTGATAAAAAGACGATGAAATATGATAAGATACATATGTACGTCAGTTTCAACTGCGTCAATATAGGCCTACGTAGAGCAAATATTTACGGTCGAAAAACTGCACGAATTGTGTGAAAAATCATTTGTCATCGACCAAATCGTAAATAGCCCAACACATTGCTAGAAAATTATTGCTTTGGCGACTCAAATCAGAAAGGATTCGAAAGCTTTAGGGGATTGGGGGAGGAGGCGGGGTACTTGAATTATTTGTAGAACTTTCTTCTTTTTTGTTTTTTTACAATAAAAATGAAATTGTCTCGTACTCGTTTTAGTTCGGGATAGTCCCAGTCTAAGTTTTTATGGTAAAGAAAACGAAACATTCGATGGCATGTTTTTCTGACACTCTAACACAATCCAACACATTGCAGAGCTGACAAGAGAAAGTGATGGTATTTCGAAATGAACCTTATCATCAGTCAAAAACTATATTGTGGGTACTCATTAGAATCGTCTCATTGGGGCGATTTAAATGAGTACCCACATTATAGAGCTTGATTAGTAAATAACGGACTCAAATTGCTGTCACTCCTAATAATCAAACCCTTTTCCAAACGGAAGCCCTGGCAAACGAGACCGAACAAACGCCATTCGGCGGAAAAGGTTGTAAAGTTTATTTGAGTATTTGAAGAACCCCTGTTGAGTCGACAATGAATGAAATTATGGGCGTTTTTGTCACGTCTCCCTCAATACGGCATGAATAATAGTAAACTTAATGGAAAACTGAATGACTTTACGCTACGATACACACCCCTATTGTTGAGGCCACGACGATCCTTCACTCAAATATTTCTACTATTTTTAGTATTTTTTTCTATTCATTGAAATGGATGAAATAGATTCAGATCAGCATGTCGTTAGTGGGACATTTTTTAACCTCGTAACTTCAGCTTGATAAAGCTGGAGTTACGAGTTTTTGAACTCCTGCCCGAAGATGCGATAAAACTTGCGGATGATGGATTCGGTAACAATAACGATGTCCACAACTATGATAATGCTAATGATAAAGACGATGCTTCTGTCATCGAAAAAATGTAAGCAGAGATATAAAATGGTACAAAGTGGCCAAGTTATACTTTTTTATTACGATAAAAAAAACACTCGTACAAAAATTCCAATTTATTTGGTAGAGAAAATCCTGTAGATTCCTGCAACCCGTTTTAGTTCTTTTTTACTCACTCGGAATAGCTAGTAAATCCTGTCTGTTATATTTAAGACTGTGTAGATTCAGTTTGGAGTTAATATTCTGTTGTTTAAATAGGTAAATTTTGTAAATATGAGCCATAACATCGTGACCGGAGTATAAAAGAATTCTACTTGGTTGATTCACTCTTCGCCAATGCGATTTTTTAAGAGAGATCGCCACGTCCATTTCATACGTTAAATCAAGCGTACGCAAAGCAAACACGGTCTCGTCACGATCGTGTGATTCAGCTTTATAAAGATCTTTACGATTATATCGGAAAGTGGTACAGAAATACGGGTACTTTCATACCATATTGTGATAGTAATTAATATTATTGTGCCCTGACATGAGAAAATGAGGGTTTGGTAGGCATTCATATGACGTTGCTTTGGTTTGTAGAAATGTGCAGAATTTATTAACTGTTATCAAGACTACAAAAATTAAGGGAAAACGAAAAATGCTTATAACTTTAAACTGCTTTGTATCATAAAGGACACACATCTCCACCATTATTATTTTTTCTCCAAAAGCAGACCTGTTTTGATGTCCCTAATAGTAAAGGCTTTAGTTAATATTGAGGCAAAGGAAGAAAATGCCGAGAACCAATATTTCCCACATTTGCCAACATGTCAACTTTCAGTACTATATTATTTAGAATTTCATTATCTTTATTATCCAAATTGTCTGATACAGAAGATTTTAATTTGGAGCAGAGTATTTTTTGCCGATTGGAAAAGTGTAAAGTAACAACATAGAATTGCGTGTTCGTCACATTTAAAATTTGACCAGTCCATAATTACATTTTTTGGAGAAAGGATTAAGCAGAATTTGTGAGTTGAATCATGAGGATAACAATAAAACAAGGCGGATAATCTTCAGAATTGCGCAATAATAGGATTAATTGTGTCGCCCCCATGGGGCGACACTACTTGTGATATACTTCTTCTAATTTTAGAAATTACGTCATGAGCGATAATTGTTTGTACTTGAAAATCGTATATAACCTACCCATAGACAGTTTACACGATATATTTTTCAAACAGTACTATTAAGTATACTTTGAAGTTCATCTAATCCAAGAACACGCAAAAAGCTCAAGAAAACAAAATTTTAATTATTCTATTTTTGTATGTAGCAATGGAAAGTCCCTACTTCCGGTTTGCCCAATAGGGCAATATCTAAATTCTATACGATTTGGCGACCACTAAATCCTATCCGATTTGACCACATTAATGCACAATAATCGAAGTACAACAAGTACTTTAGTATTGAATTAACACATCGCATACAATTTGGGCTGATCAACTTACATAATTTCAAGGATCGTTTTAACTGTACAGGTATGTGTATTGCTAGTGGAACATTATATTTTCACATGCTTAATTCAAAATAGTAGACTTTTAGGGGGATTCTCATCTGGTTTTTATGTTCCTAGTAGAAAAGCAGCTTTGTAATCAGAACAGTTCAATTCTTTCCTGTTTCGGGAAAATGGTTTAGGAAATCTATCTGCATCGTGTTATCATGTTATGTTATGATTAAGTTATTTTAGTCCAGTCAATTGGATCCCCTATACCCAGGGCTGCGTTTACAGGCAGTGTAGACAAAAATCAATATCATTACACATGCAACCTGATCTTAGTCTATATTACGGCATAAATTCGTTATCACCATAGCGTCTAGTTTCACGAAGAAATCATTGACAAACGGGGTCTTATCCCTCTTTAACTTCTTCTTACATCATACTTTCGCAATATATCATAATACATGTATAGCACTTTGGGGACTGTGTCCTTAATTTGGTCAGAGCCTCGCTCAGGTATAACATTCACATTCTATTTGTTAACCGTGCCTGAAGGATTTGTGTGAAAAAGTACAAAAATAGGTCCCAATAAATGACATGACAGAGCATTCTTGTGCATTTCTACAGATTTGGCATATTGAAATCATAAAAAGTTCAATTTTCAGATTTTGACCTAGTATATCAATTTTAACTTACTACTTTTTATAAACGTCCTCGAACCCATTCCTGCGATTTGCAAATATAACATTCACTTAATTACGCAGATAATTAGTTCAAACTTTACGACTGTGTTCATTTTTTCACTACCGTAACGAATTCGTAAAGAGGCACAGTTACTCTTTCTGCTCTCCGAAAAACATGTAGCTTTTGCATAAGATTGGAAATTTTTTCGTTTATGTACTAAATTAATGTTTCTAAGTATTTCTCGAATAGAAAAAAATCTTTGTTTTTCCATTATCTGTGAATACAACCCATATTGATAATTGAGAGATACACTTTATTTAGAGTCATCCAGAGATATAAAACCTCATTTTGCAGTCTGATTAAGCACAATTTGCATTTTTCATTGCAAATATTTACTCCAATAAGTTAATGATAGCTTAAGGTTTACAGACCCTGAAAAAATCAGCACTTTCTAGCCATACGAAATGCATCAAATTACACACACTTGTAAATACACTTCACATTAGTTGATTCACCGTGCCGGATTTAAAGATTATGCTCCATGAAAATAATTTACAAATATCTTTTTACTCTATATTCATTTAAAAGCGAGGTAATTTTGAACATTTATGTCAAATACTTCCGCAAGTATGCATTAATTCAAAATTCTAAACCGTTAAAAATGCTTATGTTTGTATTTTGAATGGAAATGTAACGCACTTTAGGAATTTTTGGCACTTTTCAAATTTCGCCTCTGGCTCTTCGGTGCTTTTGAGGGTTTGGATACCTTAAATGCGAAAATTTTTAACAGCGTTACGGTAGGGAAGATAGTGTTACGGTAGGAAATGAGATATCAGAATTCGAAAATCAAAGATGTTAACGCAACTGGGAAGTGAGTCTCAAAAGACTGTGCCACTAGGTCTTTGAAAAAATCTAGATGAATACATCCTGTTTACGGTTAAAATGCCAATGAAGTTATTCATATTCTTTTTTTTTCTAAACATGCCCAAAATGTATGTTGCTACTTTTTCACTGCCATAACAATGCATTCCCTATCTTAACACTAAAATTGTTGAGCCATATATCCTAAATGATACATGATAGCAATTTCTTTCGTTTATAGGCTGCATATTGAAGAGATGCAATACACACAAACTGTGAATCTGAGACCATTTCTTATTTAGGTATTGTCCGTTTTTATTCCAAATGGCTAAAACTTTATATGCAAGATTCTCACTGACCACTGGAACTTTTGTTTTCATATTTTGCAAATGTGTATGAAATGACAACACAAAATTGTATACTAAGTCACAGAACTCTAACAAGTGTTTCAAAAGAGTTACATCCATTTCCTACTTCCAATTTCACTACCGCAACAATGTTTTCACTTCTGTAACGAAGTTAGTACCTCAACAACCGCTAAACTCATTGTTTTGAAACTTTGCACATGACGTGTTGGATCACAACACAGGATAACGGAGCAAGTCCTAGATCTCTGACAATCACAGTCAGAATTATATTTTTTCGTCTTGCAATTTCACTACCGTAACATAGAGTTAACTTCCGTAAAGAAGGGAATGTGTCATGGTAGTGAACATTACGTTAATGAAAATCCATCGTAAATTCTGACGCAAAAGTAAAATTTCAGATTTATTTTTGCATAAATTTTACTTTTATTTCTATCTGAAAGAAAAAACAAATTCTTACGAAAATTTCAAGCCAAAATATTGAATCGTTTACGAGAAATATAGGTTTTTGCGCTAAAATTAAACAAATTGTTGTGGACAACAGTTCAGATTTATATGGAATTTGTCATTTCTGTCTCAGCTTTAAAGCGTATTTTTCGGTTATAAATAACAACTTTGAAAAAATGATAGCATTGCTACGCATTAGAATAACCAACCTTTGCATCAAGGCATACTTTTAAAAAATAGAATTGGAATCTTATGCCCCCTTTAAATTGCATGGTCCAGTTTCGGGCGTGCGTCCGTGCGAAAATCTCTTCCCCAAAATATTTTCTTCTACAAAACTACCGGATCAATTTCAACGACAATACCCTATACAGGAAATTCCTTGCATAGAGCCATTCAAATTTCATAAAAAATATAATAGATCTAATTTCATGCAGAACTCTGGTTGCTATAAACCTGCTCATTGGATTTAATTGTAATAAAGCAATATGTTGCTTGGAAAGGCCTCTATTAGAGTCATTAATGGAATTCCGATTAGATTTTAGACTTGATTGGAAAAATATACATTCAGCAAAAAAGTAAATGTTGAAAAAACACAGATAAGAAATCAAATATTGTAAAACACATTTAAGGGCGACACAATTTTCTTTGCTGTACATTACAGCAAGTTTTTACTTGTTTATTTATGGAATACACAATGCATATGACTCATAACTTGGCATAATATTTGTATAAATCCTTTATTCATTCCATTGTAGTGAAAATAACTTTTATAATTAGGTCACGATGTGTCGACAATTAAAGTAGCAAACCCCTAATGAGATTCAAGCGACGTCGTAATATTTCGTGCTACTTCGTAAACATTCGGTGGTTGGTCAAGTAGAGTTAATAATTGTTTATTAAATTACAACGTATTTTTGTTTCAAAAGTTACACAATTCGGTGTACTACAGAGTGTCCAAAAAAAAAAAAAACCCGGAACCCAATTTTGAAAGTACATTTCTCATGTGTCAAGTAATACTGCTCAACCAAATTTACATATTCAATAGCTACGACAGTTTTCTATTAGCAGTTAAAATTTGGTTGAAAAATAATGATTAGTTTTGAAAATATTGACATTCAAATGAATATACCCGGAAAACCATTTTAACACGATATCGATCTTTTCGTTTTGCAGCGCGCGCCTACACTCATTGAACAAATTGACGCTATATAATTGGTTAATATATTCAATGCAATACAAAAATTATTTTGAAACATTGTATTCATAATAGTGTATTTTCTTTTCATATTTTTGCTAATAAACTAAATGTTAATGCTGCGAGCTGCGCTGTAACTAAAATGAATACAAACAAAATATCCAAGTGCATTACAGACTCATGGATAATAATCATAGGCACGTATTTCATTTCTGACCAACATGCCGGTCACCGCTCAATTGAAAAGTATTACACTGACACTGACCTTTATGCAAAACACAAATAACAAATAATACAAAATTACCCAAAAAGAATTAAATCATAGTCCACAGAAATGTATACTATGCAAGAAAATTAAGACTGGACTAATTTTAGGAAACATGTCAAGCTTGTAATTTATGAAAATAAAAGTTTAAACTGCGCCATGTGAAATGAATCACATAATAATTTGAAATTAATTCAAACAACCACCATATGGGCTCAATTTGAACGTACACAACGTGTACATATTAAATTTTGAGAAAATCGGTACATACATGTACAACGGTATAGAATTCAACAGCTGACCGAAAGTGCGCTTTCACGAACAAACAAGACGCAAAAATCAATATCATGTCAGATCGATTTTTTAGTGTCATTATTAATTTGCTTATAACTTTTGAACCAATGCATATTTTTAGGTGAAATTTGGAACACAAATGCAAAATAAATGTATCTTCAGTACTGCAAATTCAAAAATTAGATTTTTTGCTTACGATTTTAAATATTTGACTTTGAATTAGGGTTCCGTTTTTTTTGGGACACTCTGTATAGTAGGTCAGGATATGATGCCATCATTGATGGAATATGTCTAAACATTTACCTATATAACAACTAAATGATTATCGAAATCCAAAGTACTATGATCTCGTATGTGATGATTCGAACTAATTCAACCCAATGCATGCGCAATTGTATTGTACATTGGATACACCTTTCCCTTGTTTACACATGTAAAACTTGTAAACATGTACCAATATATCGTGACTGGAATGTACGGCTACTATCTACACCATGTTCATATGGCGCGTAATATAAATGAGCTGAAATTTGGAAAAGAGCATTTAGATCAACTTGGATCCAGTTTAATCAAACTTGGAATCAAGTCATTCTGTACCTGAGTGAAGTCTCATTCTGAGCCAAGCTGACGTACGAGAGTTGCTACCGGTAATCAAATAAACCATTAGAGAACAGCATGGATCTTGATCAGACTGTGCATATGCACAGGCTGATCTTAATCCACGTTGATCTCAAATGCTGTACCTATTACAGATGGCAAAATGAGTACTAAATAACACTGACAGAAAATAGAAAATATTGATGGACAACGATAACTATCCCGCCATATAACTAAGTCTGGTCGCAAATAATAGTTATAGGAAAAAAACTAAATCATACGAACAACAATTCATCAATTTAATATTTTTCAAAGCATTTATACAGCATTTTGATAAATAATTGTCAAAAATCATCACCATTCAATTAATTTAGTATCGACAACTCTGAACGTTTAAGAAGATGTTTGCACTCGTAGTCTCCCTTGCAATAGCCCAGTAAAATATGGCACAGTAAAATTGTTCACATCCCACATGAAGGTAACTAAATGGTAAATAGACACAGGTTACTAAAATACTAGAATTTAGTATCAATATCCCGCTTGTCACATTAGAAATCGCCGTAACTAAAGCTTATTCAAGCTGTAGTTACGGCATTTCTTAACTGTACGGAAGATTGTTAATTTTGCATTGGTAAGTAAAAAGGTTTTCAATGGGACGTAAAATAAAAGATCGAATTGAAACTCTTTAACCTTATAATCACTTCAGTCAGGAAACTTGAAAAATTCTTTTTGTATCTTAATTGATTAAGGTCGATCATATTAACCGAGGAACCGGAAATGACGTCGTTGTCGTCTGTATTCCCAGTAGTTCCGGTATCGAGAACGAGGCTGGTCCTGTTGAAAGTTTCCACAGCTTGCACAACACACACGTTGATAGGCCGAGTGTCCACACAACCTCGTGCTGGCTCGTCTACAGAACACGGCTCTATCTCCACGACACGCTGGCTCATTAGCTAAAATTCATACCATGTATCAAGGATTAAGCCTACAGTCCATAATAATAATGGGTGAGTTTCTGTTACTCAATAGATCTAGAATGTATAGTTTTATTTCATCAACTGGTACAAAAAAGCTAACACATAATTATGTATGTCATTTCTCATTGAATAAACTCATAAAATGTCATACCCGAAATTAAAGTGCATTGACAAACAAAATGTCGTTACTTTTGCTTAAACAAAGTGGAAGTCTGTTCCGAGTTATACGTATCATGACATACCTATTTGTTGGCTGTTGCACAGGCGAAGACCAAATGACATGGTATTTAACGCAAAGGGTCTTATGATATTGAGATTACTGTGAAACCAAATCAACAATGATATGGTATGTTTTATTCTCCTTACAGTTTCTGCAGATTAATAATGAAGCGAATGAGCACAACAAGGGTATGGATAAGACTGTACATATCGATTCAGACGTGGAATCTGTTTTGTAAATTATCTATAATATTAAATCCTAATAATAATTATTATCTTTTAGCTATAGCACGGTGTATAATCACGTGACTCAGAATTTCAGATAATCTTCAATATCTTTTTTAATACTTGACCAATTTGAATTCGGTTTGAAGCAGAGAATGTGAGAAATGCCAGGAATAAGCTGGACGTGTTGGATTTTTGAAATATCAACTGATAAAAAGTTATTGAAGATAAACCAAAATTTTGGTTTATCTTCAATAACTTTTTTATCAGTTGATTTTTCAAAAATCAACCAAGTCCATCTAATGCGTGACGACTGTCCACATTCTCTGCTTCAAACCGAATTCAAATCGGTCCCGTATTAACAAAGTTATTTGAGATATTCAGTAAATCCACCGTGTATAGTATGGGTGTTAAATCATGACTTACTTGAACATGTCTGTAGTTGACAGTCTTGGTACTCATTCGGCTGTTTACCGGGGCACATTGATGCTTCAATGTCTTTTAATGGATCACCGCAGTAAACAATTCGCTTCTGCTTCCCTGGACCGCATGTCATAGAACACTACAATGTAACGGGATTAGTTTATGTAAATCTCACCTTCTATGTGTAACATAAACTTATGGTGTTACTTTAGGCCAAAAAGAAATTCCTACATGTTCCCACATGCCACAAACTTCTAAAATGACATAGCTTTGTCTGTACCAAACAGCCGAGCTCGGATATTTCAGTTGGTAACGTCATAGTCTGTCAACCCAAGGATCGCGAGTGCGAACCCCGGCTTGGCCAGTATCCATTCTGACATTTGACAAATATCGTTTGTCTGTGACCAATGGGTGTAGATTATTTATGTGAGAGAGCATCTGGAGGCTCGGTTTGGATATTGTGGTAGTGCTGGTGAGAGGAATACCAGGAATCCACAGTTAGGTACTCCAGCCGCCGCGATATGACCATAGCAGTCGAAATCAATAAATCAGTCTGTACCAAATATGATTAAATTAAGCAGATTCAGAAATGTATAACCTTAATGGATAGTTTACTAGATTGCCAAAGATATTTAGTTGGGGGCAAATATCCACCGACTGATTAGCTTAGATACATCATTATCTAAAATATGACCATTATTCACCCACCATAGACCACGGTCCTGCTCCCCATTCCATGAAGCCACAATGACCAGAGTTACATTCCCTCTCTGGTTTTAATATATTAGCGACCCGACATTCTTCATTGTCCAGTTCAACAGTTGTACCATTCTGATCTTTCATAACACACACAGCGTCGCGTGTTTGTGTTCCTACACCGCACGTGACTGAGCAGGATGACCATTCAGACTTTGGTTCGTATCTGAATCACAATGTATGAATCTGAAATTGCTATGCTGAACAACATTACATTGTAATGATTGTGTTAAATACAATTTACTGATATGCCACAAAATAATTCAATAAGTTTGTGAAAGAAATCAAAATGCCTTATATCAAACTTGATTTTGTCATGCTGTCACAGAGTCGACTTCTTTGATAGAGTTATGCAAGATATGAACAGAGCAACAGATAAAAAGGGGTTACGGCATTCTAAAATTGTTTTTAAATCCGACAAGACGATTCCAATTAGTACGCACATTATACGGTTTGGTGAATAATAAAAGAAATATATCATTGACATATACCTCAGACAGGATGGCAGACTACAAGTTCTCTGGACAGGATCTAATTTTATGGCAGATGCACATTTCTCGACATCAACTACATTTCTCTTTCTGGTCGGTGTCGTCTCTACACACTGGACCGTCTGGGTCTGTATACCTTCTGCACCACAAGTCTCTGAGCATGGACTCCAGCCACTCTCTTCCCAGACGTAGGTAGAACACGCTAATGGCTCACAAGACCGCTGTATTGGGGCAGGTCTATCGCTTTCAGAACAATACTCATCGCCTGTCAATTCCTTTTGTCCATTGTCAAATATCTCAAAACATTTTATAACTTTACTTTGATACTCCACATGTTGATCTGGACATTCAATAGGGCATTGGGGATACCATTCATCAATGTGTTCCAGAATGAACTTCTGACACGGAAATCTATTGCAATCTTCTTCGTCAACAGGCTTAGATATATTATCACAGGCTGAATCAGGTAGCTCGATATTAGACGGTAGAGAAACACATTTGTACAGTCTAAAACAAACGCCTTCAGAACCACATGGCTCGGAGCAATCGGTCCAGTTGTCAGTTGATATCCATTCAATTATCTCACATGGCTGCATGTCATCGCATTTAGACTCATTCGTAGGTTTGGGAATATAATCACACAAGCTGTCAGACACACGCGTTTCTCTGTTATCATAAGTTATATTTTGACAATAGTATACCATTTGCCGGACACCATCATTCCCACAAGTTTGACTACATTCACCCCATTCACCAGATTCTTTCCACACGTAATTAAAGCAGTCTCTTCTGTTACACTGTCTAGTTTCAACAGGTTTCTGCTCATTTCTGCAATACCAAGGTCCTACAGTGACCCCAGCTTTCCCGATCTCCTGTTTTTCACAAACAATTTTTCGTTGTTGCACTCCGTCATCACCACATGTTTGGTTACAGTTAAACCACTCATCCGTTACAACCCATTTATATGACATACAGGGAACTCTATTACATGGCCGCGGCTCTTTAGGGGATACCAAATCCGAGCAGAATCTTTCATCCACTCTCTCCTCATTTTCGTCATCAGTGATGCGTAAACAATAATACAACTGATACTGTGTGCCGCCATCTCCGCATGACTGGCTGCACGCGCTCCATTCTGACGTCACTTCCCATTCATAAGTCATAGTCGAACACGGAAACCGATTACATTCGCTGACCACGTTTGGTGCAGGTATGTTTGAACAATATTCGTGGTCAATTTTCTCCCCTGTTGCTTTGATCTCACATTCGTACATCTGGAGTTGTATCCCTTCATCTCCGCAGGTGGCAGAACACTCAGTTTTATTTCTTAACATGCGCCATAAGTACCTGAAAGCATAACTTAGTTTTTCAACCAAAAACCTCGTAACTGCAGCTTGTTTTAAGCTGCAGTTACGTTGTTTTTGTTGAAATCAGCGGGTTTACTTTTTTGATTACACCAGATATTTTTTCAAATATCGAAATGAATTGTTTAGGTAACACATGTATGGTTACGGACATTCTAAATGTCCTTGACAGTGCACCGGATATGGAGTAACTTGTGAAAGTAATTCGTTACTTTACAGATTGACAAAATGTTTACGTTTATGGCCATGTAGGATACAGAGGGAATTGTGTTCGAGGTTCTGTCACCCTCAACTTTGGTCCAAGAGTCTTATCAACATGATTCTGTTTGTATTTTTGTGTAAAGCTCATATGGACCAATCCCTTCGATGAAAGGCCAGTCTGACCCTCTCTGTGAAAAAATGCCTCGATCCTAATAATTTAAGGAATGCAAAATGGATCACAATCATGGCGGCTGCAGTATCGAGGTTTTTGTTGAAAATCGACGACACGCAAAAAATATATTTTTCATACATATGAATATTTTTTCAATACGTACAAGAAAGATGAACATTTCGGTCGGGTACATTCAATATCCTCCGAATTTGAATCCTTTATGAATTTACAGGAGTCATCGTCTACTTTGTCTCCACTCTCCTTGTCATAGCAACCGTATATAATGTGCTGGACACCTGCAATTTATGGAAATATATCAAAACTTTTTTATCATTAATGTGTTCTATTTATCATTAGATAACAAATTCTCCGTGCAAACTTCAGGTGTCATCCGTGAAAACGGAAATTGACGATAGTATACTCTCGTCAATTTCCGGGCATCATCCATGGTAGCGGAAATTGGCGAGGGATACCCTCGTCATTATCGTTAATTCGGATGACACCAGAAGTTGCGAAGTCTTAAGTAGATAACGATGGATTGAATACCTTAAATAAATCCACTAAAGAACATGAAGATTCCGTAAAGAATGGGTTGCATTATTTGTTACCTTATAATACATATTGAAAAAATACTTATAGAATTATATAATTGACTGTTGATTTGTCCAGGATGGGTTCTGCTTATTGAGAAGGGATGGATGTATAGATTTGTTGAGCCAATGGCGAACCGAAAAAATTCCGTAGCCAAGCAGAGATAGTCAGACCAATCAAAGACAAAAACCTCATATTGTTATTGCTATTATTATATTATATATCTATAGAAGAAATAGCATGAATAGAACTTAAAAAATCTGAAGCATTTATTGAAATGGAAAAAGTGTTGCTTGACCATATGACATGCATGTAAAGAATGGGTGAAATGAAAAGAACGTGTTCCATTCATGTGAACGATATGATTGGGCCAACCGATTTGCCGGATATAGCCGCGATTTGATGCGCTCCAAAACTGTCTAAAAGCTAATAAGTCTGAGCGCGCCACAATGAACAAATTCATAAATGCGGATCCCTGTTTTAGAAGAATTTCTAGAACATGACAGGGTAGCACCCACTCAAGAATGAATAGATCAACATATGATATCCAAAGCAATTACATCAAACATTCTTGGGTTAAGGTATTCTATGCATTATAAGGTACCAACACTCAGTGCAACTGTGGCAACAAAAAATGATGACCATATAGCCTTGTCAATGTCTTGGCGTCATCCATGGCAACAAAACTTGACGAGGGAATATCATGAAGAAGTCGACCAGACTTAACCCTCTCCCAAACAAGACAAGACCTGGTTTTGACGTCCTTGAAACAATAGACTTAGGAAAACATTGAAACAAAAGAAGAAACTGCTGATAACCAGCAGTTTCTCCTTTTGTCTCAATATTTTCTGTGCCATATTATACACAAATCCGATCTTTAATAACATCCATTTTGTCATTTATCGCAGTTTTTGAAGTGGATCACCCTAGAATTTTACTGTTTGGGAAAGGGTTAAATACTGTCTTTAGCGGTTAGCATTAAAACACATACCATTTCCACAAGTAACGCTACATTCACTCCAGTCTTCAAACTTCCATTGATATTTGTTCTTTTCATACGTATAGTCGTTTTTGTCCACCGTATAGGAGTATCGCACGTTGGCTGGGCTCTGCCAGTTGGTTGGATAGATCTACAATATAAACGATATGAAACAATACTATGTTTTAAAAACAACAGCAATGATATGTAATAGAGTTTTAAAAACAGTGACATCTGAATAATAAATGATGAAAAGACCCCTCTCCGGAAATAGTTTCATAAGACGCTCATCTATTGACTTTATCGAGGAAGATAAAAATGTCCAAGGTTAAATTTGATGCACTATACCATGGGTAATTGTGATTGTTTTAACTTTTTAATTGAGTATATCTCTGAACAATGTAAAGATCAAGAAAAATGTCCAAGATGTATATACGAAGAATGTTTGTTTTTTTCTTTAAAATGGATACGGTTAGTTTAAGTATAGCGGACGAGAATTGACCTGGCAGAGCATTCCATTCGATTAGCATGGGCTGCTCTGCCAGGTCGTTTATCGTGATGTATATACATGTGCTAACAATTTAAAACTGTTATGTATGTATTCAAGTTTATCAGTGCTTTTAGCTGTAGTTAGTAAGTTTTTGAAGAAATGCAGCGATATCTATAGAATAGAAAAATAGACGTTTAATGAGTATTACCATAACATTCACTTCGTCTTGTAGCGGACCTTTACAATCCAGTTTTTCATAACCGCCATTATTGTGATATTTGAACCAGGCTCCTTCTAAGGCGAAGTTCCTTGAATATCCTTGTTTTCCATCTGCATTTATCAAATGTTTGTAATAACGAGTGTCTTGTATGGCTGTAAAAACAGATAAACATGTACATTGTAGTGTTCTCCCAAGCCAAATAAGTTGTTGGTGTCCTACTTTAGCTTCGTGTAAATCATTGTAATGTCCCTGCAACTTCAAAAGTACCACACAGCTTAATTTCTCCAAAATGGTCACCAAAATGAAGGGGTTTTGTGGTATTTTATGTAATAAATAGACAAATAAATATATTCTTATAATCTTATCATTTTCATATGTTATAATTGTGGTCAAAAACATTATCAAAAGAAGAAATTGCTCTAAATGAGCAATGTTTTCATTCTCCATTATGTGCATTTATAAACACACCGAGTTTAAAGATTTACCGATTTTTATACAATTTGCCACTACAGCTTCAAATCATTCTGAGGAGTACTTTGCGTTGTGCATATGCATGTGAATTAGGATATCATTACCATTCAGCGATAATTACTTTTCGGTGTTTTCTCTCTATATAAAAAGACTATGGACAGGCATTGAATGGGTTGTGCGTTTCTAGTCTTAATGTAAAGGGAAAATAAGTATCTAATTTGTTTATAGATTTATCTCTTGTCAAATATTAACGAAGTTGTATAAGAAGAATGTCATTATATACGATACTATTTTTTACTGTAACACCAACACAATGATAAGTATGATAATTAAATTGCTTACATAAGAAATGTGGTGAAACACTATTCTCTGCGATGCTGATGTCCCTAGACGCCTTTGGTAAAACCAGCATAGTTTCGTAAAACGGACCCGCTGTAAAACAAAAGAGTACATTTGCATTTAAGTCAACACTATAGGAAACAACAATATGTTTCCATAAAAATAATACATCTCCGAATTATGTTGGCTCGACTTTACTAAAAACATCTTACTTTGATAATCAGTATATTCCCATTTAAATTCAACAGTTTCTCTTCTATGTTTTACAGAAATGTTATCTTTATCAATATCAACTTTTGTGTCTACAGTAGGCATAACTTTCAAACCGGAGCACCCTAAATGTGCTGTTTGTGAAAGGGTTCAAATGTGCAATTATTGTATCATTTCATCATCAATTATTTAGAAACACTTACCAGCACTGTATTCAAATTTCTTCGAATAAACACCAGATACGGTCTTACACGAGGTACCATCTCCCTGACAAACACCGCATCTGTCTTCTTTAGCACCTGATCCCCTAACACCATCACAACCTACAATCTGTACACACTCGACAAATAACTATTGGACAATTTCAAAACATATGAACGATTGAATGAAGGTTAATGTCCTGCTCAAAAGAAAATGTCGTATGATTACGGAACATGTGTTTAAAAAAGCTTTAAAAGACTACAATGGAGGATGCTGAATCCGTGGATCCGGAGTTTGCATACTTACTAAAGAATTTTTAGTGACAGGTTCAATAACATGATAACAGACAACCAAATATCTTAGAAATACATATAGATAGAAATACATTAAGATCAATTACAGTGCTCAATGCTTTCATAAATTCTTTACAGAATACTAGTTTTCACATTTACTTGACATTTCCCATCGATACAGATACTGTTGTAATCGTCGTATGAACATGGGGTTCCATTGTCAACCAAAGAATCAAAAGTGACCACCTCGTTCGTAGATTGTGAGACACAAGTGAGCTTACAGCGGTCTGAAACTGTTAATTATACCATCGATAGTGATTTTAATTTTACTTTAAAAAGTCATAATTTATTACATAGCCGATAAAATTTGAATTAATTTAAATTGTACAAGAACAAAAGAACAGGCTGCATATGTGACACAACGACCGCGCAATGACTTTATCCTTTTACTGAACGGCTTCGTAAATAGTAATGTCAGCAGAGAAAATAAATATTCTAACACTGAAGAAACAAAAAAAGTAACATCAAAGAACAACTTGATATTGTAGAAAGTGGAATGAAAATAAAAATGAATTTATGTGATATTATACCTGTATCAGTTTGATATGGCAGCCACACGTGTGTTTTCCCCCGGACTGGTACTATGTCCATAACGCTACACTGATAGGCCCGGGTGTCTTCATAGTGAGTACATGTCCATAAAATAAGAAAACAATCAGCAATCAGCTTGTATTTTCAAACATGGTCTATATAATGATATTTTATTCAAGACGCACCGATTTGCCTGTAAAAATAAACTTTTAGTATAATAGTAAAGTTCTATCAAATCATATTATTTAGATATTTAAAAATATATACACTACGTTTCAGATAATAGGGAACTTTTATTATTTTCAATTTGAAATATTTCAAAGTATACAAATTATTCATTGAAGCAACGTTATTCTCAATGTGTCAAAACGAGTGAGCGATTACGTATATCAACTTACTTTGGCTTTACATGTATCTGCATCTTCACTTTTTCCGTCACAGTCTTTTCCACCATACCTTGGTCTGAAAGGCACAAGATTGACAACTTCTTGACTCGCTTACATCTTAGGTAACAAACAGGTTTTTGTTTTCGATAAAACGTATTTCAAATTTGTAGTTCTAATACATATCATACCTTAATCGAACACATTCGATGCAAAATCATTCTTTTACTTGCTTTATTAAAAATACGTTGATTTTTACTAAATTGATTAGGGGAAAACTTTACAACACAAAAAGCACCTTGTATGTTACATACTTTGGCGAGTCACAGAGTCTGGATCTACGTTTGAATCCTATTCCACATTCAGCTGAACAGTCGCTCCATTCACTCCACTGACCCCAACCACCATCCAGAGGTTTTTCGTTGCCATGGTAACCACAAACACCTTTCTTACAGTACCACTATTAAAAAAAGATGTAACAAAGTAGGCCTACCTTAAGACAAGACACGCATCTTCTAATTGATTAAAGAAAGGTATTCACGATTGAAAGATACACACATATTTCGTACATACCATTGCCAATTTTTTCTGAAATAATTTCAAGTAATTTAAATTTCTACATGAAAATAAATTTATAATAATTATGATGGAAGGAATGGACTAAAGAAATCCATGTGAATCGTCATGTGAATAAGTGTACCAGTATATGATATATTTTTTTGCATTCTATTGTTAACGAAAGGAGTCGATTGCTCTTAAAACTAAAATTGTATACAGGAATCCAATTGACAATAACAACGAATTTCTAAAAACAGAATTTCCAAACAAAGAAGTCCACTAAATACTGACGAGATAAGAACGTACCTGTTTTGAGGGTCCACATTGCGTCCCATCTAGAGGTATAACATTCTTGGTTTTACACTGATACGCCGATCCATCAGCACACCACATCTGAGCACACGGGTCTTGTGTCCGAAACTGAAATGAGGCAATGAGTAAACCTCACGATAAATGACATGGCACAGCATCTCTAGCTATAAGCTAGAGATGCTTTGCCAGGTCATTTATCGTGAGCTATAACATGGAAAGGTTTTGCAATAACAAACCACACTTAAAGAGGACTAATAGCTTCTAAATACAATATTTCATTCATCGTTCATCAAATCATATATTTGAATCTAGAGGTATAACGTTCTTTGTTTTATACTGATTCGTCGACCTGTCAGCGCACCACATCTGAGCACAGGGATCTTGAGTCTTAAACTGGAAAGAATGATTTGAATAACGTGGTTCTAAATTACACCAACAAGAAGAAACTGTTACTCAGAGTAGAGAGAAGACCGAGACAGCATATGTAGTGGCTGTACTAAACTCAATTACAATTCAACAATGTATCATAGATTATTAAATTAGATTCTGTAATGTAACAAATTACACAAAATTTGTTTAAGCTGTGAAGACTAATGTGGGTATGAATACATAAATGAAAGTGAAGATAGTATTACCAAGTTGCAATGTTTTGCACGTATGCCGAACTCAAACTTGCATTGCTCGTCTAACGTCCAGTCAATACCAACTGGATCTGGAAGATCCTCTTCGATGATTTGTAGTGGGTTGTTGTTCAAACAGGTGAGACCACTGAAAACAAACAAGCGAGGATAATGTTACAAGTTACAATGTTTTGCACGTTTGCCGAACTCAAACTTGCACAGTTCGTCTAAAGTCCAGTCAATACCAACTGGATCTGGAAGGTCCTCTTCGATTATCTGTAGTGGGTTGTTGTTCAAACTAGTCAGACCACTGAAAACAAGTTGTATTTATATTATTGATTGCAAATTTCAAGTTAATTTACATGGCAGAGAATTCCTTGACTGAGATGTTCTGTAAGTCATTTATGGTGAGCTACACACGGTTCCTAATTATGTCTGCAATGTGGTACATGTCAAAGTTGTTATTCCGATACCTGAGATGCTCATCAGTTGGTTCTTGGCATGGCATGATTGAAGACTTGAATAAACTGTGTGTTAAAACATTAAAGTTACTGAAACGAAACTTAACAAGTGAAATCAAAAACATGCCAAGCAGTCTACCTGCACTGTGAAAGGATTGAAACTTGGTCACTGAATTATGCCAATGCAAAATCTGTACTTTACTTTCACATTCATAATTAGTAAGCAGCACCATGAAGCCTAGGTTATAACTTACCCTATGACCTCTTTCATCCTAGTTTTACTACATCCCGACCACCAGTATCTGTTGAAGGCTGACTGTACCATGGTTGCCATAATACTGGTCGTGTAGGCGCTTCCATAACAGTTGTTACCCTGACCATCGTGCATTAAACCAAATCTGGAAATTAGAAATTACACGTAAAAAGACATGATTGCCATGATACTTGTTGTATAGGCACTCCCGTTGCTGAGCAACAGATAAAAGAGGACAAACTAGAAGGAACAAGTGAGTAGAGTTGAAAAATAAAACATTTGAAAGCCAAATATCTCGTTCTTTCTATATGAGACTAAAAACTTTTTATAACCCCCTCGTATTGTAATATTAGCTTTAGAATGCAATTGCATTTGAATTTTCATTCTTTATCAAACTTATACTTACATATGGCCCACTTCGTGAGCGATGACAAAGGAACTGGTAAAGCCTTCGTCTTTAACAAATGCACAGTTTCTCATCGGCACACACATTCCAGTGATCGGAGCATAGCCTGGAAATAAGAAAATTCGGAAATTTAAAGACATTATCCGCGCATCAACAGTTTGACGGAATAACCAACGCAATGTCAAGACTCGTTTCGTACGTAAAGATCACAGTATGGGATGTCTCCTCACTTTTAACATGATTTGTTTCTCTTAACTCTTATTATATATATAATAAATATGTTATAAATAAGTTGAGTAAACAGCTGTAATCATTGTTTTGTACTCTTCTTAAAATTTGGATATCTTTCTCTTGATTCAATAGCTGCTTTGCTGGTTGGTTGTTTTTGTTTGTTTGTTTGCCCTGTCTATCTTTGTTTTTGTCATTGTCACAATTATGGCCGCGGTCAGACGTAGAACTGCTGTATCATAGTTCCGCCCGGTTCTCCGTCTGGCGCACCGTCGACTTCTGTAAGGCCGTGTGTTGGCGAAATGAAATTTAATTTGACCACCCTCTCACGAATGTTTCCCAAATAGAAAAGGAGAAACACTCAACAGAATAAAAACATACCAGCGGCAGTGAATTTATGTCTTGTCAGTAGTACTGCAGCATCGTGGTTAGACCCTGCGGTCTGTCTAGCATACCGCCGACTCCTGTAAGACTGTGTGCTGGCCCAGTAACAAAACTGATCAACAGTTCTCTGAGGATCGCTAGTCGCAATCACGTGATTTTCCTGAAATAAAGACATTTTGAACAAATACACAAAACTTTACAAAGCAGATCTGCAAGGCTCATTCAGGTGTCAGATAGATTCAATCCAAGACTTTGGATTTCTAAGGCCAGGTTCAGGGGAAAACACAGACTATACAAAACCGAGATAGATAGAATTGTGTTGCTAAAAGCTAGAGATGTTTCGGTACCCAGATGTTATGCCAGATCATTTATAATCGTGAGCTACACTTACCGTCCATTTGTCCATGTAAATAATTTTAACTGTGACGACTTCAATGTTGACATCAAGTGTACGATCATGGTAGACTTCGTTTACCTGAAGATGAAGTATCCATATTAACCATTTCCCAAACGGCAAAATATTGAGACAAAGGGAGATACTGCTGGTTATCCAAGCTTTTCCTATTAGGGGCCTCAAAACCAGGTCTTGTTTTGGGAAAGGGTTCAATACGCTAGGGAATGCAAAGAAAGGTCAGACACTTAGAATGTTCTTTATTAACTCATTGCCCCAATCTAGCATGAAAACAGGTCAGGATCACGATCTAGAACGTTTTCTTGGTACGTAATTGCAATTTCAATTTATTTACTTACATATTACAAATTATACATGTATAGTTTCTTTTAAAGTGACATTGCAGAATTATTTTACATGAATTTTACTTTTATTCTATCTGAAAGAGCGTGTTTTCTTATGAAAATTCTAAAAATTTCAAGCCAAAATATCGAACCGTTTACGAGAAATATATAATTTTGTGCTAAAATTAAACAAATTGTTGTGGACAACAGTTCAGATTTATATAGAATTTGTCATTTCTGTCTCAACTTTGAAGGCGTATTTTTCGCTTATTAATAACAACTTCAAAAAACTGATAGCATTTCTACGAATTAGAATAAACAATCTTTGCATCAAGACATACTTTTAAAAAATGAAATAAATGTGAAATGTCACTTTAAAGACTGTTAGAATTCAACGTGATATAATTTACTGCGCACTCAAAAACATTTTTTATAACCTTCTTCTGGAAATAAATTAACATTTGATCGATAACTGGCCGATTTTTGTTTTTTTAATCGGGTGATCTATGTTATTTTCGTGTATAGTCAATTTTTGGAAGCAAATTTTCCAAATTTGCTTCTCTTAGCAGCCATGCGTCTCTGCACTTTACCATTCTCTGCATACCACACAACATCTTCCAGTCTTCCCCACTATAAATAGTTCTATCAAAAGCAAAGATTAATGAGGTAACAGTCATTCGAACATTCAATATGTAAGTCTGAATTTATGTGTAGATATTGAATTGTGTGACTGAAAATGAAACATTCAATTAATCATGTCTCTGAGAGATGAAAAGATCCACGTAGTAATTTGCTTTATTATGGTTCAAAGAATTAGTCCAATGGCCTTCCTTGTAAATGGGTCAGTCGAGTTTACTGAACTATGAAATATATTCAGCTTACACAAACGATTAATATGCATGAAGTTGTGCTAAAAATAAATACAACTCCATCATGAAATCAAAGTATGCAAGGTATTCTGGATAATCAAAGTACTTAATCAAAATACTCTGCGAATCAAAGTATTCAAGGTATTCAAATGGATAATCAAAGTACCTAATCAAACTACTCTATTTCTGGCCCCGGTTTCTCGAAAAAACTTAAGTATGTTCTCAAATCTGAGCACAGTGCTCAAATTGCATGAAATCCACGTGAACTTGCAATGACCCTTCAACGTTGGAGAGTATCCCTTTGATATTGAGCATGTTCTGATGAGAATATACTTAAGTTTTTTTTCGAGAAACTGGGGCCTGGACATTTTTGAAAAATTTGCTTCCAAATAGTACTGTCAGTACTTTGATTGAAATATACTTACTATATTCATGAGCGTAAGAAGATACGACTTTATTTTCGATTTACCAACAACATCCACCACGGTCGTATCGGCAACCAACAAAACCTCTAGAAATTTGGTATACTGGTTTGGAGCTCGGCGAGTTCTGCAAAAATAATATTTTGTCGGTTACGTTCGAAAACTTACCCGACGATATTATTGTCTTAAGTGTGCAAATGTGTATAAAACAACAGCGTTTTATTGATTTATAAAATGTTTCAAAACAACAGAAGTGCTATCGAAATTGTACAAAAAATACACAGAAATAACTTCAAAAATTGATGTTCATGACTGAACTGTCTGTGGGCAATTTTTGAGATATTGATGAATGTTTTATGCACACTGAGAACAACACATGTACACTATGTACATGTGAATATTTTTATGTGGATTTATGACAAAAATTTACCTTATACGAGATGTTCTTCTCTTGGTACCCATGTATCTGTCTTGCAGAGGTTTGTGACTGCAACTCGTTGCTTTATGTCGACCTAATGTGGTACCGTCTCCAGGCTGCCCAGTAGGTTCTACGAATATGCTCCCATCGTCATATTGAATATATCCTGTCTAAGGAAATAGAAAATGTATCAAACCGTTTACATTTCGAGTTTAATTTTTCAAATGTTTTGTATGATTTAATCCCTAGCAGACTTCCTGGATTGGAAAAACACGCGTCCGAAACACAAAAAAACTGTAATTACCGACGTTTCAATATATCATTTGATGAATTGGAATAAAATCAGTTTTTGATACAACTAAAACATTATATCAGTTATAATCATAGTCGTTATATAAGTATATCATCATATTTTGGTTAACTGATAATCGGAAATGATCAAATGTGATGTGCAGTGCTGAGCGACTGTTTCATTAGACCGCTTAACTAAGGGATTTTGTCGTAGAAAATAAAGTTGTCCCGGATTAATAATGGTGCACAAAAATTCTGTTCATAGATCAAGTCAAGAACTTACCAAATTTGATTTTCCAATAGATATTGCGACAAAGCTAAAGCGTGCTCCAAGTACATGTCCTTGGTATTGTGTATTATCATCATCTATGTTTTCCGTGTGTATTTCAGCGTTGTTTTCATGGATCTCAACAACCGAATCTTTGGGAAATATATCGTGCTTTTCTAGATATATTCGTACGATCCCCTGCTTCCATTCAAATTTTAGCGTCAGTTCCTTGTAACTGCTGGTCTCATTTATGGCTATAGATGTTTGATCGTGGTCATAAAGTGTAGGAGTAACTAGTTCGTGATAAATGCCGTTGCATATGGGGTCGGCTACAAGAGCAATGGTAAAAGAAATGAGTATGTAAAATCATTAAAATATGTAATATCTAAAAGAAAAACAACGATTACAAAATTGACATAGCTAGGTGTTTATGAACAAAATAAAAAAACAAATATGACCGAAATAAAACCATATTCTTGCATTGTAACGTATAACTTTGAAAGTGACTTTTTTTGTTTTGAATAGATTCTGGACGCGTTGCAAGTATAAGGATCGTCGTAAATCATTTGATAGAAATGGATTCGGTTACTTTGTAAATATCATGCAGATTGATTGTAACTAGTAAAACAACAACAAAAAAATGATTATATCATCGATTTTCCCCAAAAAAGGCACCATCGTAACTGCAGCTTGTTTTATTAAAGGGGGAATGGCACTTAAAATCATGCAAATTTTCCGAGAACTTCGTACAAAATAAATATGTATTATGAAAATATGGCCTTTAAATTGCATCTATGCCAAATCTTAGCTTTCTATCTTGTGTATAGGCTAGGATGTCGACGGATTTAAAACCCCATATGTTCAATTATTATAAATATTATCCCCGGGACAACAAATCATGTGGTTTTAAATCCGTCGACATCTAAGCCAATACACAAGGTAGAAAGCTAAGATTTGGCATATATGCAATTTAAAGACCATATTTTAATAATATATATTTATTTTTTCTTTGTACGAAGTTCTCGGAAAATTTGCAAGATGTTAAGTGTTATTCTGCCTTTAAGTTTTCGAAGAAGAATGACGATAATGTTATCTATGGTGTCGTCTGGTTCAAAATGAATCACAGGTATATAATATATGGAGGGTCACAAACAGTCTCTCTACTTCATTTTAACTTTGCTTTGAAAAGCAGGATGTTTTGTCCTGACCCACTTTAAACATTTTTTTGAAAATTTGATTTATATGCACCAGCCTTGCTAAGTGAGCAATATTTCATAAAGTTTATAAAGTAAATGAAACAATCAAATGTATGTGGTGAGAAAAAGTTAAGTTTCTGCACTAAATCAACCATGTTTCTCGATTTCTGGCAAGAAAAACTGCAAGCTTGCGTGTGCGTTTTAAATTATCATATTTGAGGTAATTCTTCCGTATTATCTTGCAGACGATTGTAATAAATTCTTAATGAGTAATTTCAACAGCTGATTCCCTGTTATTAATACCAACCGTGCGTTTAACAATGCAATAAGATGAAATGAAGACGCTATCATATGAAAATAACGCCCCAGGCGTTAAGATTATATGTATTCGGTACAGATGTTCTTAGCAAACTAATGAAATTGTAGTTAAAACAGATTCATTGTGTTCTTAGAAGTCAAGCCTATTGGCAATGTCTTTTACGTCATTTCGTTTATTACCTTTCCTATTTATATGCTATTTCTATGTTATTTTGTCCAGTATTAATCACAAACAATGACTTACCTAGACTGAGGGCTAAAAGCACCTGAAAAAATATGTATTCTTTTAAAAGAAACATAGTTTCGGGTCATCGTGTTCATGCATTTTTTATGTCTGTCGAAATATGTATCACACCTTTAAACTTTCCTTGATGTCAACAACAAAACCTAACAGACTTTAAGCAAGCAATAAAATCTATATGTATAATAGGTTAGAATCAGTCTAACAAAAACATTCCATCTTTATCAATATTCCAACAAATTCATTTGCAATTGCCCTTGTTGTCAAAAAATTATTTTTCTATTTGAAAATGTTTCGTGATATCACTATAAACGTAGAACAAAATTCTGTTTTGGAGCAACAACAATCTGTGCTTAAAGGGACATAAAATTCCAATTTCATTTTTAAAGTATGTCTTGATGCAAAGCTTGGTCATTCTAATACATGTACGTATAAACGCTATTATTTCTTTGAAGTTGGTATTCATAAGCGAAAAATACGCCAGAGTCAGAAATGGCAAATTACATATAAATCCGAACTGTTGTGGACAACAATTTGATTAATTTTAGGACAAACGAAACTTTCAAACTGTTAAAAAATGGCTAGCCTACGTCATAGTTCAACGATAAATTTAAGATTCGTGTTTTATGTTATCAAAATTCAATTAGCTGCGATGCGAATATTACAGTAAAGAATGAAAAAATGAGCAAAAATTGCTAGTGGAGATCATTTTGTGCATTTTTGCATACATTCATTGGTATTTGCTTTATATCAAAATAAATATCAAATGGATTGAAATTCAAATAAGTGCATACTCACTGAACATGAAAATCCAAAAAGAAGACTTTCCATCAGCATTTTAGGTACACTCCGTTAATGAATCAACTCACAGCGTGCTCAGAAGAAACCCCATACATCCATAATTATCATACATAACCCCTCTGTCGTTTTTATTTCAAACATTGAAACATACTCGATTACATTGCTATCAAGTAACTTTTTATTTGATTCGTACTTTTATTAACTGTCCCTGTCTTCAAATCTTGAACTTTGTGTGAATCGTAAGCAGTAAGTGCACATAAATCAATTTGCGTTTGAAATTTTTAAGTCAACCAATCGTGTAGCGAGTTATTTCTTTTTCTCCTAAATCTTCGAAATATTTTAACTATTCTTTACTTCGTGGTAATAATACATTTACATTCCATCGTACGTATTTATGCAAAAACTTCAAACAGTTTCAACGCAGTTGGATCGTATTTAAAATACAAATGAATTTAGAAAAGATACCCGGACGTTTATTACAGTTAAACTGCTTACTTATCCTTTATGATCTTTCTGATAATTGAAAGCTGCTGGAAACAGCATTGGACCCCGGTAATATGAAACGAATACCAGGAGCTCAAGTTATAATATAGGAGGATTACCAATGTAAGTTTACGTTTGGAAATGTCCAAGTACACTTGTGTTGCAGATGGTACATTTATGTTAGAAACCGTGGGTTATTTGAACAGCATAGCATTGCATACGTTGAAGGAAAAAACGAAAATATTGGTCATTAGCACCCCACCTCTCCAACCAATGCTAATTTAACCCATTACTGCACAGTGACGCCTTTTGACTCCCTCACAAGGAAAGTCTTGGGAAAACATTGTGGAAAATGAAGAAATTGCTTGTGACAAGCAATATCTTCATTTCCCACAATATTTTCTAAACCAAAATGCGAAGATTTGTAAAATTTCATCAACTTGAAAGTGTCGTCTGCAACACCTTTCAAATTAATCTTGTTATGCTAAAAATGACTCATTTTCTTTACTGTCTAAAATCAAAACAATAATTATTTTTACTGAATTACAGTACTTTTGTCATTTTTCTTAATATTATCCCCAACTTATTTCTACTAGACGCCAACACAATCGAGTCTTGTTTTGGAAAAGGTTAGCTACGTAACTTAAACCCGTTAACACACAATGACTCTTTTTGACTCCCTAAAAGATAATGGCTTTGGAAAACATTGTGGAAAATGAAGAAATTGCTTGTGTTTTCTGTACCAAAAGACCAAAATATGCAAAATACCATCTGTTTTGAAATTGTCGTCTGCATCATCTTTGAATTTGGACCAGTCTAGAATTTTGCCGTTTGGTAATGGGTTAAACAATACTTCACAAGTTTGGGTACCGGTGGCACCCATCACAGACCCGACCGCACAGAATACCGTTTAACCCTTTCCCAAACAAGGCCTGGTTTTGACGTCCGCAAGAGAATAGGGTTGGGAAAACCTTGAGACAAAAGAAGAAAATGCTGATGATCAGCATTTTCTCCTTTTGCCTCAATATTTTCCTTGCTATATAATACACAAATCCATCCTTTATCAGCATCCATTTAGTTGTCTGTAGCAGTTTTCAATTTGGACCTACTTAACAATTTGTCGTCTGGGAAAGGGTTAATTGTTTTGCCTAATTTTGCCATTTTTCATGCACACATCTGGTATTTCATCTTATTTACGACATCAAAACATGTGAATTTAGAAACTACTTGGATTTAGCATAGACACATTACACTCGAAGGAAGAACTTTTATATTAGTATTATAGAAATTCATGCCATATGTTTTGCATAAGAAATGTGGTGTCTGTAACTGTTCACAAGATCGTTTAACTACATGCATTTCAAAATTATATAGATGCACAACCCGTCGGAGAACTATGGGGTTGACAAAAAATTATTAGTATGCTGAAAGATTAGAGAATCTTCATACACTCCTCAAAAGTTCTAATTGGCCACTTTTTATACTCGTTTTACTAGAAAATGGCTGAAACATAAAAACTGAAATTTTGACAGTTGTTTATCTATTTGATAAAGATTTCAAATAAAAAATTTGTATCACCGATCGTTTTATTTTGCACGAGTTATTCGGTAAAAACGCATTTTTGTCATACGTGCACGAAAAACACGTGCGCCAATCAAAACTCGTAAATGTTACATGCATCATGTCTTTTACTGCCTAGAACTTAGGAAAAACAGAAAACATGACCAAAATCAAGTTACACGAATACGCTAGAGGGCTTGGCTTGATCGAATCTAGCAGGCCAATTATAGGGGTATGTTCTCAATAAAATTTTCTGTCATTCTTTTATCAACAGAACATAAGTTTTCTTATTTTATGATTTCTGGCGCCTTTAGCAATGATTTCCATGTTGTTAGAATTTTCAATCTTCCCAATTCTGTCTAAAAAGGACTGTTTCTGGAATTTTGATTTACCGGAAGTGGATTTGTTAATATGACGCTTACAAGGTCCATTAACATCGGTTACCCTTTCGGTCCTTTAGAATGTTACATTCAACAACAATCAACATGAAACACATTATCAGAACAATTGGTACGACCGGAACAAACTTATCCCTTTTTTTGGCCATTTCCAAGCATATTTGGAAACCATTCTTGTCAACAATATCATTCTTGTGTCATTATTTGATAGACATTCGCCACACATTGGCGTCAGACCACATTCAAAGCCTTCAATACCATTTAAAAGTGTAATTTTAACACCATTTAGCATAATAGGTTAGGTTGAAGAGAATTCAGACAACCATCCAAAACGCAACATTTTGGACGATCTGTATCGTGTTGTCGCTCGCGAATAGAGAAAATTCACAAGGAAATACAGCCTTTTCTGTGAAACAATCATCAGAATGAAGTTACAAGCTATGATCAATGCTTCTTAGAGAAAATACGTCATTGGCCTCTGTTTTGTGACTTTTCATTTGTAGGGGGTCTTCATCTGATGCCATTGTTTTGATAATGCACTGTAATACGAAGCTATTGAAATTTTGTGTTGATTATGATAAATAAATATATTAGCTGATGAGATGAAAATGATTATGTTTCGAACACAGTTGTAGTCTGTACTTCCCAAAATATGAGGTGGCCAATTAGAACTTTTGAGTAGTGTACCGTATAGCACTTTATTTCTGCGGGGTCCAAATTCTGCGGTTTTTCCAGAAATCAGGCGGGTTAAATTTCTGCGGAACATATTTCTGCGGTCTCTCATTTTGCAAAATCAAAGATTTTATTTCTGCGCAATCAAATCAGTTCTAGTTAGTGTCGGACATAGTTTGAAAGACGATTTCTATTTACTCCGTTAGGGTAAAGGGATAAGCCCACTCATTTACCAGTATCTACATTTATAAAGGCGTTATGGGAAACAATGCCGTATACAGATAGGTGTGAAAAGAAAGATGTGTCAAACTGTTACCAATCAGTCAAACTTGTTGAATCATTCATTTATGGATAAACAAAAATGTCCTATCTACACCTTAATTAAAGCTATCGTTACATCATTTTTTGAATGAAAAAAAACTTCATTTTTATGAAATTGTGCTTTGCATCAGAGGGTTACTGTTTAACTTGTCCTTGTACTGACTAAAATTGAAAACAACCTGAACATTCAGGGTTAAAATTCTGCGGATTTTATTTCTGCGGTGCAGATGAGGACCGCAGAAATAGCAGAAATAAAGTCCCCGCAGAAATAAAGTGCTATACGGTATTTCAAGTGTCTTCTTATTCTATAATTTAGCTAGAGTTAATTGGATTAGGACCAAATGTTCCTTGTGTATGCGATATATATATAATCAGACGTTTAAGAACGTCCATTAACGTCGATGAACGCTAATTTTGAAAATCAATGTCGGGTATGCTATAGTTATATCTAATTATAGCTCTACCTGTACGTTACGTGAGAGTTTAATTACGGGCAAGCATAACTTGAAATTTCCCTATTGGCACGGTTAACTAAAACAGTTTTCTAACCAGTGTATGGGTAGCAGGAGGGCTGTTCAATATGATGTACTAAATGGGTCAACGTTCTATATTCAAGCGTTTACGCACATATTTCGTATGCATGCGTACAATTTTAGCTGTTCGTACGTGCATGCATTAAATTAACGCGAGTAAGCGTATGTTTAATATGTAAACGTTGAATAAAGACTTTTGACCCATTTGGTACGTCACAGGGTCAAAATGTCCGGCATGTACTTCTCTCTCTATGAATTGGTCCCCTTTTTCAAATGAACCAGTATGAATTCCACTTGTATAATTATAACAGGTGGGGAATAGTTTTATAAGATACATACATGATATCATGGTCGGATACGTTTGATTGCCGTCCTAATCGCGCTATCTGAGCGCTTCACGCTGATGTACTTTAATCTCTGCTTGTAAACTTCAAGATCGGAATCTGAAGATGTCGTGTATGCTTCTATTTTGAAGGGTTGTAAGAGAATATAAATTAGAGAAGACGAAGGGCAAAAAAATAGTCAGAATTGTCCTGATTGTATAAGCACTTAAAGTTGTTTTGTAACACAGAACTTATAAAAGATGTACTAAACAGTGCGTGTTGAGCATGCTTGTTAAAGCGCAGGTATCCCAACACTGTTAAAACATGGTACATAAAAGTATACTGAGTCAAAAAAGAAAGTGTGCATATTTTTACTTTATATATCTACCTAACCGCTGCAATTAACTTCACCAAACTTCTACACGGAGTTAAGCTATCAACGTTCTCATGTCTATTGGTATGGGAATCAACTTTGGATGTTTAAATTGTCTGGCATATTGCCAAACGCTGTTAGAACCTTTTTGCACGTGGTTATCAAAACAAACATTTCATAATAAACTTTCTTTTCTAAAATCTGTATTCAAAGAGTATAAAACCTCAATCAAACATAACATTTCAAAGTGCTGAATAGCCAAAGATGCTACGTCTTAGTAAACACGACCGATTTCACACGTTAGTTTTGCTAGTGTCTTGAACCGGCGTAAAATGTGTCGTTATCGTTCAAATGTCATCGTTCTGAAATTAGGCGTTTGCAATTATGTTTCCAAAACAAAGGTCACATTTTTGATAGGCTTAGGTCTGATATCCCGAATGCAGGAATGGCTAGACAAGATCGTTACATGGCGTTGACGTCCTTACGTCAACGTTTCAAAACTACACATTTTATGGCGATTCAGTAAAGCAAGCATATGTAAGCAACACCAAAGTCGACGAAGGCAGATAGAAGGCTCAAAAGAGATTTGAGACCATATGTTTGTCACATTATCGTGATGCCTAAATCTTACGTAACGCCTGCATTAGACACATCGTCATTGGCACGGGACGCGCGAAAATTAGTCAAGAGTGTCGTGTAGGGCCGAACATATCTTCTGCCCGAGTTTCGCAAAATTTAGGGTCCAGTTAAAGAATTTATAGGAATTGGAATACGTCTTGCAATATGAATGCAATGAAATTCCAAACGATAACATGAAACGTTATGTTCGATCAGTGAGACCACAAATGTTTGCCGTCATTCATTAAAGACATAATTATCGCAATAGAAATTGAAACAGAAATCCCAAGAAATTTGCATTATTTAATCTCAAGACGTTCGTCAGCAGGTTCTGTGAATTTCGAAATTGACTCCTATCTCAAATATCTTAAGAAAACACAAGAAAAAATTCATTTCAGACAATTCAAAAAGGCACCTGCTCATAGGCAATTGAATTGTTTTCAATTTGATACCAATATTATAATATCAATGTTCAACATTACGATAGAATGTCCAGTTATTCTCTGTGCACACTTTCTTTTTTGACTCCGCATATTTTAATTTGCCATAATATAGAAATGCATCTAGACACGAACAGAACGACTCTCAGAATGATTGTTAAATCCGAATAACCTGATCAAATTACGTTTTGTTTTCAGGGAAAGTGGCGAAGTTGAAGGCGAAATTACACGAAGTATATGGGTAGAGGGCAGCGGGTGGCTTATTGACCTCTATAATTTACGACATCTGTTACGCTTTGTCTTGGACGAAACGTTTTTTAAAAGAGTGTCACGATCATCTCACGTCGTATCAAATAGTTATGTAATATTCGGCAAAATGCTTCAATCAACCTGGCAAACGTGCAATGTTTGTCTCGTTGAGAGGCTGATTTTTAAATAATTCCCCAAGCGATAGGCCCTACTTGGTTTTGATGTCAAGTCCCTCTTCGAAAGTAGAGTCTACTTGGGGAAAATGCTTAAAATGCTTCGAAACTGCATTTTCTTTCTTCGCCTCAATATGTCCTGTGCCATTTTGTTCACACATAACACACTTTCTTTTCGACATCCAATTTGTCATCTGAAACATCTTTCAAATTGAACAACCAAAAAATCTATAGTTTGGGAAAAGGCTAATAGACAGGCTCATGTGATAATCTACGACGAAGGATAACAAACACTGATTCTGTTTCATGAAGTAACCAACGGTTTCTCCCCTTTCGCAGAACTAGAATTATGTATAGTCCGATTATGATACTATGCCACATGTTTACAAAATTCGCTTATATAAACAACACAATATCGAACTCAAAACTGCTATTATTTTGGTTGTGACGGTTCGAATCTTGAAGGTGCCTCACACCTGCACGATTCATGCCAACAAGTGCAAACCTGTAATTGAGGTTATGGATGCGTTTTCCATGGTTTACTTCTTAGGTTGAAATTCGTAAAAAGGTGCCATGATATCGCGATTGGATCATAGGATCCACCCAACAGTTTAGAAAACTGAATCCAACACGATGCCTGGTTTTGATGTAGGCATACTGTCGAGAAACCCCGTTGGAGCAAACGTTATGACCAGCATTTTCTCATTTTCCATCAATGTTTCTTCAGTTTTACATACATTATATTCTGTTGAATGTAGGAATTATTTGTAGTATCATGCAGCAAATGAATTTGGGCCATTCTGATATGTACTAGTATTGGTCTTGTAAACGATTGTGGGCCAATTTTAGCCGTCTTTCAATTTTTCGTATCTACTCAGTCATGTTGTTCAGTGTGTCATCTATGAACCATCGTATTATCATCGGTGGAAGATCAATACCTTGTAACTCCAGCTTTACCAAGCTGTAGTTACAAGGTTTTGATCTCACACTGACGTCATATTGGTGACGTTATTATAGTTTGAAGTTAAACTTTTTTCAATTCCACACATAATATTATGTAATTTATGAAAGTGTACCATGAAGCTTTTATTCCGCCTAATAACTACAGACGTTGCCAGCTTACTATTTTAAAGTGTCGTTCAGTTTAGCTGGGGATTAACACAGTCCGATGTAGTAATGAGCGATGTTGGTTTAAACATACTTTATTTAAATATCATTTCTGATATATTACTAAAGGACTGTATTAAGGTATCCAGACCCTCAAAAGCACCAAAGAGCCCGAGGCGAAATTTGAAAATTGCCAATAATTCCTAAAGTGTGTTACATTTCCATTCTAAATACAAACATAAGCATTTTGTTCGGTTTAGAATTTTGAATTAATGCATACTTAAAGAAATATTTGACAAAAATGTTCAAAATTACCTCCCTTGCATATGAATATAGAGTAAAACATATTTGTATTTTTTTTCTTCTTGAAGCACAATTTTGAAATCCTGCACGGTGAATCAACTAATGTGAAGTGTATTTACAGCTGTGTGTAATTTGATGCATTTCGTACGGCTAGAAAGTGCTGGTTTTTTTTCAGGGTCTGAAACCCTTAACATACAAACAAAAGATGCAAAATGGATTAGAACGAAAGCTTTTGCTTATGAAGCTCTTTTCCAAGTAAAGGTAAGAGCGATGTTGAAATAACAAGTATCCCGGACCCATCATGGTTCGGGCGAGGACATGCGTCTTACTAATTATGAACTTTGGAATACGGAGATTTACAATGCTTCCATCACACCATCTTCGCAAGCCAAGGGTTACTACCTCCACTTTGTTCCTTACGAACGTTCGTAAGGAACAAAGTGGAGGTAGTAACCCTTGGCTTGCGAAGATGCCATCACACCTGCAAACATTTATCAGCTAGAATTGATCAATGATATTCCATCCATCATTAGATATCAAACACTTCAAGCCACTTAGGGCATCATCCGAGGGTATCTCTTGCCAATTTCCGTTGCCACAGATGACGCCCGAAGCACATGTAGCACGAAGGGTTTTGTATCGAATGATGGATGGAATATCCTAATCAAATGAACGTCGCGCTTTTATCCCTTTCCCAAACAGCGAAGAATTCGAGTCGTCGAATTTAAAAGCTGCTGCAGATGACAAAATAAACATATATACAGATAGAATTCGTGTACATTATAGCCCAGAAAATATTGAGGCAAAAGGAGAAACTGCTGGTTATCAGCAGTTTCTTCTTTTGTTTCAATTTTTTCCCAAGCATTTTCTTATAGGGACGTCAAAAGCAGGTCTTGTTTGGGAAAGGGTTAAAATAGCAACTGTAATATGGAGAAGGGACCTCTGTTTAAAGTATCGTCCGAAAAACTGGAGAGACGATGGATCGAACCAGCGACCAGTTTCAGAATGAAAGACGATACAAGATTTTCAAATATTTATTAACAACACATTTATTCACAACCACAAGATACGTTTTGAGCTTTGTCCTTTACCAACAAAGTAAGGTATATGGATTCTAAACCATGTTTAATCCCGTTTCGCACATTTCCCGAGTAGCCTCGAATAATACTCTGTACGGAACCTCTGACTGGCCACCAGGTAAGGTATGGGATAGAAAATACTGGACATTTTAGCCATGAGAGGCGGAATGACCGAGGCTATCATCGTCATCTTAGACTCGTGGTTGAACAGCGACCAGATTGAGAAGAAGCCGTAAGGTCCAAATCCGATGTTAACGATCAGTAGGTTGAACAGCGCGATCTGAAACGTAAACAAAATGTGTAGGAACAGAAACATGATTATCATTATCGGCAACGTTCGAAAATGTCATAACTACAGCTTGACATTTTCGAGCGTAACCGACGCAAATATGTATCATGGAAGCCACCAAGAGGAGAAGGACCCGTAAGGTCCAAACCCGATATTCACGATTAGAAATTTGTAGAGTGTGATCTAAAACGTAAGCAAAGGGCATAGATGCAGAAACAATTGTCGATAATGTTCGAAAATTACGGCATTTTCGATCGTAACCGACGCTATCATCGTCATCTTAGACTCGTGGATGAACAGCGACCAAATAGAGAAGAAGCCGTACGGTCCAAACCCGATGTTCACGATTAGTAGGTTGAAGAGGGCGATCTGAAACGAAAGTAAAGTTGGTAGAGACAGAAACAATAAATTATTGTCGGTAACGTTCGAAAATGCCGTAACTACAGCTTAGTCAAGCTGTAGTTACGACAATTACGAACGTTACCGAGGCTATCATCGTCATCTTAGACTCGTGGATGAACAGCGACCAAATAGAGAAGAAGCCGTACGGTCCAAATCCGATGTTCACGATCAGTAAGTTGAACAGCGCGATCTGAAACGCAAACAAAGGGGATTCAAATTCAAACAAAACAAAAATAATTGACTGTTACATTCGAAAATACCGTAACTACAGCTTAACCAAACTGTAGTTATGACATTTTGAACGTAACCAATGCAAATTACATATAACTTGGACTCTTGGTTAAAGGCTACCTAGCTTGGCAGTTTATTGCACCGTATATTGGAAGAAAATCATTAAATTAACGTGTTTTATAAAAGATCCGACAAACTCGGTTGTTTTAAAAGTTTTATTTGCTTTTCTTTACATTGTTGAAAAACTGATTTTCGAGAAAATAAAGATCGGCAATTTCCGTAAAATTGCCACGGATTGACGTCATCAATGGCTTGACTCCGCCCCCAATCTAGAGCACGAGGTGTCTGACAAAGATAATGTGTTCGACTTTTCTGTCATATAGCGAAGTCTCAGTTTTTATCCATTTCTCGATCGTAAGAGTAATACAGACAAACTTAAACGTTCTTTGGCACATTCCTTAATTCATTTACGACCTATTCTTTGACTGTTTTAACATTTTTTTCTAACATTTACTGAGGACGAATTCAGTGTTTTGAGTATCGATTGGGGAAGTCGCTTTATGACAGAAAAGTCGGACATTTAACTTTTTCAGAAATTTCAGACTTTCCGGGAAATGACCCATGACTGCCCGTTTTTCCCGCCATGACGTCATTCAGTGGCCAGTATGACGTCATAATTTCAAGTCGAAAGTTTAGCGTATTTTCTTCGGCAAAGATCGGAAAAGACCAAAATATCCGATTTAAAAGACGAAATAAAAACACTTCTAATGTTGGAAAATTGTAGAAACTTTGATATTTGGTTAATGGTAAGGTGTTCTTTCGGCACAAGACTTTAATTTTGCCAATCATCGGACACTTTAAACAGCGACCAAACAGAGAAGAAGCCATAAGGTCCAAACCCGATGTTCACGATCAGTAGGTTGAACAGCGCGATCTGAAACGCAAAGAAAATAAGTACAAAACGATGATAAACTCGACGATAACGTTCGACAATGCCATAACTAAATCTTAACCAAGCTGTAGTTACGGTATTTTCGAACGTTATCGATGCAAATATGTATCTTTGACACGTTGTTGAAGAGCGACCAAATAGAAAAGAAACCAATACGGTCCAAACTCGATGTTCACGATTAGTAGGTTGAAGAGAATGATCTGAAACGTAAACAAAGGGGATTCAAACAAAACAAAAATGATTGTCTGTTACGTTCGAACATGTCGTAACTACGGCTTGACTAAGCTGTAGTTACGATATTTTCGAACGTTATCGATGAAAATTCATATATCTTAGACTCGTGGTTAAACAACGACCAAATAGAGAGGAATTCGTACGGTCCAAACCCGATGTTCACGATCAACAAGTTGAATAGGGTGATCTGAGACGTAAACAAAGGAGAAAGATGCAGATTGTCGATAGCGTTCGAAAATGTACAGCATTTTCGAACATTACCGACGCAATGTTCACAAGTCAATATAATAGATTCACTATTTAACGACTGAAATTATTCTAGTGAATCTGTCATAGTACACTCTCTACAAAAATGTGTTCAAACTTAGGGTTATAGTATATACTTATGTTGTAAGCAATCTTGGCATTTGGAGCATTTTAAAGATTGCTTATAAGCAAAACTTAAAATGCTTACGGAACTTGCACATTCCATTTGCGAATTCTGTAGAATGGTCGTGTGTATGTTCTATAAGTTATGCAGAACCCATTCAGTCGAATTTTAAAATTTATTAGTTCCAAGCTTGCTTACCCAAATACAATTTTTTAGACTTTTCCAAATTCAAAGGTAATGCAGACGACAATATAAAGTAATTGAAATGTTAAAATTGTTTGGTCTTGCTGGGTAGAAGATGTGACAAATAGGATCCTATTTATTTTTCTTTAGAATATATTCTTTATACAAAAGTAGATTTTTACGACCCTAATTGGTTTAGCTGATTTATAAGAAAGCAAATTGTATTACGACGTCAAAGTAAACGATAATTACCATCATTTTCTTTTTTCCCTAAAGTAGGTCAGTCTGATGTATCTTTATTAGAATTTGAATTTATTTTGTCAAGAAACGCATTGTTCTCTTTTTTTTAATTCCTTCTCGTCCGTTTTACATTATATAGTTTTCTGTTTAAATCGTCTTCTGAATCTTGAAAGCGTTTATTTGATTGGTCAAAAGAAAAGGTCATTAAAGAGGACCTCTGACTGGTACCTGTCATTGTGTTACTAGAACACTAGTCTGGCTAACCTGTCCCTAATACTGCGTTATTGGGTCAGGCACACTTCAATCATGGCTGCCTCCAGTGGGGTAATTTAATTACAAAGATAAAGAACAAAGTTCTTTAATTTTGTGAGCAGGGAAGGGTCATTAGAAGAGTAGATAGGTTTCGTTATATTTTAATACCAGCAATAAAATTTTTACATGATCTCAACGCTAACCCGAAATAAAACGGTTTTAAATTATGTACATGAAAACTATATGAAGGCAATTTGGATGCCACTGTTACCAGTAGTCTGATTAGCTCAGTGGTTAAAGGGTCTGGCTTGTGTTCTAGAGGTCCCTGGTTTGAATCCCACGAGTGAAACATAGTTTAGTCACACACCCTTTCTTTTTACATTTTTCATACCAAATGGTTCTAGAGATTGCAAAGACGTAATAAAAACACAATTACCAATTATATTTTAATTGCATCTTATTGGTAGCCCAGCCTTGAGCTGGGCTACCTTTGTAACGGTTTTAAAATATTAACGTGCAGAGTTAGGGAGGCGATCATTGTACAAACTGTTCGACATATTTGTGGAAGCTGGTTAAATTGTACGTTGATAATGATTGTTACATTAACAACATGTTTGTTTTATATGCTTACGCCATTTACGAGGAAATACAATGCATAAAACTTGCATTTGTAAACTATTTTAATTTCCCCCAGATACGAATTACTAACCGCTTAATCATGTGACCGGATTGGTCCATAGAAATACCGAAACACACGAAGAACTATAACACATCATGTTAACTATTGTTGTTTATGCTTAATAACAGCAAGAAGAGAATTTTGTATGAAGTGTTGAATAAATAACGGTAATATATATTCGCTATGAACTGATCCATTATAAAATCGATACTGTAAATGTTTTTTGGTATTTACTGATGTGTTTCGTTATTTCTATGGACCAACTCAGGGGCGATAACCAATCTAATCTGATAAATACTACTATAATTTAATTTTGTTTTAGTGTCATTTGACACAAGTGTCGCTGTGGTCTAATGGATAGAGTGCTAGGTTTTCCAAAGCCTGAGCACTTTTGTTCCATTGGTTCGAGACCCACTCACGCTAGATTCTTTTTTTTTTCTTTTTTGTATATTTTTAAATCAACAAGAAAGTTTTCATGAATTCTTCAAATACGCTTTACTTTTTTATTGGCAGCCGAGCCATGAGCTATGAGATATGCCCGTGTATAGTTTGTTAGGCAACCATTGTACAAAATGTTCGACTTATTTGTTGAAAATGGTTGAAATGTATGTCGATAAGGATTATTAAATCAAAAGCATATTTTTTCGACATGTTAAGACATTCACGAGGAAATATACTGCATAAAATATGAATTTGTTTATTGTTTCATATCCCTCAATTTCGATAGGGACAAATCCAAATTGTGTAAATAGATTAAACTTTTATAACCTTTGCCATATGTTATAGCTTGAGTGGTACAGTGGTTACGACAGCGGACTAAGAGGTAAGTGTAAGCTTATATGTTATGGGTTCAAGTCTCGCTAGCGCTCGATTTTTTTTTTCATATTTTTTTTTACATAATTATTTTTTTCATTAATTCTTTTGTTTTCGTTCAGCTGCTGAACATGAGCAATTCATTGAGCATTCAAACCATGATTGTTTCTGTATACTTTAATTTTGTATTTTATCGAATGCTATGGTATGATTATTTTATACTCATGTCAGTGAATGTAAGCCATTTAACATTTTTCTAAACAAACTTTGGATTTTAAGCTTCATAAAGGAAAAGGCTTGGACAACATAGAGGCGAAAGAAAAAATGCTGGTAACCAGGGACCCGTATTATCAACGATATTGCGACCACGATTTTGTGTAATATGTGTAACAAAACATAATATTATGATTGCACGCGAAATCAGATTGGGCCAATCAGGTTTGCTGTTTCAAGTAATTACGCAAAAACAAATCGTACGATAGTTGATAATACGGACCCCTGCATTTTTTTTCTGTTTGCCAAAATATTTCCAAGGTATGTTGAACATCTTTATTAATTCAAATTAACTTAAATTTTGCCATTTGGGAAATGATTATATCAGTTTAAACCAGAATGATTCAAAGGGTCACGCGACAAGATTAAACGCGGAATGACGCCTTTGCAATCGCGGTAGCGACATGGAAATTGCTTTTGGTCGAGCTTGAAATTCCTTTTTTTTTCAAAATATTTGCTGCATTTACAAGTATTTGATATTGACGTTAGATAAATCACACCCTATTACCGGCTATCACTCAGGCCGTTGCAAACGTCGTGCAGTATCATCGATAAATGGCGGGTGTACTGGGTAGGTAATATTTTCCCCATTTTTGTTTTGTGTTATTACACTTATCAGCTATATTTTGTAGTGTACTAGGCTTACCATATATTTGAGTACCTACATGTCAAATATAAGCCCAAAGATTTCTCAATCAACAAAATTATTCAAAAATAAAGACGTAACTTCACATTGTTTTATGTAAAATCCACCTTTCCATGCAAATTTTAGAAAAACACTTAAGTGAATGTTAGAAATTTTATTACAAAATGGAAATCTAGTATATTATCTAACAACTACTCGTTTGAGAAGACGATCAACTATTCCGTTATATCGTTATAGTCAAACAAAGTTTGGTGAGGTACAAATTTATACTATCACGAACAGATCATACGGCTTCAATATGCTGTTCGTGATAGCCAAATCGGCATCAGTATTTAGTTTTTAATCGGTCAGTCTGAACTTAATTCAATTCAAACAGTTTTCTCAATTTACATAGTGTAAGAAAATTGATTGACTTTTCTAATAGTTATATTATTTCTAACGATCACCTTATCATTTCCTCATTATATTGACTGAAAGTTGGATTTTACATAAAAAAATATGTGAAGTCACGACTATGTTGTTGAATAATTTTGTTGTTTGGGGGAATATTTGGGATAAAATTTGGCATGTAGGTACTCAAATATATGTCCAGCATAGTACACTACAAAATATAGCTGAGAAGCGCAATAACACGAAACAAAAATGGAAAAAGTATGACCTACCCAGTACACCCGCCATTTATCGATGATGCTGCACGAGGTTTGCAACGGCCCGAGTAAAGCCGGTAATAGGGTGTGTAAATGTAAATTCATATTATGACCACCAAGTTATTGTAATAAAAATCTCCATTTCGGTGCCATCAGCTCCATTTCTCCGATAAAGCTAAATAAGTCTCATTGTGAACTTTAGGGAAAAATGACTCGATTGACCATATGGTTGACATTATTAGCTAGCAAATAGTCAAAGATGGATCCTCATCGGCTAGTGCATACATACCGTCTGATCACCACCCATGATTGGCTCTCAAAGCTTCTTCACAACATGTAGTAGATTCAAACTGACAGAATGTCGTTTAGTATTTTTTTCATGTTTTAAAATCATTTGCCACGCCAATTTGTTTTGCCACCGGGTACATAAAGAATATAACTGATGTAAAACATAAAGATATAAAATATATAGTAGACAATGTATAAAAAGCAGGGTTTATGGATGACCTATACTTATTTACTTCGTCTTGCTCAAGCTTTGGTTACAGAATGTACCATGTCCAAAACAAGATAGATCTCGTCTTGACACCCCTAATAAGTGAAATAAGGGATATAATAATAGTGAGAAAATATTATGTGGGATCTGAGAAATCCAGATGTATTCAGAAATGTTTTATTTTCTACTAAATATTTGTATACATGTACTATGATATACACATGGATCGTTTTTGTCGTGTACATTGAAATTGAAACTGTCGGATTCTTGCCACTTGCTAAATGATTAAGTCCACAAATTTAGTCAAACGAACAAACATTATTACCACTGCCAATTTGATCTGAACCTATCAAAGTCTCAACGTTTGTAATAGCATACTGGTCCGCCAAATCGAATGCATAAAGCAATGCCATATATCACGACTAAACATTTGTATCACAGAAACTTAATTTCAAAGATTTCTTTTACCCATTCTAGACACATAGTTCTTATTCGATCTGACCTAAAAATCGGTAATTAGTGCCTGTTCCCATCATTTTCAAGTAGACACCATGCAGAAACTTTTTGAATTATTGCTGGCCAAAAGATTCTGGGCTACTTTGGATGCTATGCATCAAAAATTTGTCTTGTTGATTTCTAGAATAGTTTGGTTTGAGAAAATATATTTAAACAAACAGTAGAAGAAAAACATTTACCCAACGTGGGATTCGATCCCTGGACTCCTGGTACCCAAGTCAGACGCTCTACCACTGAGCTAATCGGACTACTTGTAAGAGATGCATCCAAATGCCTTCATATAGTTTTCATGTACATAACTTAATTAAAACCGTTTTATTTCGGGTTAGCGTTGAGGTCATATAAAACTTTTATTGCTAGAATTAAAAATATACCGAAACCTATCTACTCAACTAATGACCCTTCCCTGCTCACAAAATTAAAGAACTTTGCTCTTTATCTTTGTAATTAAATTACCCCACAGAAGGCGGCCATTTTTAGTAAATGCCTGGCGTACTAAATACAAAGTACGACAGGGAACCAGACTACTAGAACACCGGATTTGAATCCCATTACTGTGTGTAACAGGGACCGTATAGTTCGAAGATCAACATCACTTACCCAGTTGAGTTGATTGTCCGTAAACCAGTCTACCTCGTCCGTCCTCTCGTTTTTAGACTCCACGCTTGGCGTGCTGAATGGTGCAACTTAACCCTTTCTCAAACAAGACCTGCTTTTGACGTCCCCAGTAAAAATTGCTTGGGAAAACATTGAGACAAAAGAAGAAACGGCTGATAACCAGCAGTTTCTCCTTTTGTCTCAACATTTTCCATTCTATATTGTATACTTATTCTATCTTTATCAATATCCATTTTGTCGTCCGTTGCGAATTTCAAATTGGAACACCCTAAAATTTTGTCGTTTGGGAAAGGGTTAAGGGAAACATGAGAATGATCATGATGCTGCTGAATTGAAATAGACAGGGAGTATGGAACAAGGTCAGACTTCACTTTTGTGCAGGCTGGCCTTATTCTATGCTGCCTGCTAAAGCAACTTCAATATTCTAGTATTGTCCTGACAAAGCTTACCCAGTTGAGTTGATTGTCGGTAAACCAGTCTACTTCGTCCGCTCTCTCGTTCTTAGACTCGACGCTTGGCGTGCTGAATGCGACTTTAAGGGAGAACACGGAAATGAGAATCATGAAGGTGGTGATCACGGGCAACACGATAAACATAGACCTGTGACTCCAGTCGTTCACCTCCCAGTTCAGACCGCACGCCGTACCGGACGACTCTATCACGTAACTGAAAAAAAATAAGACAAAACCAGATGTGTTCTAGCATAATCAAGGCCCAGTTATATCGTTTTCATTTTTCTTTATAATATGTGATATTTTAAAATATTTGACATTCAGCCTGACTTACGACAATAACTCAATTATCACTTACGGTTCTAAAGGTATTGCCAATTAATGTTATAGGTTTTCTTTCGTTCTTTTTATCTTTTAGACAAACAGACATATCTAAGACGTAGATTATATCTATGCGTTGCATAAACGGATAATGACAATATTTTTTTCGAAATCAGAATTATTCGTCCAACAAAGTAAGACTTTTCTACTGTTGTGTCACAGAAAATTTCTGCTGATATGTGACTTTCAAAACAAAATAATTGTTTTGTGTTTCTTTTTCTCAAAATACAGGACACGTGTTTTTAATTGGACGTCTTTCGGACGTCCAATTCTTATAACCACTTTTCGACAGGCGTAATGGGTTTTCATTACCAAAAAACCCTTCTCAGACTCAATTACCAGTTGGTCAAAATTCAAAAAAGATTTTGTGACCATACAGGAAAGCTGTCGTATCTTTTCCTGCTCTCTATGAGTTCTCTAACAAACACTATAGGATTCATTGCCCGATTCAATTCATGCCACGTCTTTACCAACTTTACGATCTTTTTTCGATTTAACCATTTTCTTGTAGTGATTTGACTTTCGTGATATTGTGTAAAGGGTAAGATCTTAAGAAAGCGATACATGCATACAGTATACCAATAAAGTTAACAAGCGCCCTTTATCATCAACAGCAGCGATAGCTCAAACTGGAAAGGATTCGCATCGCCTTTAGAACGCCGTTGGTTCGAAACCAGTTCGGACCATTTCGTCTGTATAACATTTGTTAAAACGTTTGTTTTTCTTTATATGTGTTTACTGAAAGCAGACATTTTAGGATGATTACTCAATTTAATGCACGTATTGTGTATGACAAATTCTTCTTCTTTGATCATTGTTGTTTAAGTCTTTGACATAATTAAAGGAACGGGTCTCCACGCGACGTATTTTGGAAACAGGGTTTTAAAATTAATTATCGGGGAGTGAGTTCATTTCGCAACTCGGGTTCGACTCGACGACAAATCGAGGTTCCATCTGAACAGCCTCAGATGAGACGCTAGTGATATCCGCCTATTCATGAAAATAGTTACTCTTACGAGTTTTATTTTTCTTTTCTCCAGCATCTGTATCACTGATATTCGACAGTATCATGGCCTATGTACATACTGATCAATGATTATGACAGCATTTATTATTACTAGTATAAGATCGAGTGACATCGATCTGTATTTATTACGTTTAAGTGACCCGTTTACGTGTATTGTGCTAAGAAGATGAAGCATTGGATCTGCAACAGTCACAATGGTACCTGGATGATCGGATGAATATGTGTACAGATAGGGAAATTGCTATTCTCAAATGTTCGTTGATTATGATATCGTCGTTGTAAATGCAAAACCTCGTATCTCGTTTTTGGAAAATTTTAAAGGGGAGGCGAAAAAGTTTGATAACTTTTCCCAAACTGATATGTTTTACCTGAAATTTGGACATATTGTTCACAAATGATTTGTCATCAATACTGATCGGTAAAATATTTCAAAACCTGCAAGACTTGTCTTTATTTTGGCACACAAGTTTGTACTTTGAAAATCGCAAGAATCGACATACGAGGTTTTGCATTTACACCGACGATATGAAGATTTAAATTGCGTATTGTACTCCACTGCCAATTTTCCCGACGGCACGTTCCAAGCTTCTGCTTTGTGTGCACATCTGTAGATGTAAGGATGCTGCGGTAGTACTGGTTTGAGGAATCCATGGTTCTAGGTGCTCCAATTCATCCTGTATTTTATTTCAGCAAAATATGTATTGAATTTGATTGTTTTGTAACCACAACCAGGAATTTTTTTTACTCTAAACACTAATAAAAATCAAGTGCTTGGAGCACTGTATTTAGACGTCTCTGATTCATTGAGTGGAATTGTATGTAAATGATCGGCGTTTCAATACTTCAATTCGTTGAATTTGTGTTTCGATCGATTCTAAATCACTGCAGTCGTTTTTTTCCCTAACGATGGTGGAGATAAAAGTCGAAAGAAAGATGATAAAAAAGAACAATGTCTATGTAGAATTCGAACCTAGTGCCTTCCAGTTATAGACATGTGTAAAGAGTACAAGGTGAGTGCTCTGCCAAGTGAGCTATCGCGGCTTTCATTTATGTATCGCGTTGGCTTACATTTTAAGTACATTGCTTTGTATCGTCCATTGTAAAATCAACGAAATGTGTAGCTGACGACAATACTCATAATTAAACCGAAACAATTGCTAATCACATGGTATTAATTGAATTGGGTAATCAAATTAAGAGTGATTATTCATAGAGACAAATGAGTTGTCTTGAAACGGCAATCAAATCAATTTGAAGTCTGAGAGGGGGGTTTTGGCAATAAAGCCGATTTCGTATGACCGAAACCGACCTTATAGAATTAAACGTTAAACGTCTAACAGAAGAATGAATAAAATATCTATCGTTCATGTACAATCTCGCTCAATCAATCAGGGACGTCCAATTACAGTGCTCTCATCACTTCGATTAAATTTTGGTGTCTAAATGCCATAAGAACTGACGCGCTAACAGAGACATTAGGTGAAACATAGGAGATGCCGGTTATCAATATTTACTTCTTTTTCCTCGCGATTTCCTTAACCATTTTCTCGTAGGTTAGTCAAAGTCAGTAACTATTTCCAATAGCGTTGAACGTATATATGCCTACCTGTTCCATCCCAGGACTGGTCCTATGGCTATACCTATACTGTAGAGCCAGCCAAGCACTGACAACACAATAAATAGATTACTCGTGTTGTCTGAAAGTAAAAGATAAAACTGTTTATTCGAATTGTTGCGGCTAAAACCCAAACAATGCGCTTAAGAAAAACAAAATTATCTAATCTTACATTTAAAAAAATCGACGATTTTGAATAAAGTTGAAAAAAAAATCACATATTTCCTCAAGATATTTCCTCAAGATATTTCCTGAAGAAGGCATACGCCGAAACGTAGAAAATTACGTGTTGTTGTAGTTTTTGCTTAATGAATAAAGTTGAAGTAATAACATGTTGATACAATTAGACTACTTCTATCATCTCCCTTGACATTAAAGTAACGTTGAAGACACAGCGAGAACAAAAAATACTATAAAATCTTCTTTGTATTAGATAGAGGCTGTGTAGTAGACTCTACGCGAAATAAATACATATTCAAATGCGCGCAGCGCATTGAATGTTTATATCGCGTAGAATCTACTATACAAACTCTATTTGACTTAGTATTCGCTAACGGTTTATTGGAAACGGGGCGTGGCTATGTATAGACGTCACATAAACTAGCTGACAGCTCGTTTATGCGGAATATAGCGGCGAAATATTTAAAATATACTGCAATTTCATTGGTCCAAAAAGTAGGTCGAACAATAATGTATCGTAGGATTATTTCTTGAAACTAATCGTTACAATATCTTAAATATTAACGACGAAAGCGTTGTTTGTTAATAATCCAACAATACTTTTACATTATTTACAATATTAAGAAAAAACTCGTTGATAAAGAGGCCTTAAGTTGAAGACACAGTAAGAAGACAAATGTTACAATAGAACATTCGTAATGATGCCGTTTTATATTCCTAAGCCATTGTTTTTTTAAATCTGGAATCTATCTGTACTAACAAAAGTTTAAAACTAAATCATCGATATTGGTTATATATCACTTACAGCAATAAGAACATTTCTTTGGTATGTATAACGTTGAAGACACAACGAGAACGCAAATTGCAGGCCCGTAGGAAGCAATTTCATATGGGGGGGGGGGGCTAAAGCCATTGTCATGAATATTGGGGGGGCTAATTTGGATTTTCTCCAAATTTTCAGAGTAAAATTAAGAAAATTTGGCATTTTTGGCCTACATGGGGGGGAGGGGCTTAGCCCCCCCCCCCCTAGCCCCCTGTTCCTACGGGCCTGAATTGTACAGTAAAGTTTGCACCGTAATTTCGGTTTATTTCCTAAACAACTTCTATCATTCTTTCCAGAATATAGTTGCACTGACGAGGTTTAATCAAAAGTAAATCGCTATGTATATTATATTACTTACAGTGATCCGAAAACTTCGTTGATAAGTAACGTTGAAGACACAACAAAAACACAAATGTTACAGTCCCCATTCCACCAGTGTAGGTCTCCAGTCCATATAACTGACAACCAACATGGCCAAACAACCACCTGGTCAAGAAAAGAAGAGCAGAATGATATTAGTTGCCAGCACAATTCCCTCGTCGATTTTCATTGTTACGGATGACGGCCGAAGGTGAAGAAGTGTTTTGCATGTAATCCTTAATAGGTAGCCTAGGTATCCTGATCAATTTGTCAGGCTACACTATAATAGAATAGACAGGCAATGAAAAACCTATAACAGAAATAATATCTTGGTCAGAGACGGCAATCTACTCAATGTCCATATTAGTCTGGTTCCCGCCTCTGATACACTACGTTGTAAAGACTAAATCCATAGTAGATTTCAGATACGGGAACCAGACTGTGTCCATATAGGTATCAAACACCAGAATATCGCTATTTGTATTAAAGCTCTTTAAAATATTCTGCACTGAATAGGAATTATCACAATTCCAGAATTGTCCTGTGCGAGGCAGTACTACCTATTCCAGCATTGTACCGGACAATTCTAGAATTACACATGGCTTACTGGTCGCATTTTTGTGAAAGTGGGGTACAACCGGGAACGACACAAATCGAAGACGCATACGAGGCTTTTCGTGTCATCATATTCAGTTGAGAATAAGCAGAGAAATTAGAAAATGTGCATTGAAGAGAGCGTGTTTACGTCCTACTGGTTTGTAAATATGGTACCCTTAAAAGCTATAAAGGCCTCTTTTTCGGATACTTCTCTTGAAAATGTATCAAATGTATATTGGCACGTAATTGCTTTGAATGGATATTACAGATCACAGGGAATTTTAGCGATTTTTATGTAGATTCTTTCTATTAAAGACAAGGGGACCAAGTTTTCATGTATAGAAAATAGTACCCATTCTCGCAAAACACCCATTACGACGCCAATTTTGAAGATAATTACACGAGATCTTCACTAATTAACTCCATATATATTTATTTAGCGAAAAATCCGGTGGTCTGTACGCGTAACGATCAGAGTTTTTCGTGACAGAGGCCCGTTTCTCGACGAAAGGTTCGAAAACGCCATGAACGACGTGACCGTGTGACCCCCGCTTGTAGGACTAAAGCTGCTAGTTTGTGCATGATCGTGGCCAAAACATGCATTAAAACGATAAAATAAATTGAAATCTTTCACCAACCTTCCTTGTTGAATAATATCACAAAGAATTCAGCTTTAATTTGTTGAATGTTTTGCCGACTCAACGGATTTTAGATTTCGGCAATTTTAGGCGCGTTCGCTTGGGACACTCTGGTGAGTGTTTTTATCACAATGTTCCCCTTGACTTTCGAACGAAACAGAACGGTTCAGTTTCAAATTTCAACAAAATTGTCCAAAGCAATGCCTTAATTCGTATCTTTTTACGCTTATTGAACACAAATTTTATTTTTTAACAAGAAAAAGAATTACTCGAGTAATAATGAACGTATGACTGATGGAGAGCGAGTTCATCTCGCTGTTGAGCACACTCACTCAAGTAATTCTTTTTATTGTGAAAACTAAAAAAAATCATCGACAGTTATGCTAAATTAAACTTGAAAAAAATGAGAATTAAAGCATTGCTTTGGACAATTATGGTGAAATTGAATAATGTTCAAACCGTTCTGTTTCGTTCGAAAGTCAATTGGAACATTGTGACATAAACACTCACCAGAGTATACAACCGAACGCGCTGACATCACGCTTACAGTGTCGTACATGGCAATTTCGAACCTTTTGTCGAGAAACGGCCTCTGTCACGAAAAATACTGATCGTTACCTGTACAGACCACCGGATTTTTCGCTAAATAAATATGTAAGTAGCTTATTAAAGAAGATCCCGCGTAATTATCTTCAAAATTGGCGTTGTAACAGGTGTTTTGCGAGAATGAGTACTATTTTCTGTACATGAAAACTTGGTCCCCTTGTCTTTTATAGAAAGAGTCTACATAAAAATCGCTAAAATTCCCTGTGTTACAGATAATAACAGCGGACACCTGTAATTTCGAATCTTGTAAATAAAATCTAAAAGCCAGGAAGATAATTACTTTGAACGGTACTTTCAGCCAGATTTTAGAGATAAATTTTACTGCTCATTTACGACTTACACGGAAAGTTGTCATTTCTAAAATAATAAATACCGTATATGGACATTGTATCGTTTTGAAGATGCCATTTCCTGAGTTATGACAGCGTTATGATCACTTTTGAGAGGAAAATCAAGTTCTTTGAGAGATCTAGAAGATAAATAACAAAGACGCAATTGCAATGCTTCAAACAGTAATGGCGCCAATTCAACCCATTTGAGCTCGGTTATCTATGAACAATGATTGCCAAGCTCAAAGGATCGGAATGACATATAGACAATTGTGTTAAATATATTGAAATATTATATAGCTAGATATTTCATTTGTTTGTTTGTCTGGTCGTTTTATGTTGTTTCAGTCGGTATGATATTTTCCGACTTTAACACTTTCCCAAACTAGTAAAATTTTAGGGTGGTCCAATTTGAAAGCTGTTACATACAGGAAAATGATATTGAAACAAAATGAGACAATACTGATAATCAGCAATTTTCCCTTTCGTTTAAATAATTTCTGTGCTATTTTTTCTCTCAATGTTTTCACAAGCTTATTCTAATATTCAATGAGCGTCAAAATTGTTTTGGAAAGGATTAAGCCAAACACGTAGCAAAAATATGCACTTACCTTCCAGCGAATGCAGACGAGCCCGAGAACGGACAGTTGATTACGACCATGATGTTAGCGATCGCTACCTGGATATGCTCAAAGGATCGGAATGGCATGTAGACAACTTTATTAGGGTAGTGCATTTCTAATGAGATTCAAGCTTTGTCGAATTTTTTCGTGCGATGTCGTTAACATTCGTAACGTATCCGAACATTTTCGGACGAGGTCGTAAACATTCGGCGGTGGAACGTTCCATCGCCGAATGTTTACGCGCTCGCCCGAAAGATTCCGACGTCAAGTGAAACTCATTAGAGATGAACTACCCTAACTTTATCGTTAGATCATGTTTTAATCGGTTTAATCTTTTTACCGAAATAAAACAAAACCTGAAGCAAAAAAATGCAGATTTACCTTCCAGCGAATGCAGACGATCCGGAGAACGGACAGCCGACTACAACCATGATATTAGCGACTGCGACCTGGATATGCATCATACCACGGTTACCGTGCAAGGGCTTCTCACGACAAAACACGAATATCGTGATGAGGTTACCGATGATTCCTGCGATACCTGTAAAGTAAGGAATGTTATTGTAAGTGTCAAAAACTTCAGAGAGACCATTGCCTCTACAAACGTAGGAAAGAAATTGGGAATAGAATCCCTGGATTGCAGAGATATAGAGTATATTGATAATACTAAGTATGCATCATACCATGATTACCGCACAATGGCTTCTCACGACAGAACACAAATATCGTAATGAGGTTACCGATGATTCCTGCGATACCTACAAAGATTTTAGAGAGGATATTGCTAATATGCATCATACCACGATTACCGTGCAATGGCTTCTCACGACAGAACACAAATATCGTAATGAGGTTACCGATTATACCGGCGATACCTATGAGGAAAATACTGCTTTGGTTATTTTGGAGTTTGACATTCCATAATTTCTCTACTTTTTAATAAGTAAGGAATGTTGTTTTAAGAGGCTACTTTAAGAGAGGTCATAACTGATGTGGATCGTACCACGGTCGCCGTGCAATGGCTTCTCACTATAGAACACAAATACCGTTACGATTACTGATTATACCCGCGATATAGCTCAAGATAAATTACCTGGCAGAGCAACCCATGCTAATCGATAGAGAAGCTCTGCCAGGTCATTTATCGTGTGGTATACCTGTAAGGAAAACAATGCTTTGGTTATTTTGAAGTTTGACATTTCATATTCGCTTTACTTTTTGAAAAAGTTTTTTTATTTACTACCCACAACTAGCAATAAAACTGTCTGCCATTTCGCATGATGACGATTAAAGTTATCGCTTCTTTTTCACAAAAGCATCGTAACTGCATCTTAAAACAAGCTGCAGTTACGAGGTTATTGTTGAAAAGCGACGCTACACTTTGTTAACCTTTTCCAAAACAAGACTTGGTTTTAACGTCCCTAATAGTTAACCATCATTTTGCTACTATACTGTGTCTCAGTATTTTCCGCACTGTTGTACAGAATTCATATCTCAATTGATTCACATCTGTTTTGTCGTCTGCAGCAGCTTTCTTATTTAGACCAGCCTTCCGTTTGTGAAAGGTTTAAAGGTTCGAATTGAACATTTTAATAGAAATTAAACTGCGCATCCAATATTTTGAAATTGAAAATTAATATCGTCTCTGAGCCACAATAATGTCGCACAATTTGCAGCTTGTAAAACTGTAATTACGGAATTTTAGTCATAAAGAGAGCATTTTACTTGTACGTGCAAAAATTAATCGCATTCAATTTCCTGTTATTACCTAAAGAGTTCAATCACCAGAGTGATGTGCAAAAGTAATCAAGCTTAACCCTCTTCCAAACAACTCCTGAGACCAGTTTAATTATATCATTCAGGACGGCTCGTATTTATGTCGTATTTTTTGTCCCACGACGAGTTAAGTTAGTCCATCTTTAACCCATTACCACACCGTGACTCTTTTTGACCCCCTACAAGATATTGGCTTTTGAAAGCATTGTGGTAAATGAAGAAATTGCTTGTGACAAGCAATTTCTTCATTTTCCATAATGTTTTCTACCCAAAAAGACCAAAAATGTAAACTTTCATACACACGAGATTGTCGTCTGTGTGGTCTTTGAATTTAGAACAGTCCAAAATTTTGTCGTTTGGCAATGGGTTAATGAGATTTACACAACGTAGGAATTATTCGAGCGACGTCATAAACATTCTGCGGTAGAACTTTCCACCACCGAATGTTTAAGACCGCGCCCGAATAGGTTCGGATATGTAACGACTCTGCTCGAAAAAATCCGATGTTTAAATTTTAGAATGGCCACATCACGAGTATTCTACCTTAAATGAGATTCACGCCTCGACGGAATTATTCAGGCGAGGTCGTAAACATTCGGCGGTGGACAAGGGACAAGAATCAATTATCATCAACATATGAAGACCGAAGGATTGATACAGTATGTTTCTCCTTTGAACTGCTCGCAGAATATTAAATATGTCCTACATTCTTTTATAAATTCATTAAGACCGCCCCAAAGAAAAGAGTTGTATACGACAAAATGATTGGTGCTGAAAATAGAAAATGTGAATAATAATGAAACGATTCCAATGAGAACCCACACCAAACACGGTGTATAATCACGTGACTCAGAATTTCCGATAATCTTCGATATCTTTTTTAATACTTGACCAATTTGAATTCGGTTTGAAGCAGAAAAGTTGGAAAATGCCAGGAATAAGCTGGACGTGTTGAACTTTTTGAAAAATCAACAGATAAAAAGTTATTGAAGATAAACCAAAATGTTGGTTTATCTTCAATAACTTTTTTATCAGTTGATTTTTCAAAAATCCAACGCGTCCATCTAATGCGTGATGTCTGTCCACCTTCTCTGCTTCAACCCGAATTGAAATCGGTCCCATAATTAACTAAGTTATTGAAGATTTTCTGAAATTGTTGTATCACGTGATTATACACCGTACCAAAGGAATCGAATAGCTGGCAATAAATTGTTCACATGCTTATTGACAGGACTTCGTCACTCTTATCTGTAGCTCTGTCCAAACAGATAGAGGTCTAGTTTATCTCTGAGTTCATTTAGTGCGTTGTTATGCAAAAATAAGAAACAGAATTTAATTAAATGAAGGCATATAAATCTTCCAAGTATGAAATCTAATTTTCGTTGAAACCATACGAGGTCCGACTTTATAAAGTTTTCGTGAGATATAACCAGCAGTGGCGGATCAAAGAGTGGGTTCGGGGTTCAAACGACCCCCCTCTGTAGTCTGATTATTTCATTTTGATATAGAAGTACGTTCAAAACTTTTTAATACTAGTAACCCCCTCAAATTCAAATGTTCCAAACCCCTCAGAGAAAATGAATCCTGGATCCGTGGCAGACCAAAAAAGAATAAATACGCGGAAAGGCACGCCATATTTAGACTGTTAGACTGCTCCAAATTTAAAGCCGTTTCAGACGACAATTTTTTTTTTTTTTTTTTTTTTTTTTTTTTTTTTTTTTTAGATAGAATTTGTGTACAATAAATCTATTGAGCCTAAATGATAAAATGCTGATTATTGATATAAAATTTGCTTCTTTTCTATCAATATTTTACGTAATTATTTCAATTATGGACGTAAAATCCAGATCTTGGTTAGGAAAGGGTTAAACCATTAAAAGTCACAATAGATCTAGCATTTTTCTCTTTTAAAATTGAATGTGTTTCCAAGTCCATATTAAAATGTCCAACTTAACATATTTGGAAACAAAATTGAGGAAAAACTTACAAAATAATTGATCATTAGTATCACCAGTTTCATCACAGTAACCTTTTACCAAACAAGACACGGATTTGATGTAACCCGAAGAAACGGTACAGAAACTCATTAAAGAATTAAAGAATAAAAGAAAGGGAAAGAAAGTGCTGATAACCAGCATTTTCTCCGTTTCCCTCGATATTTTCATTTCTGTTTACACAATATTCTGTCGTCTGAAAATCATATCACTGGCCTGCAATCAATCGAATTGTCTATTTTTGGAGAGTAGAATTGCTTTTTGCTGGAATGTCAAATGAAAACGCAGCAAAGCGGGAAATTGATGGAATGTGCGTGCAAGAACACTTTTTGTCATTTTGTTATAATGCATTTCTGGCGTGAATTTCGCTTTTCATTTCCAGTAATTCGAAAAACAAAATTGCGGTAATACCCTTGTATTTACGGGGGAAATCTGGTCGCGCCTTGTAATAAATTGAAAATTCCTGAAGGCCTTGAAGCAAACGGCAGCAGATATGCAAGAACGGTTATAATAATGTCTTATCGTGTTAAGCAAGGACTTCTAAAAGCTATAAATCGTCGTTGTAAATGCAAATCCTCGTATCTCGTTTTTGGAAAATTTTAAAGGGGAGGGAAAAAAGTGTAACAACTTTTTTCCAAACTGAAATGTTTTACTTGAAATTTTGACATATATAGTTCACATTAATACTGAGCAGTAAAAATATCTCAAAACCTGTACGAATTGTCTAAACTGGGCACACAGGTTTGAACTTTGAAAGAATCGACATACTAGATTTTGCATTTACACCGACGAAATATGTATCGAAAATCTTAACAATCAGCAGAAAGTGGAAAGTATTTCTCTCCATATTTTGCTCAATTTAAACCAGAATGTATTTTAGCATATCGTCGTTGTAAATGCAAAACCTCGTATCTCGATTTTGGAAAATTTTAAAGGGGAGAGAAAAAAAATGTAATTACTTTTCCCAAATTGAAATGTTATATTTGAAATTTGGACACATTGTTCACAAATAATGTGTCATCAATACTGATCAGTAAAAATATATCATTACCTGCAAGAATCGTCTTACCTGGGCACACAAGTTTGTACTTTGAAAATCGCTTGAATCGACATACGAGGTTTTTGCATTTACACCGACGATATTTAATTCGTCGTCTTCAACCCATTTAAATTCGGACTGGTCTATAATTTAGAAAGAGAGGGAATATTCAGGGAAAGGGTTTTTTCTCTAAGATTTTTTTTTTGATATTCAGACGAACATTATTTTGTCCGAAATGTCGGACAACCATCTAGCCCTTTCCCAAAAGGCAAACGTTTGGGTTGAAATTTGTCGTCAGCGACTGCTTTCAAATGTGAAATCCTACCTTTAACCCTTTCCAAAGCGACAAAATATTAAGATGGTCTAATTCAAAAGCTGCTGCAGACGACAAAATAGATGTTGATAAAGGTTCAATTTGTGAAAATCATAGCACAGAAAGTGTTGAGACAAAAGGAGAAAATGCCGATTATCAGCATTTCTTTTGTCTCAATGTCAGAACCAGATCTTGTTTGGGAAATTGTTAAGTTTAGACAATCCTAAATCTGTGTCGTCTGACAAAACATTAATAATTGGCGGGTTACACAAATAAAAGAATAAGTCAAGACATTTTGTATATCCCAGCTGAATTTCTGTCCACAAAATAATTCGTAAAATATAAGTTATAAGCCCTTCGGGGTTGCACTAATAGCATTTGGTAATTACACGTCGTGTTAAATGTGGCTAGAATTATAGAGCGGCTCCCAAAGGCGGCAAAGTTTAAGACTGTTCCAATTTGAAAGCCGCTGCAGACGACAAAATTGATGTTGATAAAATTAGTATAATTTGTTTACATTAAAGTAAAGCCAAAGAATATAACGTTAAAAAGGCGAAAGGGAGGACTGGTAGATAATACGTATTAATAATAAGTATTTTCTTCTTTTGTCCACGTCTTTACTTGCGATGACGTCAAAGCCATTAGTCTACATGGCTTACTTGCGAAAAGGGTATAATGCGTATAGAATTATCTCTTTCCAGAACGACATTATACTAGACTGAACACTTAAGATCGATTCAAAATTACAAATACGAAATGGTAAGGGAGAAAGTAATTATGTTTAAGTTAAAAATATGAAAATATTAAAAACAAAATTTCTCTGAATATTTTTTTTGAAAAATTAGCTAAGAAAAGTTATCTCCTTTTGTCTGGAATATAGATAATTATTTCCTTGGAACGGTTATTATCGATTGCCATTTTATAAAAGGTGTTATATACGTGGACATTTTCTTTTTTCAATATTCTAGTGGGTGTGCTAAATGCTTTAAAGGAGGAATGGCACTTAAAATCATGCAAATTTTCCGAGAACTTCGTACAAAATAAATATGTATTATGAAAATATGGCCTTTAAATTGCATCTATGCCAAATCTTAGCTTTCTATCTTGTGTATTGGCTAGGATGTCGACGGATTTAAAACCCCATATGTTCCATTATTGTAAATATTATCCCCGGGACAACAAATCATGGGGTTTTAAATCTGTTGACATTTAAGCCAATACACAAGGTAGAAAGCTAAGATTTGGCATATATGCAATTTAAAGACCATATTTTAATAATATATATTTATCTTTTTGTACGAAGTTCTCGGAAAATTTGCAAGATGTTAAGTGTTATTCTGCCTTTAAATGCATTTAACATTTTCCAACACAAAACCCGGTTTTGACGTTCACAGAGGGAAAATATTTGGGGAAAATATAGAGATAAAAGAAGAAAATGCTGACGATCAGACAATACTTCCTTCCCCTAAATATATTTCGGTGCTATTTTGTACATACATGCATATCTTTTTTTTTAAACAAAATGCATTCTGTCCTCTGCAGCAGCTTTCAAACTGAAATAGTCTAAATTTGCGTCGTTTGGGAATTAACCCATTACCAAACAACAAAATTTTGGGCTGTTCCAAATTCAAAGATGTTGCAGACAATAATTTCAAATGAATTATTTTTTTACGTTTTTGCCCTTTCTGTGTAGAAAACATTGTGAGAAATGAAGAAATTGCTTGTCACGAGCAATTTCTTCATTTCCCGCAATATTTTCCAACACCATTGTCTGGTTTGACGTCCCTAATAAAAAAGGCTTGGAAAAACATTGAAACAAACGAAGAAGAAGCTGATAAACCGAGGTTCTCCTTTTGTCTCAATATTTTATATATCATATTTTACACAAATTGTATCTTTATTAACTTCCATTTTGTCATTTGTGGCAGTTTTTGAAGTGGGTCACCCTAAAATGTTGCCGTTTGGGAAAGGGTTAAATCTGTAGCAGGCGGCAAAATAGATGTTGAAAAAGATCGGATTTGTATAAAAAAAAAACATATATAACAAATGATATTGAGACAGTTGAAGGAAATACTAATTACCAGCCTTATTTTCTTTTGCCTCAATGCTTTCTCAAACCTTTCTTGATACGGCCATAAAAATCAAGTATTGTTTGGGAAAGTTTTTTTAAAAAAAATGTAAACCTCGTTGTAAATTAGTAACCAATGTTTCAATGAAATAAAATTGATTGTTTGTGGATATGATATTTCAGTTTTAATTAAAGTTCACAAAAACAATTCGCTGTATCGCTGAATGAAAGTAAGTGTTTCAGACATTATGGAATGATATTCTACAAATTTAGCCAATTCCCAAGCTGAATGTTTGGACTTGTGCAGTGAAAATTCCTTGCAGACGTCTTCTTTGATAGACCGTAAAACCCAATGACTTGTTTTAGAACAGGACTTGTTTGGACCATGACTTGTTTGGAACACAGTTTTTAAGAGCATATGAATCACCAATTCTTTGAACATGTATCAATGTTTGTAAAAAAGATAAGATTTAGCAACAAGAATTTTGTTGTAAGTTATATCCATTATTGCAGGCCTATGCTTATTTCACAGCATGCCTTTAATTTTCCTGTCTCCGGAATTCCGCTGATAATTATAAAGCTTTTTCGTCAGCTAATGCAACTTAAGTGACTGTCACGTAGGCCAAAATTTACATAGGAAGACAGCTTGTTTGTGACAGTAGAATATCCCTATCTTACTGTTTATACGTACGTCTTCAAAACATTGACGCATAAGAAGAAAATACCAATATGTAGCATTTTCCCCATTTGCCTCAACATTTTCCATGCTGTATTGGACAAAGCTAAAATTTGATGTTTATGAAGGGATAAGTTCGTTCCTATAAACTGCCTAGACATCCTAACAAATTTCAAAAAGAAGCCGTACACGTTACCAATAAACAAGTCTTTTGTGTGTCTGTCAGATTTAATTCCAACGTAATAGATTCCTTTCTGTAAACGTCTTTCGTAAAATTGGATTTAGAAAACAATTTTAAAAGACAAAAGAAGAAAATGCCGATACCCAGCATTTTCTACTTTTGTCTCGGTGTTTTTTTCTGAATTTCATATATTCGAATTTTTCCTTATCATTTCAACAAGACCGTTTAGGACAATTTCCCTCCCTGAGTGTAAGGCAACTGCCCTCCCAGACATTACCCTCCCCCCTGGACAAAAAACAACAAATTAATAAAACGTAAGGAGAGCAATTGTTTGGGTTGCTACTGTATGGGTAGGGCTATTGTCAGGGGGACGATTGTCCGTTCCCCACAACAAGAAGCCGTACACGTTACTCTAGTACACAAGGCTTCCATACGTCTGTCGAATTCAATTCCAACGTAATTAATTCCTGTTTAATTATCCCTGACATAAAACCCGGGATCGCACCATCAGATAATTAAATTACGATATTCGATCTTTTTTTACAAGAAATGTGTCATTGTTTTAACCCTTGTCCAACTATCAATTCAGACCGTCTTAATTTGCAGTGTTATTTAGATGACAACTCAATTTATTGAGTATGTATAATTATTATGGCTTGGAGAGCGTTGGGGGTAAAGGAGACTTTGTGAAAGACGTAAAAACTAGGAATGTCCTTACTCTACTGCAGATAAGTTTAAAAGCAGTGACAGAAACTGACAGATACTATGGAAGCCCTGGAGGGTCATTTTGCATTTTGACTCTCTACTTTTGACTTTCGACTTTTTGAAAATGGGCGCACTGGGTCATTTTTGCATTTTGAGTTTTGACTTTCTACTTTTGACTTTCGACTTTTTGAAAATGGAAGCCCTGAAGGGTCATTTTTGCATTTTGAATTTTGACTCTCTACTTTTGACTTTCGACTTTTTGAAAATGGAAGCCCTGAAGGGTCATTTTTGCATTTTGAGTTTTGACTCTCTACTTTTGACTTTCGACTTTTTGAAAATGGAAGCACTGAAGGGTCATTTTGCATTTTGAGTTTTGACTCTCTACAAGGCGTGTAGGCAAAGTCGAAAGTCAAAAGTAGAGAGTCAAAACTCAAAATGCAAAATGACCCTTCAGTGCTTCCATTTTCAAAAAGTCGAAAGTCAAAAGTAGAAAGTCAAAACTCAAAATGCAAAAATGACCCTTCAGGGCTTCCATTTTCAAAAAGTCGGAAGTCAAATGTAGAGAGTCAAAACTCAAAATGCAAAAATGACCCTTCAGGGCTTCCATTTTCAAAAAGTCGAAAGTCAAAAGTAGAAAGTCAAAACTCAAAATGCAAAATTGACCCAGTGCGCCCATTTTCAAAAAGTCGAAAGTCAAAAGTAGAGAGTCAAAATTCAAAATGCAAAATGACCCTCCAGGGCTTCCATAAGATACTGAAAACCGCGACTTTCTCATTTTCTCCGAATACTCTCCTTGTATTGTTACGATTATACATTTCGCTGTTTTTCAACGAAAACCTCGTAACTGCAGCTTGTTTTAAGCTGCAGTTTCGAGGTTTTCATTGGAAAGCGACGACTTAAAATTACGCTTGTTGACAAAAAATTGTCGTCAGGCACTTCTTTCAATGTAACATTGGTTTTGTTATCAACAATTCCTTCCAGGTTGGAATTGTCTTCATTTTTGCTGGCTTGAAATAGGGTTAAGTAAGTACCTCACGTAAAGCATCTTCTCTCAGTATCATTGATCATTGATCATTGGAAATAAACGTGTGAAGCGATCAGTCAAACCGCAGAGAAAAGTAGCTTTTGTCCTTTTCAAAATTTGCTCTGGTTTTGACGTTCTTTAGAGAATAAAATGAAAAAACATTGAAACAAAAAGGAAAATATGCTGGTAATCAGCATTTTCCTCTTTTGTCTCAATATTTTAGTGAAATATGTTATACAAATCCCATGATCTTTATCAACATCTATTTTGTCATCTGCAAGTGCTTTTAAGTGCGAAGTCTGCCGATTTTTTTACTGTTTGGGAAAGGGTTAAATGCCGACCAGTAGTATGTAATTAAATTGGCTTTCTTTCTTCCAACAGCTAACTCATCTGTCGTATATACGGTAAACAGTTAATGCCATTTGTGTTTACTTTTAACGTAGAATACCCGTAATGTCGCCATTTTGAGATTCGTAAATTATCGACTTTCTTCGAGCGGCGTCGTTAGGTATCCGAAACTATTCGGGTGCGGTCGTAAACATTCGGTGGTGGAGAGTTCCACCGTCGAATGTTTTCGATCGCGCCCGAATAATTCCGACGTCGTGCGAATCTCATTAGGGGTGGACTACCTTAAGGTATTCCAGCCAGCAGCTGCGGCAGAAGTGTGGGAGAATGGCAGAGACCCTCGGTTGTAAAGAATAATACACGTGATGCGCGGTTATGTCTTCCCCCGCAAACCAATCCAATTATTTTCTTGACAAGTAATTTCTCTGATTTTTGAGATTTTTATTATATGACGAAATATTATCAACGTGTTAGATTCGGAGTTTTTTTTTAATCCTATATTTGAACATTTTGAGAAGTTTTTTATAGATCATGCACAGAATACTATAATTCAAATTTCGATAATACGAGACTTGAAAATATTTTTTCCGAAGTTTCCAGATCCCACGCTAAGATTTTTTAGCTGATTTTGGAGACCATATTGAGAGAGGTCACGTGACTTGTAGATTTTGTGTTTATTCTGTGTCACTACATGCTTATGACACAGTTTTCACCCTGAATAGCCATGAATTTTGTGCTAAAAATAGACATGCTCAACTGTTATGTTTTGATAAACCGTCAGTGTTGTTATAAAACCTCGTAACTACGGCTTGAACCAAGCCGTAGTTACGAGATGTTATAACAACACCCATCCACGATATACTATTTGTTTGTCCGAAATTACGTCAAGGTTAACCTGGTGAAATCGTTCCCTATTCTGTTTCCTCATCAATGTGTTTATATGGTGCTGCTCAAGAGATCCATCTGCTACTTTCCGACCGTCCCTCGCTCCTGACATTTTTAAATGAAACATCACATAATACATTTTCCCAGAAAAGTTCGCATCATTTTTTTTTTTTTTTTTTTTCGATTACCAAAGAAAATTGTCCATTGATTTCCTTGTTTTGGTATACTTTCAAGGACAAACATTGGAAGCTTTTGTTACACACCCAAAATCAGAATACTTTTCCATTGAATTGTTTTAAAGACTTTTATCTTGCATTACCCCACCCACCCTATTTCAGTTTAATAATTATGACAAATATAACAAACATTTTCTAGCAGATGTCTTCATCTAGATTCCGCAAAATAAACACAAAATGTACGAGTCATGTGACCACTTTCCGTGGTCTCCTTAACCTCGGTGTTCATTCAAACTCCATATATACAACCGGTCCCAAGAGTTTAACCTTTTGCAGTTCGTCTTCTATGAAACAAGGTGTCTTCCACTCCCCATACAAATGAGCCGAGATCTGGAAAAACGTCCCTTAGAGCATTTTTAGAAATTGAGTTTCAAGATCAGCCTGTTGTCAAATGCAATACAATGTGCACCAATGCTGCTCTCTTTAACCCTTTCCCAAACAAGACCTGGTTTTCACGTTCCTAATAGAAAAGGCTAGGGAAAACATTGAGACAAAAGAAGAAACTGCTGATAACCAGCAGTTTCTCCTTTTGCCTCAATATTTTCTGTGCTACAATTTGCACAATTTCAATCATTTTCAACATCTATTTTGTCGTCTGTAGCAGCTTTGAATTTGGATCACCCCAAAATTTTGTCGTTTGGGAAAGGTTTAAGTTACTACAGGTCACGAAAAATCTGTTAGAGAACAACATGGATCCTGATCAGACTGTGCGTAGGCACAGGCTGATCTGGATCTATGTTGGGCTCAAAAGCCTTGAGGGACGTTTTTCCAGATCCGCGCTCAAATGTACTTTCTAGAGACAGTTAACCCTTTTCACAAACAAAACCTGGTTTTGATGTCTCTAATAAATAAAACGACATTAGGATAACATTGATGCAAAAGAAGAAAATGCAGATGATCAGCATTTCCTCATTTTTCTTCAATATTTTCTGGAATATAGCTAACAAAATTATATTTTCATTGACATTAGTCTTGTCATCTGCAGCAGCTTTCGAATGGGACCATCCTAAAATTTTGTCGTTTGGAAAACGGTTTTTATTTTGAGGAGGCGTTTTTTCACCACGTTAGGAAAATTAAAGCGTAATAATTCGTCTGTGTGCTCATCTCTTGTATTTTCGTAGACAAACAGAAAATAGATTAAGCATAGACATAAGTCATGAAACATTTTTTGCCGGTCAAAGAGGACATATTTTTCTTCATAACGTAATACTATGTTTTTAAACGGGAGATTGGGATTTGTAAATAATGTATTTTGTGCAACTTCGGTGTCATCCGTGACTTCGGATGTTGACGAGGCTATCCGGATTATTTTTTTAAATCCGGATACCATCGCCAATATCCTTTGTCAAGGATAACTGCGAAGACAGGGGTGAACAGTTAGGGAATCAGCTTTGACATTTCGACACGAGTAATTTTGTTCTTTCTTCCTTTATATTTATATAGGAGATAACTCAATGGACCGAAATCGAAAAAAAAAATGAGACAGGATCTGGAAAAACGTCCTTTAAAGTGACATTTCACATTTATTTTTTCATATTTTACGTTTATTTCTATCCGAAAGAGTATAGATCTATTTTCTTATGGAAATTCTGAAAGTTTCAAGCCAAAATATTGCACCGTTTAAGAGGATTATATATTTGCGTGCTAAAATTAGACAAATTGTTGTGGACAACAATTCAGATATAAATGGAATTTGTCATTTCTGTCTCAACTTTAAAGGCCTAATTTTCGCTTATTAGATCTAATAACAACTTAAAAAACTGATATCAGCTATACGCATTAGAATAACCAATCTTTGCATCAAGGCATACTTTTAAAAATGAAATCAGAATGAAGTGTCCCTTTAAGGCTTTTGAGCCCAACATAGATCCAGATCAGCCTGTGCATAAGCACAGTCTGATCAGGATTATTGTTGTTCTAGCTAATAGCTTCGTCGTGACCTGCACATGTAGGAACTTATAAAGAGCAGCACGGATGAATATTCGACTGTACTTGACTTTTAAAAATGCTATAAAGGACGCGTTTTTTTTTTCAGATCCCAGCTCATTTAATTTAATGCTGATGTGGATGTGACACACGATAGATCTATACGTATTCACGTGTTCATACCATACATGATATGCTATCACGCTATGTGTTGTAATAATTTAATCAAATCACAACTTATTTAGAACAACATAACGAAACAAAATCATTTTCCTGGTTTACCAAATATATATCTCTGTACATAGTAATTATACGATACGATTCTATCTAAATTCAATCCACTGTGGCGACAATGGACTTTCCATCCATTATTAGAAACCAAACACTTCGGACAACTCCGGACGTCATTCGTGATAACGGAAATTGGCGAGGATATCCCCGTCAATTTCCGTCGTCACGGATAACGCCCGGAAATGGAAGAGGGTATACCAACGGAAATTTCCGTCACCACGGAAAACGCCCGGAAATGGAAGAGGGTATACCAACGGAAATTTCAGTCACCACGGAAAACGCCCGGAAATGGAAGAGGGTATACCAACGAAAATTTCCGTTGCCGCGGATAACGCCCGAAGTTTCACCAAGTATTTGATATGCAATGATGGCTGGAATACCTTAACCCTTTCCCAAACGACAAAATCATTGGGTATTCCCATTTGAAAGTTGCTGCAAAAGACGAAATGAATGTTCCCAAAGAAGCGATATGTCTACAAAATAGCCCAGAAAATATTGAGGCAAAAGGAGAAAGTGCTGATAATCAGCACTTTCTTCTTTTGCCTCTATGTTTTCCTAAAATCTCTGCTTTTGAGGACATCCAAACCAGGTCTTGTTTGGGAAATGGTTAAATTAACCCACAAACAGGGATGCAGTGCTGATCAATGCAGTTACCACGGCCCGTATTCACAAACGATTCTAAATTGACTGTCTAGTTCTAAATTCCATAAGTCATCTGATTGGACGAGAGGTATGGCTCGAGAAATCGTGTGGGTTGCTGTGCGATTTTACAGCCTTTACTGCGAATTAGATCGGTTGGCGAATGCCACGCCTGTTAGCAAAATCTAGTGGGGAGGCAATCCTAGTTGAAAGAACTCGTTTCTAAATCGAGGATTGTTTTTCTTTTTAATTTACATTTGATTACATTTCTTCCATCACGTGTATTGCACACGTCACTAATGATATACGATCACGTGCAAAAATATCTAGAAAATTAAAATAATATTCTAAGGAGTGTGTGTTCTGTTTCAAGTATCATAACCATCTATTTCTGATTTTATTATAGTTCTGATGTCACGTGACAATATTTTATGGTTATTGTGTGTAGGAATGTCTAACAAGATCGTGATTCTGGTATTTATTTGTTTTTACGTTATTATTTTTGTGGTAAGAAAGTATTAAATTGCAATGGACTTTGTCTTTCCTGTCTAAAATTTCTATTTTAATATGACCACTTCAAAGTGTGATTAAAGATTCATTAAAATACTTTTAGATCCAGATTTTTTAAATTCATACTAAATGTTACGTTTTTCATATTTTAGTTTTTAATAAAATATTTAAGAAAACATGGTCATCGGAATGTACTCCAAAGTTTAAAAAAAAAAGACGCTAAAGTGAAAAGCGAAAATCTATTATTCTTTTTAAATTCCTAGAAAACTTTATTTTTTGATAAAGTGTAACCCCCCCCCCCCCGCCCTAAAGGTGTGGGTACAAGAAAAAACAGATGTTAACATTATGCTAAAATATAATTGACGTGATGTTTTAAAATTATATAAAGGATGGAAACTGAAATACAAAGACTAACAATGCAAATATGACAAAGGGGGAAATGCTGTAAAAACTGACATTTATCAAATAAAGAGTAAGATCCGTACCCAGACCTCGAATGTTAGGGCGTCAGACTGGGAGGGTCTGGGGTGTGCCATTTTCCTCCATGTCGCATGGGCACATTTCATTTTCTTATACTGAAAGCTTAAATCGTTAGTTCCTCTTTTTAAAAATTAACACCAAGTCCTTCTTCATGTTGGATTGTATATAGCATTATTATTTATGTGAAATGAGTAAAAAAAATCGTCGCTTTTCAACAAAAACCTCGTAACTGCAGCTTAAAACAAGCTGCAGTTTCGAGGATTTTGTTGAAAAGCAGCAAAATACATGTTTGCTCACCATTTTACCACTAGTAAGAAGGCCCTACATTACAACCAATGTTTGGAATCCGTGGATTCACTTTGATGCTTCCACCATAAAATAATATCAGTCTGTACAAGCGCTTAAAACCTTTCCACCGACGAAACGTAGTTTTGACGCACCTAAAAGAAAGGGCTTGGGGAAACGAATGTCGTAAGAGAGAATTTTCTCTTTTTTCCCTACCTCAATATACAATTAATGTGTACACACTGTCCATTTTGGTGTACATCCATTTTGTCGTCTGTAGAATTTTTCTTCGAAATTCTATCTGTCTAAAGCTGGTTGTTCGGGAAAGCGTTTAATGCTCTTCAAAGCTTTCATAAATTACGGGTTGTTTAGTACTTTTCATCGTGTCATTGGGGAATCAAAGTACTAATAGCACTGTGAGTCTGTGGCTTTTTATCGAATAAGATAAATACATTTTTCGTATTTTTAATGTTATACGTGAAGTAGCATTCTTTCGCGTGGTACCATTCATTTATCTAGAGATAACAGTACACTGTGTTGTTATACATGCACTGCATTTTCCAGATATGTGTATATTCTTAACATTTGAGACAAAAACTATGATGGCCATAATGACCATGCTTTAGGCCTATCTGTAAACGCATTTAAATAATTCCCAAACAACACCTAGTTTTGAGAGAAAATAAGAAAGAACTAATAACCAACAATACTTTTGTGCTAAATCATACTATTTTTTCTTTTGACACAGTTATTATTTTCAATAAGAAAAATCCGTCGTTTTGCCAGGTTGTCCCAAAGGGCGCACATGTATTAATCTCAGTAAATAAAATACACTGTAGGATGGTCAGGATTCTTGACAAACGATAGTTCAAATGACAATATGACATGGCGTGAAATAAAGACAACTAACAAAACATTATCCAATTACAAAAAATCGACCCTGATTAGATTACATTCTGTTCGCAGTCAAACCAAAAATCGTCACTACTCGAACTTTCAAAAGCCCCCTTTACGTATGTGATCCGACAAGTAAATTATCTTTACGACATATCTAATGCGACCTTTGGATGGCAGTTTTCTGCTTTTTCCCTCTCCCATCTCTCTGTATACTTCCGGTTGTTTCAAAGAGACCAGTAATCACTTCCGGCGTGCGTTACATCTCGTTAGTCTGAATACATGTACATGAATTGGTAATGGCCGTAAGAGATCATAACGAAGTTGATTTGGACAACAAATAGGTGCATTTCGAAAGCCGTAAGCCTGCATTTTAATGTGGTGTTATGGTATAAACTATCAGTAGTGCAACTATTAGACGTGTGCTTTTAAAACTTTCAACACTTCACTCATTTTGTCATTATCCTTTCTTAATATCAAAGATAGTCGAAACAATTAATGTTAAAATAAATAATAGGCCTACTATCTCGGAACTTTCCGAATACAAACACCGGTATCCGTATTTTTACCGAATGTCAAAATTACCGCGTATCCAGATCTCAAAGTTTTCGACTGGGTGCGTATGATTTGGTGTTATTCATCTTCATTAAAAAGGCCAGGATAATGTAGACGGACACGAACCATCTATATAAAACACGTCCAAAATCCAATTGGGTTATAATTTTTCTTGTCTATACTAAGAATCAGAAGACATCAATTTTCAGCTGTTTCTTTCTCACCAAAACGTAAAATAGCTGTGGGGGTATGTTTTCAATTAAGCTTCCTGGTTAAAAATTGATTTAAGCTGCAGTTACGAGTTTTTTTGTTGAAAAGCATCGATATGTAGATTGCTAATAGGAATCTGACATGGCCTACCTATTTCCTGCCATGCTCATTTCTACGAAGTTTTGTGTAGATCTACAAGATAAGTGTATGAGAACAACAAATCATAAACCCGGGCAAATCTTCAAATTTTACAACTGATGGAATTTATAGTCTGTTTCTTTATTATCCCCGTACTTTGTCACGTATGTATGTTATTGAGAAATGTTTTGCTGATGCACCCCAAAAAGGGGTTTCAGCCAATAAAGGATTTTTTAATTGAATTAAACAACTAGTACTTATCAAGATGGTCTATGCTATTCTTCAATAGCGGTATAATATCTTCATCAAATGTCTCCAGTAGCAACTCTCAGGGTGCAGATCTGATCCTGATCAGACTGTACTCAAATACAAACTGATCTATATCCGTGCTGGTCTAAAATGCCATCCTCTAGTTACTAGTTACCCAACTCAAATGTAGTATACGCAAGCTTATATATTTTACGTGTGTCTGAGACTGCACATGGTATTTCATTGGTCATATTCGAAAACGTCGTAACTACAGCTTACTGAAGCTGTAGTTACGACATTTTTCGAATGTGACAAACGGAATACCAAGTTCGCAATTAGGGGAAATATTAAAGTATTGTCCAACAATGTTAACCCGGGACAACTTAATTTTCGTGCGCAAAGTCCGTTAGTTTAGCGTCTTAACAAAACAAAGCCGAAGTGGGGTCATTACATATGCAGATGTCCCGGGTTAATCTTGCTGGACAATACAGGAATCTAATGAATACAAATTGATCCAAACAGAAGGGACAATAAACGATAATTATTATCAACCCTTTCCCAAACAAGATTTGGTTTTGACATCCCTTGAAGAAAAAAAAAACTTGTAAAATTTGAGGCAAAAGTAGAAAATGCCAATAGACATATTTGTTCATTTATTTAAAAGTTTTAAGTGATCTCATCAACTACCATCTTTTCGTCTGCAGCAGTTTTCAATAAGGACCAGTCTAATATTGTGTCTTTGGGAAAGGAATAATATCCGAGTAGCCAACAGTGCACTTATGAATATTTTATTCAACAAATGGCTTGTATACAGTGTGCAGCGATACAAATCTATTGAAGTAAATTGTTGGTGGTCCTATATTATTAATTGTTATCTCCATATCAATATTGTTTATCTTGATGTTAGAGCATAAAAACATGCAATGTACAGCCAGCTAATATATGCTGGGCATTTTAAGTAAAATGCTATGCCGTGAACCCAAAGATTCGCCGCAGACCCGGTGGATCTGTTCAAAATGAATTTGTATATCGCTGCTTTTCAACGAAAACCACATAGCTGCAGCTTAAAACAAGCTGTACTTACGAGGTTTTCGCTGAAAAGCGACGATACATTTTTCATGTGTCATCCTCGGTCGAACCCCCTCCCTTCGAATGAATGCCTGTCAAACAAACCCATCCCCACCCACAAAAAATGTCTGGATCCGCGCATGCTGTTATAAATTCTAAAGAGCAAATAAAACTAGCGTTGAAATAATTGTTCCTGACAAATACATATATTTCACTGATTTCCTAAATAAAATCGTAACTACAGCTTGTTTAAAGCTGTTGCTACGGCGTTTTGGAAGAAAAGTGGCGATAACTTTATTCACTCATATCATCGTTCCATTTCAGAACCATTCTGTCTAATACGTACTGTTGGTAAATAGCTTTAGACGAAAATGAAATAGAAGGTTCAGCACAAAACGATTGTATGTACATATCATTCAATATACACTTGCAATACTCTTGTGTTTTAATCCTCGATATTGCAACTTTTCGCAAATAACAAAATTGTATGTGTTTTCAATCTGATGACAAAACCAGTTTTTACTTATAGTTTGGTATAGGATTAACCCATTACAACATATTTACTCCTTTTTGACTCCCCACACGAAATTGGCTTGGAAAAGCATTGTGGAAAATGAAGAAATTGCCTTGTGACGAGCAATTTCTTTATTTACCACAATATTTTATAAACAAAAACACCAAAGAATAAAAAAACACTTCACTTTTAATTGTCGTCTGCAACAGCTTTGAATTTGGAATAGTCAAAATTTTGTCGTTTGGTATAGGGTTAATAAACCACAAGACTACACCCATTTTATACTCACCGAACACAAAGTACAAGCAAGCCACGGTCCTGTGTTCGAACATCGTGAATTCACCGCCCGCGGGATCACCCATTTTTCAGCAACTTTCGCTCCTTTTCCAACAATATTATATCAAAATATCAAACCGAAAGTAAGATTACTGAGTCACGCGCCTCAACTCGTGTCGTCTGCTGACTTACAGGAGGCAGTTGTCTGCTTGTCAGAAGAAAATTCCAATAGAATGAAAGACTGGTGGTGAATATCCCTTTATATAAGTGACAAGCGGCCCTGAACTCCTCCCAAGAAGCCATTTCTCATCGATTTCGTTGTCATTTTGTCACTTTTAACATAACAACAGTTCCATTTATCACTCTAATTCGTTTCCAAACAAAACCTGATTTTGGCGTCCTTTCAAAGAATGCTTTTGGAAAACATTGAGCCAAGAAAAGAAAATGACGATAATCATCATTTTCTCCCTTTGTCTCAATATTTCATGTGTTATGTGTATCACATTTTGACCAACATCCATTCTGTCGTTTGCAGCAGCTTTCATTGAAAGGGTCTGATTATTTGCCGTTTGGGAAAGCGTTAAACCTAACAACAGTTCCAAATGTCCACTTCCATCCAAACGACATTTCCACTTTGTGAATATGTATTTTTAAAACACGGCTACAAACTATTGCCATGGTTTAACTCGGGGCAATCCTTTCCAGATGCCTCACAGTCAACGGAGTAGAGAATGGATGGCGTAAATGCATTATACAATGTATTTTCATTATTTCAAAACCAAACCCTATGTTGTGGGTATTGGATTAAATCGTCTCGACGAGACGATTTAAACGAATACCCACAATATAGGGTTTGATACACAATAAAAGAAATATCTCATTTTGTACAATCATCACCTCCTCTTAGCTTAAAATATAGCTATCACAATGTATCACACGCCTGATCACACATTATATATCGCCTGCTAATACGTCCTTTGTGAATGAGATTGGTTTGGATTGCCAAGTAATGCCTCCATCTGGCTAATTATTGGCAAACAGGACAAAAAAATCGATAAAAACATGTCTTTTTATTTCAAAGACTGATTACGAGTTTACGAGTGCTTCCCCTTAAGGTTTACAGACCCTGAAAAAATCTACACTTTCTAGCCGAACGAAATGCATAAAATTTCACACACTTGTAAATACACTTCACATAAGTTGATTCACCATGGCGGATTTCAAGATTATGCTTCAAGAAGAAAATAATTTACAAATATTATTTTACTCTATATTCATATGCAAGGGAGGTAATTTTTAACATTTTTGTCAAATATTTTCATAATTATGCATTAATTCAAAATTCTAAACCGTGCAAAATGCTTATATTTGTATTTGGAATGGAAATGTTACACAGTTTAGGATTTATTTGCACTTTAAAATTTCGCCTCTGGCCCTTTGGTGCTTTTTAGGGGTCGGGTACCTTAAAACGGTTCTTCCAAAAGCGGCCACAGTTTACGATCAAACGACTTCCATCAAATTTTGAGAGCAGTAACATTAACATTAATAAACTAAGATGACGGATTGGCTTCCCAAAATGATGCATAGCTGCTGCTGCTTATGGTGTTGTTGTTGTTAATGCTGCTGCTGATGCTGCTGCTGCTGCTGCTACTACTACTACTACTACTGGTGCTGCTTCTACTGTTCCTGTTGCTGTTATTACTACTGTTGTTGCTGTTAGTTTGTTTGGAAATTATCCGAGAAGTAGCTTTACCCTTTCCCAAACGACAAAATTTTAGGCAGGTCCAATGTAAAAGCTGCTGCAGACGACAGAATTGATGTTTATAAATAAGGAATTTGTGTACAAATAGCCAAGACAATATTGAGAAAAAAGGAGAAACTGCTGGTTATAAGCAGTTTCTTCTTTTGTCTTAATGTTTTCCCAAGCCTATTCTATTAGGGACGTCAAAACCAGGTCTTGTTTGGAAAAGGGTTAAACAGTATACTACATGCGTAATTATCATGTGGGCCTATTCCTGTATTTATTATAAAGGTCAATGCATTATGTTATCGTCATTGCAATATTGGATCAGCGCAAAATAGTCGTGTGTAAATGAAAATCAGAATACACTTACATCAGTTTTGCATTGAGCAATTATTTCTTACCCTCCCCAAACAGCAGAATTTTTGAATGGCCCAATTAAAATTCAAAAGCTGCAGCATACAACGTAATGGGTAGAGCCTATTGATAATAAAGATTTTCCTTATCATTTTAGCGCCCCAAAAATTGATAGAAAATGGTGAAATGCTAATGTCTTTGTTGTTTGCATCAGCTTTCAAATAGGAACAGTCTATTTTTCGCCACCTTAGAAAGTGCTAACCTTTTCCTGAACACAACGTGACTTTTCTAATAGAAAATGCTTAGAAAACATCGAGACAAATGAAAAAAATGCTCGTTTTTCTCCAAATTTTCTATGAGATGTTTTTCGAAAATTTCACCTTTAGTGACATCTATTTTGTCTTCTGTAGAAGTTTTCACATTGAACCACCGTAAACTTCATCTTTTTGTAAAGGGTAAAGTAATCTGCCCTTGCTTGGATTCATGTGGCAATGTTGCGAGCCTTGTGTGGGTTCGGTCCGGATGCAAAATTGATTTTGGTGACCAAATTTCTCACTCTCTAGCACTTGGTTCAGTTACCCCATTTATATTTGAGCCAGGATCTGGAAAAACGTCCCTTAAGTTTTTTGAGCCCAACATAGATCCAGATCAGCCTGTGCATACGCACAGTCTGATCAGGATCCATGTTGTTCTCTAATAGCTTCTTCGTGACATGTAGTAACTTAGAGAGAGCAGCATGGATACATATTGGACCCAATTTGACAACAGGCTGATCTTGAAACTCTATTTTGAAAAATGCTATAAGGGACGTTTTTCCAGATCCCGGCTCATTTGTATTAAGCTTAACCCATTACCAAACGACAGAATTTTAAACTGCTCCAAATTCAAAGATGATGCAGACGACAATTTCAAGTGAATGAAATTAAAAAAAAAAGATTGGTCATTTTGCGCAGAAAATATTGTGGGAAATGAAGAGATTGCTTGTCACAAGCAATTTCTTCATTTTCCACAATGTATTCCAATGCCATTAACTTGTTTGGAGTCAAAAAGTGTGGTAATGGGTTAAAGACATCGTGGTGAATCACTTGTCACAACAACAATTGCATAAAATCTTCAATAAATTAGACCCTCAGGAAGCAGTTTCGTATACATGGTATATAGAGGGAAGCTGAAACCCCTGTCTGGGCCAGTGTCTGAATATTAGAGGGGCTAAATTGGATTTTCCCTAGATTTTGGTTTGAAAAAAGGAGAATTTGACATTTTTTGCCAACTTTTGCCCCCCCCCCCCACTCCTAGCCCCACCCCACCCGTTCCTATGAACCTGAATAAATATCTTAATAATATTATAAGTGAGTGATTTGAATTTGTTTTGAAGCAGAGAATGTCCGAAAATGTCGAAATAATTCTGATTGACATGTTGGTACTGTTACAATGCTATAATTTTTTTTTTTTTTTTTTTTTTTTTTTTGTTTTTGTTTTTTTTTTTTTTTTTTTTTTTTACAGCTGGAGGCTCGGTAAGGGTGCCTTGGTAGTAATGGTATGAGAAACTACAGGAATTCATGGTTAGGTGCTGCAGTCTTCGTGAGATGGCCCTGGAAGTTGAAAGAAGCGTTTAGCCCCAATCAACCGATCGATCCATCCATCCATCCGTCCGTCCGTCCGCCCGTCCGTCCGCCCGTCCATCAATCAATCAAGCAAGCAAGCAAGCAATCAATCAATCGATCACTCAATCAAATCAATCAATTAAGGCTATCAATTTAGGCTATCAATTAAGGCTATCAATTAAGGCTATCAATCAATCAATCATCAATCACAAATCATCAATCACAAATCCCCAATCATCAATCAATCAAGGCTATAAATCAAGGCTATCAATCAATCAATTAGTTAATCAATCAATTAATCAATATATGCTATCAATCAATCTATGCTATCAATCAATCAATCAATCAATCAATCAATCAATCAATCAATCAATCAATCAATCAATCAATTATATCCGGTATGTTTTAAAGTAAGTAAAGAGCGATAACAAGTCTACCTGCTTTAATGGCAATATCTACCAATAGATGTCGCCACCTGTCGATTACCATCTATCTCTGGTGGGCATTCTGGGTTAACTACTTTCAAGATGTCAGCGCCCATAAAATGCATACACGTGGTACTTCCTCATGACTTCCTGTCACGCGGCATATTTGCTTCATATGCTTGCATAGAGTAAAATGAATAATCTAATTTGAATTAATTATTTTATTAGATGAAATTGAGACGAAAATCAAACTTTATTTTGTTGCAAATGCATTTGTAGTTGCAATTTTCTGCTTGCTACTTTTTGGCGACAGGATTTTGGAGTTATGCGCACCGCGTAGTGATTTTTATCCAAAAATGGATAAAGTGATGCGTCAAATGAGTCAGTCCAAAAATAAAAAAAAAAAATAGACTGGAAATATTGTAGACTGGCTGCTTAGTCAATGGCTTTAATGGAACAAAGTTTGTACGGGTTGTTTCCCTTATACCATATCTCGCACCTGCTTTCCCACCTTGATTTGGCCTTCAACTTTTGACCAATGAAATGTCGAGGAATGCAGCCTCGTTTTCGTAGTAAACATGAGAAATGGATGCGATTGACTAATATCGTAAATTAAGTAAGTATTTATTCAAGTGGACGTTTCCGCGAATAACACTTAAAGTAAATGATAGCTCCTTATAAAATATCAAATGTTGATTTGTCCTGTGCATCACTGATCAACCAATCGGTCTTCGTCCATTGAACTTGTCCGAATATCCGGCAACAGGGTTTCATCCAAACTCTCTCTAAAAATCGTCAATGTAGGCCAACAAGTTGACTTACGATGTTTGACAGCAGCTGATTTGTGTGTTCTATAGAATCAGTCGGGATGACGTCATAGCCTCACTTTCATTTTTTCATCGAGGGTACAACCTCGGTCTTTATCCTTACGGGATACCAACTTTGAGGCAGATTATTTAAAAAATCCATCGTTAAAATTCACAAACAAAACTCTTTCTTTAAAGAATGTGATTTAAACTTTCTAACTACCAACGCATTTTTAATAATCAGGCGTAGTCGTCGAGATATTAATGCTGAAAGTTGGTTATGCTTCAACGAAAAAGACCGAAGCTTTCACCTCCACCGAATGAGTGCAGGTCCGCTGACGACGTTTTTGATTGGCTGAAAGAATTGTGCCGACCGGGTCAATACTTTGATGTCTTGTTTAAGAGCCCTTGTTTTTATCAGAGTAATTACACACATAAAAAATTCACACGATTCTTAGTCCTTGGTGTTGATTCCTTTTCTGGGCAATGTTTCCAATGGGCCAATGGTCTCCTTTTCAGTGTAGTTATTGATAGGTCAGGCCACTTCTTAGCAGTCGCTTGGGACTACAGCTTTCAGGGTGTTGATGCTCCAGAGCAGCCCTACTCTCATAGCCCTTTCCCAAACGGCAAAATTTTAGGGTGATCCACTTCAAAAACTGCCATAAATGACAAAATGTATGTTTTTAAAGATAAGATTTGTGTAAAATATGGCATTGAAAATATTGAGACAAAAGGAGAAACTGCTGGTTATCAGCAGTTTCTTCTTTTGTTTCAATATTTTTACAAGCCTTTCTGTTGGGGACGTCAAAACCAGGTCTTGTTTGGGAAAGGAATAGGGAAGAAGTGAATGCTTCAAGCCTAACTGCTAGTAATTAGGGCTATTTGTAATGATAAATCTGCGTCTTCCAATGCGAATTTCGCTCTTTGATATATCGAGTATGTGGTTCCAATGGAGAGACATCCAATATCAAAGTGCGAAATTTGCATCAGGACACTAGGATTAGGCTATTTGATGTCATTTCTACAGTAGATACATTAATGTAACTGAAAGGGTGGTGTCCATAGTCAAGAGGTAGAGCGTCGGCCTCGCTACTAAGAGATTCTGAGTTTGGTCCTTGGTAGTGGAGGTTGTTCTTGGCTTCTCATTGATCCATAAATTCGGTGCGAGTACTTGTGTAGATCTATTTCCAGGAAGTGCAATCGAGAGGGATTAAAATAAGTTGAAGAAATTTGCTTCCCGAAGTAAAATAAATATGTTGAAAAGAACATCTGAAGAAGAAGATATCAGAAGAAGAAACCAGAAGCGGGTCCTGTGACATACACATACAGATACCTTTTTCAATCTTGATCTGGGTTTCGACGAACCAATGCCATAACACATCATCAAGTTCAGTGTTCTCCCCAGCCCAATAAGCTGTATCGGCCCCACTACAGCTTCATGTAAATTAGTGTAATGTCACTACAGCTTCAAAAGTCGCCCACAGCTTAATTCCTTCAAAAAGGTCACCAAATAGGGGGATTTGTAGACATTTCATGTCAAAAAGTGATGAATATTGCATTCTTAACAAATAGAATGTAATAATTCTGTATAAAAACATCATGGGAAAAGAAGAAATTGCTCAAATTGAGCAATTTCTTCTTTTCCCATTATGTTGTTATTCACTATTATTTGCATGAACACAATGCATTTAAAGGTTTACCATTACTTATAGATTGCCACTTCAGCTTCAAATTATTCTGGGGAGAACCCTGAAGTTTGTTGCTACGATATTGCAGCTATTTCCTCAGCAACAGTCAGATTATCCTAACCCGGTGGTCAGGAAACTGGATCATTAGTGACATGACGAAAGACTTGAACTTTTTGTTAGACATCAGGGGTTTTTCCCCTTAAGAAAGTGACACTGGTTTCAAGCGTCTTCCCCTCAAGAAATAATACATTTTTTTCCCCAAAAAGTAAATTTTCCCCAAGATAAATTATATTTTTCATAAATCACACTAAAAACTCTAATAAATTATCAAGGATAGCTTTTCCATATTTATTGCAGCTTTACAAACTAGCCCTGCGTGTTCTCAAGTCTACAGTAGTGGGTATACTGCAAATATTTGCATGAACACAATCTGCCAAGGATGTTTTTTGCGTCATTGTCTCCAAAGATTCAGAATTGTCCCCAGTTTTTGAAGACCATGGAGTCAATCTGGGGTTTTCCTAGCTATTTTAGGAAAAGGAGTTTGGTCAAATTGGGAATTTTTTTAACGCTCAAGACAGGCAAAAAGTAAGCGAAACACTCATTTTTCAATAGACAGGGAAAAAAAAAGAAATAAATTTTCTTTACAGTTAAAAAAAGTGTCAGATTCTGGGTAAATCAATTTTGTCATCACCAACTAAAACTTTCATTGGGCCATTTCAAAGTTGGTTATTTGGGAATGGTAATTTGAAACAAATATAGTTTTGCTTGTGAATTGTATGCCATATTAATTTAGATTCTTCCATTCTTAGCTATTACTGATAACCTATTTGCCAGGTCTCAGAGCTCCAGATAATTTTTTGAGGCAAGGGGTAATTACCCCTCAGATTTTTTTCCAATGCGTATTTCAAGATAATTTTTTGAGGCAGGGCGTATTTACGTTCTTGTTCGGGAAAGGACTAAAATAAACAGGAACAACCGACCGGAACGACCCACTTTCATTTTCGGGTTCGATGCCATCTAACCACGGTATGTTTCTGACCATCGAGGTTTTTTTTCTGAACAAGATTACCATCGTGTGCTATCTATGCCTGTAGGGCCACTTCAGAACGAATATCAGCAAAAATCGGATAAAGTTACGATTTGCTCAGCAGTGGATTTACTCGTTTGCCGGTTTGAAAAGAAAACAAACACCTTTGAGTTGTCATTTACGATTTATGGATTGACGCAATGGTTTGTTAAATCGGGTAACGATTTGCTTTCACGGAGATAACCGATTGATTGAAATTCAAACAAATACAACACTCGGCATCATTCGGTAGATCTACGGAATAGCCGATTGTCGCTCGGCTGGTCACAGTGGTGACGTAATTGGTATTCCCCAATTATTCAAGACTGTGATTGGCTGATTGAAGTCGTAATAGATATCGGATAGCTGACTGTCGTAACCTATTTTTTACAGACAAAAAGTTTGTGTTAATTGTTGGAATTTCCTAGTGTATGTTTTTTCTCGATGTTTTCCAATCTTGATACGCTAACTGGCAATTATCAAATGCGTTTTCATTATTTTGAATGCGTATTTGTACGCATTTTTATAAAAGTTAATGCGTATTCAGACCAAATCTATGCGTATTTTACGCAAATACGCATCCTATCTGGGGCTCTGGGTCTGCTATTTGCACTCTGAAGTTGGCAACATATTGATTTAAATGTTGCATCGTGAATTGGAAACGTAAATTGAATGAGACAAATTATGTATTACAAATGTCTAGACGGTTCTCAGAAATTTATAGATTTTTTTGTGTGTCTAGAATCCTTCTTTACCTCAGATATTTGTCATATTATTTTTTTACCCTTTCTTATAGGGAAATCTTTGAGAAAAGAAATAGGGAAATCTTCGAAAAAAGAAAATCAAATGTGTACAAGAAATTAGAATTACTGGAAAATTATAATAATATGTATTAACAAATTTAACCTATTACCAGATGGCAAAATGTTAGGCTTGTCCAAATTCTAGAGGAATGTTGCAGAGGACAAATTCAAGTGAGACATCAAAAAGTGTAATTTTGTGGAAATCAGTTAACATCCAACTTGTTCTGATACAAGAAATGTCTGGAATACATGGTTAGGTGCAGTAGTCACAAAAGTGCTACTGATTTACTGAAAAGTTGTTGAAACACAGCAATAAACCCAATTCAATCCTAATTTTGTTCACTGTCTTAGTGGGGATTCAAGAATAAGTTTATTTGAAGCATATCATTGCTTTTCAACAAAAACCTTGTAATTGCAGCTTAAAACAAGCTGCAGTTACAAGGTTTTTTTGAAAAGCATCAATCTACATGTATCTATTTATGTTGGACGGAAATTCTCCCAATTAGATTGTAATTGGTGTTGAGGAATTTGGCAAGTTTTTCATTGGAGCTGAGAATTGATAGTGCTTGCTGTTATTTTGGGATTCTGCCCTTTTCATGACTGACATTTATACTAAACATAAACGCTTAATGGTATTCATATTTTGTAATGATTTTCAAAGATGTCTCTCGAAGTTAAGTTTTTACCATCTTTAAAACAACTTTTCATCGTTAGTATAGAAAACCATTGAAAGGGGAGGACTGGGCTAAAGAAAAAATGATGATATTGATAAATGAAATATTTTTTCCTTGGTCCTCAATGCTTTTGCCATAACATGCAGACTTTTTCGCTTGTTAGAAACTTTTCCCTGACTTCTGAACCACCTTTAAGTATCGACCAGACAAAAAAGTGTCATTAATATTTGATGTTATTCCATCTTTCAGGCTGATCATGCTGCCTAAAAATTTTCCCACTTTTCTGTATATTATCAATATCATTGTAAGCTCAAGGCTTTATTTACAGCCGTCTTGCACCTGCTTTTAGAGATGGTTCGATAGAGGTAACTTATTGTAACCGGAGAAATCTGCTTGCATGTTTGACCTGATGGTGTTTATATATCAATCATACAGGGCTATAGATATGTTACAGTTAGAATAGTAACTTTTGAAAGTGTATTTAATTGGTTATTATTAGTTCAAACCCTATGTTGTGGGTACTCATTTGCATTGTCTCAGCGAGACAATTCAAATGAGTACCCACAACATAGGATTTGGGTAAGACTTTGCATGCTAAACACCCCATCTTATGTCATAAATCTAGAGCTCTGATTCATAATTTTGTTTACATCTCGTTCCAGGTAGCAACAATGGAAGAATGTTCCAAACCAACATCCGCCTACTTCACAATGGAGATTTGTTTTGGATATGGATAAAGTGACCAAAAATTTGTTGTGCGACATCATGAATATTGGTTGGATTTTAATTAGTTTTTAATTGGCCATCGCTTATGATTCTGAAATCAATGGGATAATGAATTATATATTCATTTAGCTCTTCTGGACAAAGTGTAAACATTACAATCAACAACCGAAATAGTGAACAAGATTTTAGATGGTGATTGTTCTATAACCATTACAAAGCATTATTTTTTATCTTTGATAACTTGCTTAAAACCTTTTATACTTGTTCTCAAGTACAATTATGTTATAATGAACTAATTACGGCTGTGTAAGAAAGTGAGAAATCATGATACAAGGCATGTGCAATAATTAGGAATAATTGTGTTGAATAGTGAAATCAGTATTGGTGTTACTTACTGTGTGCAAGTGGCACGATGTATCCGGTATCTCTGGATCGATACAGCTACAATATACACCATGACAGCTACGGTAAAATGGCGTGCCACAACGACCACCACTTTATACAGTGTCTCAAGAAGTACCCACAAGCTAGGACTGACGTGGTAAGTATTTCTAAGCAATAAAGTCTTATCAAATTAATAGGGGGCGTAAAAGCGATCTTAATTCATTATTTCTAATCCAAACCCTTTGTTGTGGGTACTCATTTGAATCGTCTCATTGAGACGATTCTAATGAGTGCCCACAACATTGGGTTTGATCAACAATAAGTGATTTTGTGCGCAAGTTTATGTTAAGGCAGGATGTATTCTGTATCTCTGGATCGATACAGCTACAATATACACCATGACAGCTACGGTAAAATGGCGTGCCACAACGACCACCACTTTATACAGTGTCTCAAGAAGTACCCACAAGCTAGGACTGATGTGGTAAGTAATAAATTAATAGGGGGGCGTAAATGCGATCTTAATTCATTATTTCTAATCCAAACCCTTTGTTGTGGGTACTCATTTGAATCGTCTCATTGAGACGAATCTAATGAGTACCCACAACATTGAGTTTGATCAGCAATAAGTGATTTTGTGCGCAAGTTTATGTTAAGGCAGGATGTATCTCTGGATCGATACAGCTACAATATACACCATGACAGCTACGGTAAAATGGCGTGCCACAACGACCACCACTTTATACAGTGTCTCAAAAAGTATCCACATGGTAAGTAATAACAAAGGGACATGAAACATAATTCATCTCTCATAGGGGGATCAAAAATGAAAATGATGATCTACATAGTAAGACCTCAATTTGATACAATTTGCAATTCAATTTGCAATCGTAATTGTTGCCTAAACACTAGCCACAAACTTTTCATTCTTTAAAACTGAAATGGTAAAATTGTACTGTAGATCTATTCAAATGAAGGAATTGCACAGCTTTTGGTCTTTCTAGGAAGAAAACATTTTGGGAAATCAAATGAAGAAATTGCTTGTCTCAATTGACAATTACTTGTAAAATTCTGTCCATCTCAAATCTGGACAGATCAACCAACTGTTGGAACATTTATTAGGATAATTTCTGTGCCAGGTAATGTAAACAAATGAATGAGGCCAATTAAGTGTTTGAACTTGTGACCTCAGGTGCCCAATTATCAATGATCTCTACTTCAGAATCTAGGTATCCCTTTCTCAAACAAGATCTGGTTTTGATGTCTGATTGAAAAGGTTTGGGAAAACATTGAGACAAAAGAAGAAAATGCTGATATTAAATCAGTATTTTCTCCTTTCGCCTCAATGTTTTCATTGCTATATTATTCACAAATTTTACCTGTAGTAACATTCATATTTGTCATCCGCAGCAGCATTCAAAGTGAACCACCCTAGAATGTTGCTGTTTGGAAAAGGCTTAGGTTAAGGTAATTCTGAGGTAATTGGCTTATCTAATACAATCTGCTGGCAACTTGAGAACACTTCACAGCGACCTGTCTGGGGTATTTTGGAATTTAGTAAATTACCTGGAAAAGCAGTGTACAGAAGGAAAAAGGAGAAATTGCTGGTTCTGAGCAACATTGATTCTTTTATCCTGATGCTTATCCGAACTATCTATGCTTGGGTTGTTCGTTGTCAAAACCAGTTCTTTAGGAAAGAGTAAAGAATAAGATTCCAATACTTCATGTAAATTGGAATCAATTTGTCTTCTACAAGCCATAATCAGTTTTCGTCAGCCAAAAGATTGTTTTGAAGAAAAAAAGTCAACAAGGTGCAAAGTCTGTCTGGCCACATCAGTCATTCATGAAAAAAGTTTCAGTTTTGACATAATGAAAGCAAACTTTGCTTCATAGTGAAGCAAGGATCTCTTACATTAAAATCGTGGATATAAATTTTAATTCAGAAAGTTAATAGCAACAATATCATAACCGAGATTAGAATAAGTCATAAACATGGCTGTGAATTAATGATTATGTCTTCTTCAAAGTGTATAAATTTTAGTTTGATTTTAGCTGGTATTTATGATCTTTTCTACATTTTTGATTTGCAATAATAAGAATAAATGATCCAATAAATGTTTGCAGTTTGATTATGAAATTTTAGTGTGGTAACTTCATCTTGAAAGTCAATATAATACCAGTTTCATAAATTCATTGATAATACTTAAAATTATGACAAAAAGTTAAGACACATTAATTGAAGTCGATGTCTCCCCTGCCCAATAAGCCATATCGGCCTCACTACAGCTTCAAGTAAATCATGATAATGCTCTGCAGCTTCAAAAGTGCCCCACAGCTTAATTTCTTTAAAATTGTCATTAAATAGAGAGTGAGACATTTTAAGGTATTTCATGCCATTGAAGACTGTTTAAAAATGCAGTTTTAAACATTGTATATATGGAATAATTGTGTATAAAAGATAATGTAAAAAGAAGAAATTGCTCATTTTGAGCAATTTCCTCTTCCCATTATGTTTTTACTTACAGTTATTTGCATAAACTCAATGTTTCAAGGTTTACAGATTCTTAAAAGATTTGCCACTGCAGCTTCAAAATATTCTGTGGAGAACCCTGAAACTGGCTTTCGCTTGCATCCTGACTCAAAGAATCATCGACTCAAATATTTTGTGAATTTGCTTGTGATGGGCTAAACATCACTGCCAACGATTTTGAAAGTCTCAAATTTCATAGCAGGAATCCCTTTAGTAGTTACTTTGTTTACTATAAATATGTTGCAGCTCATTGTTAAGGAAATCTGAATGAATGACAATTGTAACATATTTAAACAAGCTGGTATGTAACGTTATAAGGTAGTACAATGCCATGTTGACAATTGTCATTGTACATGATAATTGTTAGTTCACCTGTCTTGTCATATCGGGTTTTAAAGTTTAACCTGCCTGCTGTACAAGGTTCAACATTAACCTGTGCCCGACAGACATTACCTGCCTGATTCTTGGTCAGGGCCAGTTAGATCTCCAAGATGCAGGACCGACTAGTCAGCCTCATTTCAAATCTTAGTCACATTAACCATAACAAATTTACAGGATATACTGACAAAACAAGATCACAGACCCTTTAAAATGGTCATTTATTTGTGTTTCAAAACTGGCCTTTTAACTTTGGAAAGGATTATTGTTGTTTACACCTATTCCATATCATTCTTCTGATACAAATCAGCGTTTTTTCTGTCCAATTGGGAAAGGTACCTATACCCCTATGATTGGGAATTTTTCGCGTCGCGAAATCTTAAAATTGGGAAAAAACGAGTCGCGAAACCAATGAATTGAGAAAAGTTTAGGTTGTAAAATTGATCAATGAAATATGCCTTTTCTATACTTAGAACCTATATTCTGTGTCACAAAGCCCCTTTTACACATTCAGGGTTTATCAGGAAAACTACTGCTAGATTTTGTAAGATATTTTTACAATCAGATGTACAGTTATCATCATACATGTCATGTGAAAACTGCCAGTACAGAGAAGAAGTGGCTGACAAAGAATGGACAGTGACTTTTTATGAACCTTTTCAGTTATATCAACTGATGATTTAAATATATAAATAATAATGATAAATGATAGGGGTGAAACAATACGGCAAAAACCGTATTGCAATATATTGCAATACAGCTGACCCGTATTGCAATACGTATTGCAATACGCTATATTACTGACATTTACCATATTTGACTACTTGTAATCACTCTTAGGGTACATGTGTTCAATGTGTGATAAACAACACTAGTACATTGTTGGGAACCCTTTCTTTCTTTCAATTTAATGATCCTTAAAATCAAATCAATTGCATGCACAGATACTACAAACAATCAAAAAATGACTACAGGCCAGCAAAATCATCTTTTGCAGTAATGTTTTCCCACATTGTTCCTATAAGGGATGTCATAACCAGATTTTGCTTTGTGAATACTTTCCATGCTAGCAGAAAAGATCTACAATGATTTTTTTTCCTCTGACAATACTTTTAAATTAAACCAGTCCAAATTTTGTTGTTTCTGGGGAAAAATACAATAAGAAATTTCTGTGCAGATCGCAGACATAGATCAACTTTTAAATCAAACCAGTATAAATTTTATTTGTCTTGGCAATGGATGAAATAATTGCATTGATATGATAATTCAGGGTTTTCATTAAGAGCCCGCCGCCGGCCGAAATGACCACCCCAAATCAATTTTCGGCCGGCTAGAATCGTTTGAGTTTCGAAAAATGAAACTGGTAATTTCCATAAAATTAAATCTAATAACAAAATATTTCGTCCATGAGTACAATATCTGAGCCACTTTTCATATATTCGGATGGTTTACACATCAAAAGGTTAAACTACAGATCCAAAAGTTCTCAATTTAGCGTGCAGCGGCTGCAAAGTGAAAGTAGAAATAGTCAAATCCCGACAAAAACGAGAGATCACGATAGGCAGTACGATCGATTGTACTTTCCTGCCAAATAAAATCAAACATATTGAAACACTGATTTTTAAAATGAAATATGTTCCAAAATTTACGATCCTAAATATTGTTTACTAATGAGAATCGGTTGCAACTTATTATGCAAGTTTTAAAAGTATAAATAATCGAATTGTTTTAATCGCGTCTTAACAAAGAACATTATTCTGGTCGTACTCGCTTGGCATACATAAATAAAGATAAGTAATTAGTTTTCGCGGATTTCGATCTTCGTTAAAATCAAACCACACAACAGAAAAGATATGAAACAAGTTATAAAGTTGTGAAAATGCTCAACAAATATCTGATAGATATTACGAAAAAACAGGACTTTCTGATAAAACAAAGAGTATTTAATAAATAGCAGAAAAACCGGTACGGTAGAATCCGAACCGGTTACCGGTTTTTCATTTGAGCAGACTGCGGTTTATCGGTATACCGGTAAACCGTTTCACCCCTAATAAATGAGATACCTATTAATATTTGTAATTGCAAACAGTTGAAAACATAATCAAAGTTAGTAAATATTATCAAATCGTTCCATAACCCTTTCCTAAACAAGACGAGGGATGAATTCTTGATGATGATGGTGATTTACTAGGATGTGCATCAGGCAGCACTGACCGTGTAGTCACAGTGTCATCATTATCATCAACGATTTCTACAGGATCATCTGTAGATTGCTCTGTGAAAAAGAGTAATTGATTAGGCTGAGTGAGTTTCCCAAGTGACGCCTTTTGACTCCCCCACAAGAAAAGGTTTGGGAAAACATTGTGGAGAATGAAGAAATTGCTTGTGACATGCAATTTCTTCATTTCCCACAAAGTTTTCTACTCAAGAAGGAAAAAAAATAGAGAATTTCAATCCTTTGTAATTGTCGTCTGCAACATCTTTGAATTTGGAATGGTCCACAATTCTGCAGTTTGGTAATGGGTTAAAGCATTTACTTCTTTTCCCTCAATATTTTCTGGTCTGACTAGCGTACACTAAGTCTATACTACTAAGCTAGAAACAAGAGGGGGTAAAGGGTTAATACAGTACTAAATTAATCAATTTAAATCTAATCTTGTACGTCTTGAGGATGCAAACAAATATTGACTCAAGATAAGTTCATTGGCTGCTTTCAGTACTTCCAGTACTTTGATTTTATGGACGCAGCCATCTTCGGATTTATCCGTGACCTATTTGTCACTCAAAAAATGCATCCCATTTAGAATATGAAATTCATCTTGGAAACGGGGATATTCATTATCTCTTAAACAACAAGTCGAGAAAACATCATTTCAAATAATAAACACAAGATTAGTCAAGTTAATTGCCGATTATCATTCAAAACTTCAAATTCCCGAGTGCAGCGATGTTCGGATTGTTCCGTAAAATGTTCGTCAAATTCCGTAAGTGGGTCAGGCATTGCATTAAAATCATCGATCATGGGTGGGGACGAAACTTCGAGAGTCTTACCATCCTCCGTTGTGCCCGATCCCGTTCTGAAGAAGTCTTTGATTGTTCGCTTGGGATTGCCACCTTTCTGCAATTTTTTACGGTCGCGCGAAACAATGGGGAAGTGAAAGTAGAAGGAGACTGGTCTCTGCGCTGGAAATTTTTCACGCAAAAAATCTATATCTCTTATGAAATTTTATGTAAACCAGTCACAGTTAGGGTAGACTGGTACCCATTGTGATAGTAATTATTAGTATACCAGTCTACGGTTTCAAACCGTTTGAGTTGCGTCCCTTGACAGGTTGTTTATCTTTTGCGGGAAATCGAAAAGCTCATAACTATTGATTGGATTGTGCGTAGTTAAATGTTTTTACCCCTGCAGACGTATAATCGTTTATTTACTTTCTGCATGATGATGTACGGCGAGATTTAAAGGCCCAGCGATTTCAAAAGGCATGTCTACGCAAATTTAAGGTACTCGCGATTGGGAAAACTCACAGGATAGTTGGGAACCGTAGATTTGGAGATTGGGAAACGGCCGATCGTCACTTTGGGAGGAAACCGGTGATTGAATTGGGACGAAGCCGATGCCTTTGGGAAAGGTTCCGTTTAACGGCACTAGTTATAGAAGGAAAAAAAAACGCTGCAAATATTTGGTCAGGACCAGTGCATATTTGGTCAGGGCTTGTAGCATGTGGCAGCAACAAGCCCGACTGTCTGGTAACAGAAAAAGTTAATGTTGGACCCTGCTGTAGATAGACTGTTTATGGCCTCTCGATATTACAATAATAATAAGATTTTTACCTTTTCCACTCGGATTTCCGTCCGATTTTGAAATTTTCGAAATCGGGATCAAATCAGGCTCAGTGGGACCAGGGGGGTTCCAAATCAAATTATGATTTATCAAGAGCAATTTAACCCTTAAAGGCTTTCCCAAACGACAAAATATTAGGGTGATCCAATTTGAAAGAGGTTGCAGACGACAAATTGAATGTTGATAAAGATAAGCTTTGTGTATGATAAAGCTCAGAAAATATTGAGACAAAAGGAGAAACTGCTGGTTATCAGCAGTTTGTCTCAATGTTTTCCTTAGCCTTTTCTATTAAGGACGTCAAAACCAGGCCTTGTTTGGGAAAGGGTTAACTATTCCCAGACAATATATCACAGTGACGCCTTTTGACACCCCCACAAGGCTTCGGAAAACATCATAGAAAAGAAGAAATTGCTTGTAACAAGCAATTTCTTCATTTCCCACAATGTTTTCTACCTATAAGGTGTACAGTTCAAAATTTCATTAGATTGAAATTGGTGCAAAGTTTGTAATCATTTCATTGGCCAAAGGATTTGATCAACAAGATAGCTTAGAGCTCAATTTTCACAAAAAAAGGACAACATGTGTTAAAGCTATTGTTCATGGGATATACTTTACAACAAAAATATTTATTTTATACAAAAACATTCTACAGTGAACTTGATGTTACGGCATTGAAAAACATACCCAGCACATTACTTTAGTCATGAACTTTTTTATTCTTTCAGTTACATCTGTTTTGCTTGAAATTGGTAGCTTTAACCCTTTCCCAAACAACAAAATTTTTGACTGTTCCTATTCAAAAGCAGCTGCAGACGACATAATGGTTGTTAATCAAGATATTGTTTGTGTGTAATAAAGCACAGGAAATATTGAGGCAAAATGAGAAACTGCTAGTTATCAGCAGTTTCTTCTTTTGTCTCAATGTTGCCCAAGCCATTTCTCTAAATGGCGTCAAAACCTGGTTTTGTTTTGGAAAGGGTTACAACTTTTGATATGCAATATTTGTGTACTGGATGGTATCATCCTTTCTTTTGACTAGCGAAAAAAGTAGCAACGAATTTCACTTATAGATTAATAATTTGTTATTTGTGTTCTATTTTTCAGGACCTTGATGTTATATACTCGTACCTCCATGGCATGGAAGCATTGTCATCACTGAGAGAGCCAGCGTTACGAGCCCTGTGTAAAACTGTGAGATACGAATACCATGATGCCAACGATATACTCTATTGGTGAGTTGGATTATAGCTTCTGTTGACTTTTGTAAACATTGGAAACACATCTTTTGTGCAAACTTGGCTCCACCTTTCATCAAACATCTTGTAAGCAGCAATTGCTTCTAAAAGTATACTTCTTATGATTGTAAGCAGAGATGCAGATAAGAGGCGTAACAAAAAAATTGAAAAAAACAATCTTATGCTTGCCTTATGGCTTAACCTACATTACAAACTTGCCAATTTCCATTCAAAATCTTTTATAGAACTAATTTACAAAATAGATTACTTCCCACTAGAACAACTTCTGTACTTCTGATGATATCAGCACTGATTTGAAAAGTTTCAACCTGAAAAGAAATTGAGCAGTTGTTGAGAAAAAATAAGAAAATACTAAATGATGTCAAGTACTCTTCCAGGATTTTCACAGAATGTCAAATCTTTCTATTAGGTAGACAAATCTCCCAGAATTGTTTACTGAATAATTAATGCAAGAAAATACCAGGCTTAAATGTTGGATTTTCTACGATCTTGCCAATTGATGATTGGCAGAATGGTGGGATTTAAGATAACAACAGTTTAGCCCCAAATTCGTAAATGGGTCAAAAATAGCATGAGAAAATGTAATACAATACTAAAATTATGTTAGTGGTCAAAGTTATCTTCAACCTGTGTAGCAATTTAAATATTTTTTTCATGAGAATTTTATATCCTTCATTGGAGTGATAAAACTTTTTTTTTTCAAAAAAAGTCTGTTGAACTTTGTTATTGAATTTTGTTATATTACAGAGAATTTTTAATTTATGACGCTTACTCATTGGTTGAAAAAGCTTTGTGTTTGGTTTGTTGATATTAAATAGTATTATGTACATGAAACATAATTTTGAAAAAAAAATGACACATGAAAAGGAAACAGACACATTTGTTATTTTATTGCACCGATGTGATAAAATGGTGAAATTTGAAATGTTTGAACCTTACTCAAATTGCTTCCCCCCATTATTCCCTCTTTACCCAACACTAGATGGCAACATTTTATAGCGGACGAGAATTGACCTGGCAGAGCATTCCATTCGATTAGCATGGGTTGCTCTGCCAGGTCATTTATCGTGAGGTATAGACTATTCCAAATTCAAAGATGTTGCAGAGGATAATTTCGGTTGAATGGAAGTTAACATTTTTTGGTCTTTTAGGATAGGAAATATTGTGGAAAATGAAGAAATCGCATCCAGAAAACATTGTGAAAGATAAAGAAATTTCTTTTCAGAAGCCATTTCTTCATTTTCCACAATGTTTTTCAAAGCATTTCGATTTTGGGGAGTGAAAAAGCGTCAATATGTTGGAATGGGTTAATCCAAATATCATATCATTATTAGAAACAATCAAACTAGATATTGTTGACATCTATTATTCCTTTCCCAAACAAAACCTGGTTTTGACACCCCTAATAGAATTGGCTTGGGAAAACATTAAGACAAAAGATGAAAATGCTGATAATCAGCATTTTCTCCTTTTGCCACAATATTTTCTGCACTTAAATTAACACAAATTATATCTTTATCAACATCTATGTTGTCGTCAGCGGCAGTTTTCATGATGGCATGCCTTAAAATTTTGCCGTTTGGGAAAGCGTTAAGGAATGCAAAGTTTCATGTTATATGTCCATTTTACAATTTCAGCCAAAGGGAGTTGAGCACATGCTGGTACATTCTACTGTCTGGCTCAGTCTTTATTGAAGGGTCTATGTTTCTGCCTCGGAGCAGGTAAGCTTAGTTATTGTCACTTTGACACCACCTTTTCTTGTCCTTTAACCTTGTCCCAAACAAGACTTGGTTTAGACTTTCTTAATAGAATAGGCTTAGGAAAACATTGAAACAAAAGAAGAAACTGCTGATAACCAGCAGTTTCTCCTTTTGCCTCAATATTTTCTGTGCAATATTTTGCACAAATCTTATCGTTATATATTTAAAACGGCTTTCAAATCGGACAACCTTAAAATTTTGTCATTTGGGAAAGGGTCAAGGAAGATGTTTACAAGAACGTCCTCTGGGAGTATTTTTAAGAGATTAGAAAGATTTCTGATGGCTTGGTGCAAAATTATTTCAATGTTTACAAGATTACTAGATCCTAGTATAAAAGTTTTGCATGTCTCCAATGATTTGGAAAAGAGTAAGCATTGTCATAGAATAAGTCTTGGATTAAAAAGTTGATGTGTTTGCAAGCTATGGTAGTAAGCTTCTTTTGTTGGTATATCCCATTTATCACACAAATCAATACGATGGCTCAGCGCGAAACGGTTGTAATTTTTATTTTAGTGTGTAACATGTAAAACATTCTTTTTAGAGACTATGTCAAATATAAGTAAAGGGAGATAACACTCTAAGTCATGCAGATGCTAATGATGCAAGTTGTCTACCTTGCCTTGAAAATTATGGTTGATATTTAGATACATGTAATGATTTTACTGACTACAATCAGTGGCGGATCCAGGATTTCTATGAGGGAGGTTCGGATTATATGCAAATAGGGGGGTTCGTTTTCCGAGTGTTGCACAATTTTGATTAAAATCCTGCATGAACATGAAATAATCAGGCTACATAGGGGGGTTCGTTCCACCACCCCGAACCCCCCTGGATCCGCCACTGACAATGATACAGTTTAGACTGGTCCATTACTGATGGTAAATAGAACTTGTATACCTTATATACTATGCTTTTTTTCCCAAAAAGAAATTACCATTTATAAAAAAAAAAACTTTCCTCAAAGATTTAAGTTATATTCATAAACATAGTGAGAAAAAAAGAGAGAAAATGCTGTTCATCACTGCATAAACATTTTCTCCCTTTACCCTACAATGTTAAATAGAAAGTGGTGTTTTGATATTGTGGAATGAGTGATGAAGTTAAACTGTAATAGACTTGAATTTACAAATAATAAACTGTGTTCTATTAACAACTTTTTGCAATTGGAAACTTTAGGGCAGGGATGAAAAAATCTGCTGCATGTTTCTTGTTGGATAATTAGGTTACATGCAAGATTAATGATGCCAGCACACGACTTCTATTGACAAGTTCCTTTTAACACAAGTGGGTCCTTAAACAAATTGGTGTGTTTTTATTCACGCCTAGCAATTTCCTGGGAACACTTCCTTAATTTGAGCTTCAACCACTTCATGCCAAAATGTTTGTTTGGATGAAAAGTTTGAATTGGTATAGTTGATATTCATTATGATTATGTCAATATAGGATAAATCAAATTCCTGTGTAAGTGAAGAGAAAAATGTTGTCCAAATATCATCAATGGATTTTAAAAATGTTAAACAAAAATCTGATGAGCGAAAATTAAGATCAGGTTCACTCTGCCTATGCCACAACAAGTTTCAAATGTTTTTGGGTAACATAAATCTTTAATAACCTTTTTCGGAACGACAAAGTTTTGTATCTTTCCCCATCAAGAGCCATGACATAGGACAATATGAGTCTTTGTAGAAAAGAACAAAAAATATAAAACTAGGATTATTGAGGGAAAAGGAGGAAATGCTGATTATCAGCGTTTCCTTCTTTTCCCTCAAGTTTTTCCTAAGTTTTCTGAGATAGAGATCAAAACCAATTCCAGTTTTGGAAAGTGTTGATTGTAATTATTGATCAGGCAGTCAAATTTACGAATCTGTCAATGTGAAAATTGAGAATTGAATTGAGAAAATGACTTCTAGAATGCTGCTGCTTGGTGAAGGGTACATCCTTGTTATGATTGTCCAAGAATATTCTGGTCACAGGTGGCCTGTACATATATGCAGCTTGGTCTTGTTCTTAACTACTGAACTGGCCAGTATTACTCAGCAGGGTTCTCCGCAGAATGATTTGAAGCCTTAGTGGCGAATTATAAGTATGGGCAAACCTTGAAACGCATTGTGTTCATGCAAATAAATATGAATAAAACATAATGGGAAAAGAAGAAATTGCTTAATTTGAGCAATTTCTTCTTTCCCCATAATGTTTTTACAGAATTATTGTGGCATGAAATACCTCAAAAATCTCTTTGGTGACCATTTTGATAAAATTAAGCTGTGGGGTACTTTTGAAGCTGTAGTGGCATTACCCTGATTTACATGAAGCTGTAGTGGGGCCGATACAGCTTATTGGGCTGGGGAGAACACTGCTCAGTATGACAAGGATAAATTGAAATTCCTATACATTATAAGATCAGGAAATGGACTTTCAAGAATATTGTTGTTTGGTATAAAGGTTATAAAAAGAGCAAAAGGCAAGGATGTCCAAGAATAAGCTACACACTTTATATGTCGATTATAGATATTGATCCAATAGAAGCTTTTGTTTTCCTATCTGACAAACAATAAGATTGGGAAATGGACTACAATAGCAGGCTAGTATTGTCACTTGCAGCCTCTAATAAAAATCGGCAATAATGTCGCGTGTTTGTTTTGTGTGACGGCTCGAGGCAGCTGTGTGGGGAATTTCAGGAATTCAGGAATTTAACGACAGCTTCCTATAAGGTATTAATATTAGACTTGTTTGACTTGGTATCGTAATGGGGATTAAGGTTGTTTCTCGTCCTTTATTATTTGAGTCTTTAAATGTTGTTTTTTCTCCAAGGAAATATCGTCGCCTTATTCTTATAATGTTCTAACTCATTTTTTGTGAAAATTGAGATTTTGGTACCGTTGGAATCGTCTTGGAGTGTTCTATCGGATGGTGGTTATAGATTGTTGAAATTGAGTCTGGTTCAATAGATTCCCAGTAACAGAATGTTCTATCTGTGCCCCTTTCACCTTTTTGTCAACATTATAATGTTCTAAGTGAACATCGTCCAATGATATCAATGATATAAGCTTTATTAAGTCACGTGATTCAAAAGTTTGAGTATTAAAGTGTTCTATTAAAAAATGAAATAAAAGAATTTTTTCATTCCCGTATTGTCCACCATCAATGTTTACAATTATAATGTTCTAACTGCATCTTTGCTGATGAATAACTGGCATTGATAGGCATAGATAGAACATTATAATATTAACAAAAATGAATAAAATATCACATTTCTTTTCTAACTGAAAATAAAAAAATCGAAATAACAAAAAGTTTTATTTAACCAAAAATTACAATTTTAAGAGAATAAGAGAGAACAAAAATATTTGAATCACATATCTTTTTTCCGTCAAAATCGGATTCATAGTAAAAAAGTTATTAAAGGTTGAAATTTCAAACTCGATTTTCTCGAAAGTGTAAAAAGTCGGGTTAGAACATTATAAGAATAAGGCGACGATATGTTGAATGTTATAGTATGAAAAGATTGCAATGCTGGTAATGGCAATAAGTTTTGTGCTAAAAATAGACTATGTTTACCATTATGTTTTGATAATCCTTCGGTATTGTTACAAAATTTTGAAACTACAGCTTGAATCAAGCCGTAGTTACAAGATTTTGTAACAACATCGGCGAAATACTATTGTTTGTCCGAAATTACATCATGGTTAATTGATACAATCGTTCCCTATTGAAAGTTGATGATAGTGTCTTGCATAACTGCTTCCTATTAATCTTATTGTCTGCTTTCCGTAATGTATTAGGAATCATCCCTTTTTCCAGTCATGATTTATAATGTTTCAAATCCATACTTTACCATTGCATGTAACAAAATGAATACAATGTTTGTCACATTGTGTATGATAATATACAGAATAATGAGGAAAGTGGTAAAAGTGGAAGGAAAGGGTAGCGGGCTGATGGAGACATAACATAAGACTGATTTGCTACTGTTCTTGTTCCTAAATGTTTTCAGCCTTATGCAAATGATATTCTGTTAGAATCCATTAATGGATAATTGATGCATAGAATATACCATGCTTGACATTAAGTCTTTTATGGTAGAAGACTTTCTAGATAGACATAGAGACAAGAATGGTTTATAACAAGTTTATTTTTCTAGCCCACTAGAGCTCAACAGAGTCATTTTATCAAATGAATATGATTGTGGTATCATCATCATCATCATCATCATCATCATCATCATCATCATCATCATCATCATCATCATCATCATCCTGTTTAGATTATCCTGGCCATGGATTAGTTCTCTTCAGAGGATGTGGCCTGCAGACTGCCCAGTCTAGAGAAAAATTTCCCTCTAGGTCTAAATTTCTTTGAAAAATGATTCTGTGAATGTTCATGACTTGAAAGTAACATGCAGGTTGTGTTCATCAAGATCAGACTGTATTTATATGCAGGCTGATCTTTGTCTATACTGCATTTCAAAGCAGAAACTTCCCATGCACTGTTTTGGCAATGACTAATTAACCCATTACCAGATGGCAAAATTATGGACTGTTCCAATTTGAAAGATGTTGTAGAATTGGTGAAATTTAAAAATCTTTACATTATGGATTAGAAAACATTGTTGAAAATGAAGAAATTGCTTGTCACAAGCAATTTCTTCATTTTCAACAATGTTTTTCCAAGCATTTGTCTTACAGGGGTTGAAAAATTTCTTCAAACCTACTAGTCCTGTAGGACTAGTAGCTCTGAATTTCTACTCGCCCCTAAGGCAACCCAACTCGCCCTTAAAGATGAAGAAAATTTTAGACTGTTGGCTCTTACGGATGCATTATTATGCAAATAACATAACTCTTTGACTCTGTTAATGTTTAGGTACAAATAAAGTTTCTTCGGTATAAATGACAGACAGGGCTCGCGCTGGCGATCACCACTTCAAAAGTCATAGGCGAATAAGGCAACAATTTTATTAAAAAAGATGGTCAATAAATCAAATGTGGCACAGACTTGACTCTACCTTTTACCATAAATCAATCGCTGATTAACATTACTGTAAACACTTACTTTTTATTTAATTCGAAAGATAGATTAGCTGTCGAAATGGTCGAGTAAGCACGCCAGTTTAATATGTACAACTACCCAGTAAATGTGAAAGAATTTCTTTGTGTAATCGCGAGGCGGCATGACAGAAAGAGACAACGCGTCAGAGTTAAAACCATCTAACGTCAGTGTATTTACTACGTAGATAGCGTTTTTTCTCTGCTTCATCCCATTTTCCCGCGCTTTCGGGCACGCGCGACTTTTGTAAACAACTCATAGTAAAACATAACCTTATTTGGGTGCGGAAAAATCATGTGATTATATTGAAACTGGAATGACTACGTCTCAATTGACTGTGTTTGCGGCGTTTTTGATCTCGCTGAAATCATCGCATATGAGTAACACAGATTTACTCTAGTTTCCTTGTTTAGTTTCACTTTCAGGATTGATCGACATAAACAGGGAATGGTCTTATTTTACAGCGAATATCATCGTTTTCGATATGAAGCTGTTTGAAATAAATACTTACTTTTCGATCCTTTATTTTTTTCCCTCAATCAGCGTGATTCAAGTCCTAAATTTGCACTCGCCCCGTCGGACTAGTTCGTCCCCAAATCTACTCGTCCTACGGCATTTTCTACTCGCCAATGCGAGCGGGCGAGTGGATTTTTCAACCCCTGTCTTAAGGGGCGTCAAAAAGCGTCACAGTGTGGCAATGGGTTAAGGCCCTTCCATACAAGATTTTGGTTAGTTTAATTTCCTGGCTTACCATAACAATAGCCATGACGGTCAACTATTTATGATATTATTATCATAATTATAAATACATGGACATGCTCAAGTTTGTCTCTAAATAGCCATAAAAATACCACAGGAGTGTTTTTCATCAATTTACAATTTAATTTATTGTGACTTGACTGGCCTGAAGGGCTGACCTTTATTGATTTGTCTCAAAACTTGATATAACCATGGCCATATTGAATGTTATTGTTTTCCATACTGTTTCTGAATTAACCATTTTCTAAATAAACAAGATGTTGACAGACATTTAAGAAAGACAGAGTATGAAAAAATGTAGTTTTGGACCAAAAAATTCATTTGTTTTGAGACATGAATATGCCAGTATTAATTTAACACTTTCCCAAATGACAAAATATTTGGGTCTCCTGTTTGAAAGCTACTGCAGATGACAAAATGAACGTTAACCTATTAATGATGATATCATTTGTGTACATTATATTGCTCACAAAATGTTGAGGCGAAAAGAGAACATGCTTCTTTTGCCTCTATGATTTCCTAAGCTTTTTCTACCAGGGACGTCAAAAGCAGATCTTGTTTAGGAAATTGTGATGAAGAAAGAGAACAATCAAATTGACAAAGAAAATAGTTCTTTGATAAAGGTTCAGGATAGTCAAAAGTGTCAATGAAGGTAGATGGACACTCATTTATTCATAGACATGTATAAAATCCCTTTCCCACATAGGAAAATTTTAGGGAGGCCAAAACTGCTGCAGAGGAATAAATAGATGATCACAAAAGGCCAAAATGTTTATGTTATAGCCCAGAATATATTGAGGCAAAAGGAGGAACTGCTGGTTATCAGTAGTTTCTTCTTTTGTCTCAATGTTTTCCCTAAGTCTATTCTATTAAAGGACATCTAAACCTGGTCTTGTTGGGAAAGGGTTAACTGTATTTTCAACTTTTCGTGGAGATTTACCAGTACTTGAAATTTTAGGACTACAGCTCATAATATGAATTTCATTTGTATTTTAAAACAGCTTTACTCTAATGCAACAAATTTATCTTTAAATAGATGAGAAAAATATGAAAAGCCATAACTAATTTGTGAACTAGAACATCCTTCTATTAGTTTGGGCAGATTTGATGCAGTGGAATGCACTGGACTTGTAACATAAGGGTCGCAGGTTCCATCCCCGCCTCTCCAGTCCACTCTTTTGGATGAGACTTTAAATCAAGGTCTCATATCCATATGTCTTAAATTGATGAGTAGGATATAAAATTCCATTCAATCAATCTTTCTATTAAAAAAGAAAAAAAAATATGCTAGGATATGGGTTGAATTACATAGGAGAATTGTGCTAAAGGCAGGGGTTGAAAAATTTCTTCAAACCTACTAGTCCTGTAGGACTAGTAGCTCTGAATTTCTACTCGCCCTTAAGGCAACCCAACTCGCCCTTAAAGATGAAGACAATTTTAGACTGTTGGTTCTTACGGATGCGTTATTATGCAAATAACTCTTTGACTCTGTTAATGTTTATGTACAAATAAAGTTTCGTCGGTATAAATGACAGACAGGGCTCGCGCTGGCGATCGCCACTTCAAAAGTCATAGGCGAATAAGGCAACAATTTTAATTAAAAAGATGGTCAATAAATCGAATGTGGCTCAGACTTGACTCCATCTTTTACCATAAATCAATCACCAATTAATATTACTGTAAACACTTACTTTTTATTTAATTCGAAAGATAGATTAGCTGTCGAAATGGTCGAGTAAGCACACCAGTTTAATATACAACTACCCGGTAAATGTGAAAGAATTTCTTTGTGTTTTGTTTTCATTGCTTCATCCAATTTTCCCGCGCTTTCTGGCACGCACGACTTTTGTAAACAAATCATAGTAAAACGTGACCTTATTTGGGTGCGGAAAAATCATGACGTGATTATATTGAAACTTGAATGACTATGTCATCAATTGACTGTGTTTGCGGCGTTTTTGATCTCGCTCAAATAATCGCATATGAGTAACACAGATTTACTCTAGAAGCGTCTATGAAAATTGATCGACATAAACAGGGAACGGTCTTATTTTACAGCGAATATTGTTGTTTCCTACATGAAATTGTTTGAAATAAATACTTTCTTTTCGATCCTTTATTTTTTCCCTCAATCAGCGTGATTCAAGTCCTAAATTTGCACTCGCCCCGTCGGACTAGTTCGTCCCCAAATCTACTCGTCCTACGGCATTTTCTACTCGCCAATGCGAGCGGGCGAGTGGATTTTTCAACCCCTGCTAAAGGTCTTGTTTTTCCTGACAAAGACATTATTATGAAACAAGTCAGTCGATAACTTGACAAGGCTATTGTCTTTCCACACATGGGAAATGAAAAGAATTTGAAATATTCAGTGGCTGAAAGAAATATTTGACCTTATTTATCCGACAAATTACTGTCATTTTGTAACTTTTCTCTTTAATGTTTCTCTTTACATATATATCACTGCTTTTCAACAAAAAAAAACGTGTAACTGCAGCTTGTTTCAAGCTGCAGTTACAAGATTTTTGTTGGAAAGCGACAATGTAGTACTTATGTATTATTTCGATGTTTTTCCAGTTCAATAAGCTGTAGTTGTATTCTTAACCCTTTCCCAAACAAGACCTGATTTTGATGTCTCTTTTAGAAAATGGTTGGGAAAACATTGAGGCAAAAGAAGAAACTGCTGATAACCAGCAGTTTCTCCTTTTGTCTCAATGTTTTCTATGCTATATCATACATACTTTTAATCATTATCAACATCCATTTTTATTTCTTCAGCAGCGTTTGAATTGGAACATCCAAAAATTCGTCGTTTGGGAAAGGGTTAAGCTACACTTCCCAGTATAAGTCAGTGTAATAGCAAATCTTGTCAGCTGACATTTTGCAAAGGGATATGGGGTTTGTATCTTGCATTGGTGAACATGCTCTTACAATTTACAAATAAGAATCTCATTGAGAAAAGGACAAATGCTGATCACTAGCATTTTTTCCTTATCCCGAAATGTTTTCCTTGTGAGCATTTTCAAATATCCTGCTAATCAAAGAATCAATTTTGTTGTCTGAACCACCTTTGACAGGTCTAAAATTTTGTTTTCCGGACAAGGGTAAATCACAGCAGTTATAAGAGAAGTGCAAAAGGCCAAAGTTCATCAACAGACTTTTATATTGTAGGTAGTTACAAAAACGTTATGAAATTGAAGTTTAAGTTACAACATTTATGAATGTTTATGACACTATGCAAGTGTTCATTATGGCTGTATTGAAGAAAGGATTAGAACATTCCACAAGAGGCCATCTAGGGTTAGGTCCTATTGTCACAAGCTTTATCTAATCACTATCAAAAAACATATAAATAGTCTTACCCCTGTCATATTATATCATTGCTTTTCTACAAATAATTTGTAAATAGTTAATATGCTACACAACAAAAGGCAGATTGGTTTAGTGGTAACATGCTAGACTTGTAACACAGGGTTTGCAGGTTCGATACCCGCCACTCTCACGTCTTTCGGATGCAACTTTAAGTGGTCTCAGGTCTGTCTCTGTATCACCTTAGCTGCTGAGCGGGATGTAAAACTCAATTTGATCTCATCTTTTCTGCCTACCAAAGCAGAGTTTTCCTTTCCCAAACAAGACCTGGTTTTGACGTCCATCACAGAATCGGCTTGGGAAAATACTGAGACAAAAGAAGAAAATGCTGATAACCAGCATTTTCTCCTTTTGCCTCAATATTTTCTGTACAGTATTACACACAGATCATTTCTTTAGTAACATCCATTTTGTCGTCTGCATGGGCTTTCAAATTGATCACCCTAAAATCTGCCATTTGGGAAAGGGTTAATATTTGTCATTTCTTGCCCCACTTTATAATGGCGGTAGTGTTTACAGGGTTTTACATTTACAGTCGGTGGTAATTGTAGTCACTCTGTCCTATTGTTTTATTTGTCAGTATAGAACCTTCACAATCATGACGGTTTACAGATCAATTGTCATTTAATTATGCATGGATTTAAATGGCTTTGGAGTCGAATTAGTAAGTAAATAATACCTATAACATTTAAATTGTATACTTAGTGTCATTTGTCAGTTAGTTTTCAAGTACCTAGGTAACAGGATACTGCATTAAAAATTTCAGCTGTAAACTTTGTCCAATTCCAAAACCTGCATTCCGCAAAAAATTTTATACTGACGGGCAAAGTAATGACACTGCAAAACTAACAGACAGCTTTGATTGGATAGGCTGTGGCCTAAACACAGTTGGTAGCATGTGGGACTCTCTTGAGGTCTCGTGTTCAATCCCTTGATGCGGCCGCTGGCAAATATCCTTTCGGACAATTGTCTCCCACCAATTTGTGGATAATCTTAAAGTGACATTTCAGAATTTTTTGTCATTAATTTTACTTTTATTTTTACCTGAAAGCGCATATTTCCTTATGAAAATTCTGAAAATTTCAAGCCAAAATATTGCGCTGTTTATGAGAAATTTATTTTTTTGTGTTAAAATTGAACAAATTGTTGTGGACAACAGTTCGGATTTATATGCAATTTATCGATTATGACTCTCAACTTTAACTCTTTCGCTGCCAATGTCGCCGATAGGCGACCTACTAGGAGACTGCCAATGTCGCCTTTTGGCGACTTCTAAATTACAGCTTAATTAGGTCATTCAAGGTCAAGGTCAGGGTCATCTGATCAAACTACCTGATAAAAAGTATGCTATTCAACAAAATAGTTTATGTGCAATCATTCCTGAAGGTTTCAGCTGAAAACTCATCAAATAATGATTTTACTATATCATAAACTGATAAGCCCTGTTATGAAGTCTTAAAAAAATGGCACTGGAAATAGCACAATTCCTGGAAATTTGGCAGCGAAAGAGTTAAATGTGCGTTTCTCGCTTATTAGCAACAACTTGAAAAAACTAATAGTATTTATATTCATTAGAATAACCAATTTTGGCATCAAGACATTCTTTAAAAAATTGAAATTTGAATGAAATGTCCCTTTAATCATATGTGAGAGAGCAGCTGGAGGATCGTAAAGGATCACGGGGTAATTTTGGTTAAGGAATCGACAAGAATCCATTACTAGGTCCTCCATCCTAATATTATGTTCACTGATTATCTGTTGAATCTAAATTTCAGTTACTCAATCAATTGATTTGACAATTTAACAATTTGGTTTGTGCACAACATTTACTGTTGCTTTGAACAGAGCAACAGATAACAGGTGGTGTGGTAAAAACATTCTTAAACTTATTTCAGATACCAATCCTGTGGTGTGGGTACTCATTTGAATCATTGATGAGACAATTCCAATGAGGACCCACAATATAGGTTTTGGTTTACAATAAATCATATTTTGCTCTTTGAAAAGTCATAACCCTGTCTAATCTGTGGCTGCATTCATGGCGCAGTTGGTAGCGCGTCTTTCGCTCACTCGAGAGGTTCCGGGCTTGATCGCGGGAAATATCCTTTCAGACAAAAAGGTTACCCACACAAGGTTTGATATTGTTCATCTATGTGGACGAGCAGCTGGAGGTTGGTTAGGGTGTTGTAACTAAGTAGTGGTATGGGAAACAACAGGAATCCATGGTTAGGTGCTTCAGCCGGCACAATATGACCATAGCAGCTGAAAACGGCGTAAAATCCCAATAACCCATTACCATTAGACTCCTTTTGACTCCCCACAAGATAATGGCTTTGGAAAACATCGTGGAAAATGAAGAAATTGCTTGTGACAAGCAATTTCTTCATTTCCCACAATGTTTCTACGTAAAAAGACCAAAAAATGTAATATTTCTTTCACTTGAAATTGTTGTCTGCATCATCTTTGAATTTGGACTAATCTAAAATTCTGCTGTTTGGTAATTGGATAAACCAAACTGCTTATCAGTAGCTCTGTTGAATCCATGTGCACTTACAACACTTGCACTAACTCTCATCTGACATTATATGATCCTCATGATTTTTAGCTCACCTTAGCACGAAGTGCTGAGGGTGAGCTATTGTGATCGCTCACCGTCCGTCGTCCGTCTGTCTGTCCGTCTGTCCGTCCGTCCGTCTGTCCGTCCGTCCACAATTACTAAAAAATCTTCTCCTCCCAAACTATATGGCCTAGAGTCTTGAAATTGTGTATGTAGCATGGTCTCAAGCCCCTTTACCAAAATACTTCAAATTATTGTGATAAAAGGAAAATTAGCCCTATGTTGTGGGTATCGAATTTCATACAGAAACAAAGAAGGAAATCTTGTACAATCATCTTCTCCTGAACCATTTGGCCTAGAGCATTGAAATTTTGTGAGTAGAATCATCTCAAGGCCCTCTACAGAAATACCTAAAATTATTGTGATAAAAGGAAAATTGGCCCTATGTTGTGGGTATCGAATTTCATACAGAAACAAAGAAGGAAATCTTGTACAATCATCTTCTCTGAACCATTTGGCCTAGAGCATTGAAATTTTGTTAGTAGAATCATCTCAATGCCCTCTACAGAAATACCTAAAATTATTGTGATACAAGAAAAAATTGGCCCTATGTTGTGGGTATCGAATTTCATATAGAGACAAAGAAGGAAATCTTGTACAATCTTCTTCTCCTGAACTGTTTGGCCTAGAGCTTTGAAATTTTGTGTGTAGAATCATCTCAAGGCCCTCTACCAAAATACTTCAAATTATTGTGATACAAGGAAAATTGACCCTATGTTGTGGGTATCGAATTTCATATAGAGACAAAGAAGGAAATCTTGTACAATCATCTTCTCCTGAACCATTTGGCCTAGAGCATTGAAATTTTGTGAGTAGAATCACCTCAAAGCCCTCTACAGAAATACCTAAAATTATAGTGATAAAAGGAAAATTGGCCCTATGTTGTGGGTATCGAATTTCATACAGAAACAAAGAAGGAAATCTTGTACAATCATCTTCTCCTGAACCATTTGGCCTAGAGCATTGAAATTTTGAGAGTAGAATCATCTCAAGGCCCTCTACAGAAATACCTAAAATTATTGTGATAAAAGGAAAATTGGCCCTATGTTGTGGGTATCGAATTTCATACAGAAACAAAGAAGGAAATCTTGTACAATCATCTTCTCCTGAACCATTTGGCCTAGAGCATTGAAATTTTGTTAGTAGAATGATCTCAATGCCCTCTACAGAAATACCTAAAATTATTGTGATACAAGAAAAAATTGGCCCTATGTTGTGGGTATCGAATTTCATATAGAGACAAAGAAGGAAATCTTGTCTTTATTTTCTGTTACTAAGTAACCATTCTGATAAGGAAGTAATTCTCAGTCACATTTTAATTGAAACATGAGGAGATTGTGACACCCAATTTAATTCGCAAAACCTGCACATCCTTTTATTTTGCACAAAAAATGAGAACATTTTTGGTTGCAACTTTTACTTATACTTGCACATTTTAGAAAATTCCTGCTTGGAATCAGTTTTATTTTCTGTCATCATTCGATATCACTGTCATTTCTGCAGAACAGTTTATAAGAGCCTAGCTGGCTCTTCAAGAAAAGAAAAAAAGGGAGAAAAAAAGATAATAATACAATAGAAAGAACAGCAAAATCAATGTTAGACTATGAGCCTTGAAGGCCTGTGACCTGTATTGACAATGCTAATTCCAGAGAGCCGGCGTTTTTGTGACAGAAATATCGAGGGATAAATATTGTTTTATGGGGGCCATATGTGGCATATCCATAGAAACCTTCTCTTCATAATAATTATGACATTGAGCGGATTGTCTGAAAGTGTGTCACAGGGCACAGGAAAATATGATGATTTTGGAATTGATGCCGAGGTCTGTAATGTATCCAGCTACAGTAACTGTTGACACTCATTATTTTCCGTAAAGCCTTCGGCTTTCACATGTAGAAAACAGCATATCGTCCCGATATTGTTCGATTACCGCGCTTTAAAGATTAAATCGAGTACACCCCACGTGACTAATCCACTTCCGTCCCATGTGCTCTCATATTCGTTCCGGCGTTCGACTCATGAAGACGTGCTTACACAAATTGCTTTCATGCGACTTTATTTAATTATTTTGTTGTTCGTGGTAAGTTGGCTGAACCCCGAGGCCTTTTACTGTAGACGTAGTCTCAGTTTTGTGAACAGTTCTCGCAGTTTTACTGCAATTATGGCCTCAAATAATGACGACGCAGTCGTCAGTTGTGACTCGGAGGGCAGTTTTTCGGGGTTCAGCCCAGTTAGAGACTCGGAGAATTCAGACGACGATGTCGTTAGATACAAAGGGAAGAGACATTCTAAACAGTCTACTAAATCCTCCGCCAAACAAAAAGACGCTCCGAAGGAGAAAGTCTCCAAAGAAAACAGTAAAAAATCCAAGAAAACGGCGACCAAAACCAGCAAAGATTCTAGTCAGGCCCACACTTCACGGGACGCTGTTCCGAATTTTGATATTACCAAGTTATCTGAAGCGGACATTCAGAATCTGAGAAACCTTTTGGGCATTAACATGAATACAGCTGACGACAGTCAGGATGAATTTGAATCTCAAGAGACTAGTGGAACTCCATTATCCAAATTGCCGAGATTAACGGTTGAGATTGATAGTGCCGACATTTCTGGGGGCGAATCCCCTGCTAGGGCTGATAATAGAACTAGAAACACAGACAGAAACATTTTGAGTGATATGACTAATGCATTGTTTGAAGACGGTGAAATTGTCGATGACAATGAATGGGATTTACCTCGTCTGAAAGCCCCAGTGAAAGGAAAAGCCGTTACTCAGTCCCTCGCAAACATGATTAATACGGCGTGCACTACGCAATGTGAAACAGAAACACTTCTTTCGAAATATAAAGTTCCTGAGAACTGTGAGAAAGCCTGTGCACCTTTGGTCAATAACGAGATTTGGAAAGTTATGGACAAACGGAGTCAAACTTCAGATAGAAGTATTGCTGATATTCAGAACCTTGTTGTGACTGGAATGGTACCAATTATTAAACTGGCGGACATTTTGAAACCCCAAATTTCCAGTAACCCAGAGGCCAAGTCTTTGCTTGCCGATTCATTAACACTTTTGGGCCAAGTACAGTACAATTTATCCATTCGGAGACGATACATGATACGGCCTACTTTGAAAAAGAAGTACCACTCTCTCTGCAACATATCCATGCCGATTTCTTCTAATCTTTTCGGTGACGAAGTGTCCAAGGACATTAAAGCTTGTGATTCCCTCATTGGTATTGGGAGAGATCAATATAATTACAGAGGTTCCTCGTATCGTGGAAGAGGAAATCCGAGATTTCAGAGAAGGGGAAATTATGGCTATAACAACTCCTCTGGTAACCGATATCAGCCATATCAGTCCAACAGAGGACAGAATCGAGGGTCAAAAAACTACAAAATCCCCAAGAAGTCACAAACAGCCACCGTGACATCCCCAAACGAATAAATGTAAGTACAACCTCTTGTAATGTTGGAAAATTGAGATTTTTCACAGAGAAATGGCATCAATTGACATGTGATCAATGGGTATTAGATGCGATAAGTGGTTACAAAATTCACTTTGATAGCATTCCCTTTCAAAACAGAGTACCGAATGAAATTCCTTTTAAAGGTGAACAATGGGATATTGTGAATAACGAAGTCAACGAATTGTTACGAAAAGGTGCTGTCGTCCCAACAGAGTCCGAGGAAGGTGAATTTATTTCTACCTTATTTATTGTACCAAAGAAAAATGGCAAATTTCGACCAGTCATTAATCTTAGATATCTGAATGAATTTGTCCATTACGATCACTTCAAACAGGAAACATTCAATGTCGTTCTTGATCTTATACAGCCAAATGATTATTTCACTTCTATTGACTTAAGTGATGCCTATTTCTCTGTGCCCATTCATAAAGATTTCCAGAAATATTTGAAATTCTCTTGGAGAGGACAATTGCTGAAATTCGTAGTTTTACCTTTTGGGCTTAAATCGGCGCCTTTTCTATTCACAAAAATACTTAAGCCTGTTTATGCATGGTTTAGGCAGCAAAGCATTCGTTGTAGCTATTACATTGATGACTCAATTAACATGAATTCTGTGAAAGAAATCTGTAAGAATAACACTGATACTATGATAGATACTTTGCAAGGGCTTGGCTATGATGTGAATTACAAAAAATCAGTACTCGTACCAACCCAGAGAATCACATTTTTTGGTTTCTTAATAGATTCAGTGGTTTTCATGGTTTTTCTACCCAATGACAAGGTCGAAAAAATTGTCAGTAAAGCAAATTCTCTTCTGACTAAAAGACCCATTATCGTCAGAGATTTGGCTTCATTTATTGGTCTTGTTGTAAGTGCCTTTCATGCTATATTAGAGGCACCTTTGCATTACAGGGCGTTGGAAAGAAACAAAATTAAAGGTCTGGGCCCTTTTTGCAATTTTGATAATGAGGTCTTTTTAAGCTCAGAGGCTATTGCTGAACTTCAGTGGTGGAAAACAAATGCAAGTATGAAAAATGGAAAAAGAATCAAGTTGCCTCAAGTTGATTTCAAATGTAGAACTGATGCAAGTTCTTTCGGATGGGGCGCAATTAACTTAGATTCGGGCGATTTCGCTCAGGGTAGATGGAAATCCTCAGAGTGCGAAAATAGCATTAATTACCTAGAATTACTAGCAATCTTTCATGGAATTCAGGCTTTCTATTCGCAAATAAGAAACTGTCATATAGAAATTCAGTCAGATAATGTCTCTGCAGTTACATACATCAATGACATGGGTGGAATGACATCTTTATCTTTAGATTTGCTTGCAAAAAACATATGGGAATGGTGTTTGAGTAGAAACATTGTTGTTTCTGCTATATACATTCCTGGCAAGGATAATACAGCAGATTTCTTCTCCAGAAATTTCTCAGACTCAACAGAATGGATGTTGAAACATGATATATTCTGTAGAATCTGTCATCATTTTTTCACCCCTGACATTGATCTATTTGCATCACGGCTCAATGCCCGTATTGACAAATTTGTTTCATGGTTTCCAGAACCTGGTGCAACTTACTGTAATGCATTTACTCTTAGTTGGACAGGTTTTAAACCTTACATTTTCCCACCATTTAACTTGGTTGGAAAGGTTATTAACAAAATTCTGAAGGATAAAGTTGAAAATGCTATTCTGGTTTTTCCATTTTGGAAGACCCAGTCATGGTTTCCTCTAATCCTAGAGAACCTTTCTTCTTTTCCTGTTAGACTGCCACGTCACAAGGACCTTCTGGTGTTACCACACAATGGCCAGCCACATCCACTCAGGAACTCTCTACAGATGATCGTTGTCACGTTATCAGGCAAAGACTACGTAAAACAGGACTTCAAAAAGAAATTACAGACATCATTACAGAATCCTGGAGCAAAGGTACTCGCAAACAGTACAACCTCGCGTGGCGAAAATGGTGTGTTTGGAATCGCCTCAGGTCAGGAGATCCTTTTCAAGCGTCTGAAGTTCAAGTAATTCAGTTCATGTTCTTTTTGTTTAAAATGGGAAAATCCTATTCATGTATCAATACTCATAAGGCCATGCTTTTGCAAACGTTACCTCTTTTAGGCAATAAATGGTGCCAAGATTCAAAATTGATAGTTAGGTTTATGAAGGGTATTTTCCATCATAAACCTCCTTTGCCAAAATACCAGTTTACCTGGGATGTTTCAGTTGTGCTAAATTACCTTTCTAGGCTTTTCCCATTAGAAACGCTCTCTCTTAAGTTGCTTACTTTTAAGCTAGTTGCGCTACTTGCGCTATCAGCAGCTCCAGAGCCCAGACTTTAGCCAACTTACATTTGGACTACATGTTAAAGGAAGAGACTTCACTTACGTTTACATTTCCTCAGTTACTTGAAACATCCAGACACGGACATTCTTATGTGTTTAAAGTAGAACATTTCAGCAAAGAGTGCCTATGTGCTTTTCATACATTGATGTTTTATGTTAAAAAGACTAGAGATTTAAGACAAAGCAGACTGCTTCTAGTTTCGTATCAGACATATAAATCTGTTACTACCAGTACTATTGCCAGATGGCTGAGATGTGTCATGGAAATGTCTGGTATAGATATATCCATTTTCAAGGCACATTCATTCAGAGGTGCTACCGTATCTGCTGCTTATAGAAAGGGATGTTCTTTGAGCCAGATTCTTTCCACGGCTGACTGGTCATCAGACAAAAATTTTAGAAAATTCTATCACAGACAGGTCGTTAATGACAAGCAGTTGTCTTTTGCTAAGGCAGTGTTAAAATGAATGTAGTCAAAAGCTTTGATTACGAGGGTTATTACATGTCAGAATTAAGTTGTAGTTCAGTTGAACGCATGCTAATACAGTGCCAGACTGCCAGTACATGTTGAAATCATATTCGTGTTTTCAGGGATGTTGATTGCATGATGTTTAATTAGCCTAGCTATTTATCATTTTTGCTTGCATGTATTTGGCATGTCTTTTGTTTGTTATTACAGTTCTATTAGTTAAGCAAGATTTAGTTTAGTTGCTCTTTAAAAATGCTGTTTTCTACATGTGAAAGCCGAAGGCTTTACGGAAAATAATGGCCCCCCATCCAAGCCTTGGTGATGGATGGAGGGCATTATTGGAGTAAAGCCGGAGGCTGAGCATGTAGGAACCCTCCCTCTTTATGAGTGAACTTCATACTCTTTATGCTTGACACAGGTAACAATCCTGTAAGTTGTTTCTATTTAGCTAGAGCAATATGTTACACCCACCCTGTTTCTTTTCAGCAACCAAATAAATCTTCTGTCTTTAAATTATGAGAGCACATGGGACGGAAGTGGATTAGTCACGTGGGGTGTACTCGATTTAATCTTTAAAGCGCGGTAATCGAACAATATCGGGACGATATGCTGTTTTCTACATGCTCAGCCTCCGGCTTTACTCCAATAATGCCCTCCATCCATCACCAAGGCTTGGATGGGGGGCCATTTTCTTGAGTAGTATTTTGGCTTTAGTTAAATTGAAAGTCTGATCCCGCCCTCATCAATGTATATTCAAAAGATTAAACAATACATTTTCGAAATACACACATGCTGCCATTGAAATTTAGGAGGAAAAGGATAGAAATTGCTCATTTCGAGCAATTTCTTTCCTTTTCTTACTATGTTTCAATTATGATAGCATTTAATGAGCAACAAAAATGGTCAAATGTCATTTAAATAGAATCTGAAATAAATCGGATGTGTTGACCTCTGGATATATCAATGTATTTTGGCGGTCCCTCTGACTTAATTCAGCACATGGTGTGTCCTTTGTATTTTGATGCTTACACCAACCAATCAACTAATCACTGCTGTCAGCTAATGAAATACTTCTCATTTTGACATTGATTGTCTGGAAGGATATTTGTTGAATCAAGTCTGTTATTCTGTGACAGAGCTATTGCAGTGTATGAAGATGAATAGATTTCATGTGTATTTTGTGTATGTGGCCTCCATGATAATGAGCCCGCTATCTTTACACTGGGGAAATTACGGTGTATCTGACAGGCTCCTAAATGACTGAATTCTCTTCATGATATAAATGATGCTCATCTCTAAATTGATTATGACACTATAATCACTTACTTTCTTTATCTAATGCTGGAATGTGAACTTCGGTACTTAATTTTCATGAACAGTATTATGGTGGAGCAATTCTTCATGCACAAGGTAAAGGGCCTGAGCGTACAAAGAATGCTGTTTGGGTATGGGTGTTGCATAAATACTGGTTTTCAACCAAAACCTCGTAACTGTAGCCTGTTTTAAAGTGACATTTCACAATTATTTGTACATAAATTTTACTTTTATTCTATCTGAAAGAGTATGTTTTCTTATGAAAATTCTGAAAATTTCAAGCCAAAATATTGAATCGTTTTCGAGAAATATATATTTTTCTGCTTAAATTAAACAAATTGTTGTGGACAACAGTGAATTTGTCATTTCTGTCTCAACTTTAGAGGCATATTTTTCATTTATAAATAACAAGTTCAAAAAACTGATAGCATTTTTAGCTCGACTTTTCGAAGAAAATGAGAGCTTATACTGTCACCCGGGCGTTGGCGTTGGCGTTGCAACCAAGGTTAAAGTTTTTTCAAACATCAATAACTTCCATACTATCAAAGGGATTCAACCCAAACTTGGTATACTTATTCACCATCACACCCTCTACCGTACTATCAGGGCCCATGACCCTGGGACCACTCTATTTGGAGTTATGCCCCCTTTATACTAAGCAACTTAGAAAGTCGAGCACGCTGTCTTCGGACAGCTCTTGTAAATGTGAAATGTCACTTTAACCCATTACCAGACGCCGAAATTTCAAACTAGTCCAAATTCAAAGATGTTGCAGACGACAAATTCAAGTGAATAAAATTTAACATTTTTGGTCATTTTGTATAGAAAACATAGTCACGAAGAAATTGCTTGTCACAAGCAAATTCTTCATTTTCCACAATGTTTTCTAAAGCCTTTATTTTGTGGGTAGTCAAAAGGCGTCACTGTGTGGTAATGGGTTAAGCTGCAGTTATAAGGTTTTTGTTGAAAGGCGACAATATACATTTCATATATTTAAGTGTTATGTTTAAAATTATCTTTACACTAATCAGCAACAGTCTTTGACAATAGAAAAGAATTTAACTTTGTCTGGTGCTTCCTCAGGAGTCTGAGACTTATATTGATCATTTCGTTGAACGAAATTCTTTCATGCAGATAGTAGATTATAGCATTTACTTGCATCTAAAAAACAACATAACAAAGAACTTAACTGAAATGATACAAGAATTAATCTAATATATGTAAGTGCATAGTTTTGCATGGTACAAGCAATTAAGCAATTAGTACTCTCTAATCATTAATTATCCATCCTCTTTCAAAGTTTGTCCATGCTATAATATTTCTGTCATCTTAAACTTCTTTCATTTAGGATCAGTTCAAAACTTTGTCTTTGGGAAAACATCAAGTACAAAAAAGTATAAAAATGTGTGTAACCATCATAAAATATTTAGCACTCTATGTTCAGTATACATTTTCATCCTGACTATCTTACGTTTTATTACAACAGACACAAGGAAAGTATGACAGCTATGTGTTTATATCCCTCTTTTATGACATTAATCCATTTCTCTGTAAATTCTCTTTGAGGGCTCGGTGCAAAACTATTGTAACTGCATTAGCATTCATATGCACTTAAAATGGTGGTGCAGTAATCTCTCATTTTGTATTTGGATATTCTTGTAAAACAGTTTAGATCTGCATGCTGAAACAATAATGCTTATTTAGCATTTTGCATGTCACATAATATCTTAGATTATAAACTAGATCAATTAAAGGATGATCACCTCAAAATTCTTCTTATGAAATTTGTTACCTTTCTGCTAGTTTTAAGATAGGAATTATAATGATTAAGATTTTTTGGGGAAACAGGCCCCTATGCTCATTGAGATGCATGAAAACAAGGGAGATAATTTTAGCAATTCTTGCTATAATTCACCGGATTATCTCCCTTACCATCAAGAGTTGCTTTCAGAAGTTAAAAAAATCTGCAACATCAATAAAACTCAATATGCATGTTACAAGGCCAGTAAAAAGTTTGGTATAAGCATTTCCCACAAATCAAGGATATATGTTCATAAAGTAGAAGGGTAATAAATTGTCGCCTTTCATAAAAAAAATCCCGTAACCCAATACGCCACAGTGAGGCTTTTTGATGCCTCAAAGATTAAAGGCTTTGGAAACCATCATGGAAAATGAAGAAATTGTTTGTAACAAGCAATTCCAACCAAAATATGTAAAATTTTGTCGTCAACAACATCTTTGAATTTAGACCAGTCTTAAATTTTGCCGTCTCATAATGGGTTAACCCTTTCCCAAACAAGACCTGGTTTTGACGTCCCTAATAGAATTAGCTTGGGAAAACATTGAGGCAAAAGAAGAAAATGCTGATAATCAGCATTTTCTCCTTTTGCCTCAATGTCTTCTAAACTATATCATTAAAAAATGTACATACTGTAACATTTAATTTGTCATATGCAGCAGCTTTTGAATTAGACCACCCTAAAATTTTATCTTTTGGGAAAGGGTTAAAGTAAGCTTCTGTTCATGTTTTGAGGTTATGAGTTTAAGAAAAGGGACAGAATGCTATGTTACTGATACAAGCTCCAGGATGTTCATAATGATTATGTTTATAAATGGAACAAGTACCTATCTATGTTCTGTGAAATGTTTGTAGCAAAAGTAAACAATGGTTAACCTCTACTAAAAAATTATCAACATTCTTTTAACATCTTTTTCTAATCTTTTCCTAAACAATGACAGCATGTGACTACCCTGAACCCATTCCCATAAAATGACACTTTTTGACACCCCATGAGTTAAGGCTCGGAAAAAATAATCAGAAAAACGAAGTAATTGCTTGCGACATTGGACATCAAAAATTCTTCATTTCCCACAATCATTTCTACCAAGAATGAGGTAAACAATTCATTTGATTGAAATTTACCTGACTTTGTTTTCTCTAAATAAGAATAGATTAGAAACACATTTAGGCAAAAGAAGTCCGTATTTCCTCATTTGGCATCAATATTTTCTGTGCTATGATTGTTCAAAATTACTATCTTTATCAGTATCAATTTGGTCTTCTGCAGAGGATTTGTTCAGTTTAGAGTTGTGTGGTTTGGAAAATATGCATTCAAAATGAGATAACCATCAGTATTCAGATCAAAATAATGATCATGATATTTTATTTGCTATAAAAGAACCTAAACAATAAAACAAACTTTAATCCATTTTTGGCACATTTTCAGAATCATTGTGTAATATTGATCGCCAGATCTTATTTGTAATAAAAGATTAGATAAAATGCTGATTAATTGTTTGAAATAAGCAGAAAATGATAGACATTTTATTTGGCATATAATGAAATGATTAAAGAAATTATTCTTTTATTTCTCGCAAGCTTTTAGAGGGAGTTTTATTTTATGATTTCATTTCTTAACAAACTTATTTTGTACTTATGTATTAAAATCATCTGAATTATGGGTTCACAAATTAAGTTTTTGTTTTAGGCACATTTGATGGGAATACAGAATCCTCTTTCTTTGACTAACTTGGGCGGATCTAGGGTGGTCAGCGAGTATGGGTATGGGACCCCCCCTCCCCCCGGAATTTGCCAGACCCCCTCTGATAAATGGTGAAATTAAAGTTTGACTCATTAAAACGAAAGAAAATGTAAATTTGTGGGTTTCAATGAGTTTTGCCGTCCAAATTTTCATAATAATTACTTATAACGGTAGCCATATTAAACATGTTAAGTCGTCATTTTGGCTTGGATCCCAGCCCCCCACCCCCCCCCCACCCCAGCCCTTGAAAAAAAATCCTGGATCCGCCATTGACTAAAATTAATAAAACTCGATGCAATTAATCATCATGCCAATGTTTTAATTTCTACTGAGGAGCAGAGCCATGGAAAATCTGACAATTGAATAGTATATCTTAAAGGAATGTTCCATTCAAAGCTTAGGATGGGTGGTCTGTAATATCTTTGATTACCTATTAGATGTTCTAGTATCAATCCAGAAGGAGTTATTCATTTGTAAATAATCTGAAGAGATAGTTTAGCCCTTTCCCAAACTAAATCCGGCTTTGACATCCCCAACAGAAAAAACCTAGGAAAGCATTGAGACAAAAGAAGAAAATGCTGATAATCAGCATTTTCTTCTTTTTCCTCAATGTTTTCTGTGCTATTTTATTCACAATTTTTACCTTTAGTAACATATATTTTGCCATCTGCAGCAGCTTTCAAATTGGACCACCCTAAAATTGTGCTGTTTGGGAAAGGGTTAATAATACTTGAGTAAATGAAATTTACATTGAGTAGACAGTAGAGTTAGTTTAATACTTGAATATGAAGTTTACATTGAGTAATGCAGACCACAAATGTATTTCTTTTCAAGACAACATGCAAGTTGTATCTCTTTGTGTCTGTTCCATGAGGGTCTCTGTGCCTGTCTAAACTCTTGTCTGAATTTCTTTAAATTATTCACCGGAGGCCAGAAGGAAAAGAAAATGACAAAGACAACAACAGATGCTAAAGGTTTCTCTTACTTTACAAGCCTCAAGTGCTGCGGACATAGCGCAGTTGGTATGGCATCAGACTCTCATTCATGAAGTCTGTGGATTTGATCCTGGCTGTGGCAAATATCCTGTCTGGCAAGACTGCCACCCACCAATGGTTTGATAATCATGAACCTATGTAAGCAAGCAGCTGCAGGCTCTGTAAGGATGTTGTGGTAGTACTGGTATGAGAAAGAACAGGAATCCATTGTTGGGTGCTCCAACCACCGCAATAATGACACTGGCTGTTGAAAGAGGCGTTAAACCCTTATCAATCACTTTCTTTATAATCTTTGTATAATCTTTTTGCCTTTTGTCACATTATAGTTTTAAAAGCGATCTTTCTTATGGGCACAATAGTTTATGATAGCAGTGGAATGTAAAAGCTTTAGCTTTATAATTACAATGTTTTAAACATTTATTGACGATCCTTGCCATGTTTTGGTATGCCAATTTACACCCACCAACCATTCACAGGTGATTTGTTTTATCTATATTCGTTATTTAATCAATGGGTATACACAGAAAGCGTTATTTGGACGATTTTACCCATATAAAGGTTTTATTCAAACAAGTGAAATGGATATTTCGCTATTAGATTTTGGGATATATAATAGTGTTACGGTGTGCAATTGTGCATTTTTTTGCCGTATGTAAAATTGTGAATTTTGTGAATATGTGATGTTGTGAAAATATAGTGGAAAAGGTTAATATTAGAGAGTTAATTTATCTCTTTTAAAAATTGTGTTCTTATCTGTTGGCAATAATTTGAAAGATCATGATGTCCAAGGTGAAATGGGATTGCAATATATCGTCGGTGTAAATGTAAAACCTCGTATGTCGGTTCTAGCGATTTTAAAAGTACAAACTTGTGTGTCCAATTTAGACAATTCTTGCAGGTTTGGAGATATTTTTACCGATCAGTATCAATGATACATTATTTATGAACAATATTTCCAAATTTTAAGTAAAACATTTCAGTTTGGGAAAAGTTATTACACTTTATTCCCTCCCCTTTAAAATTTTCCGAAAACAAGATACGAGGTTTTGCATTTACAACGACGATATATATCATAGTAAAAACATAAGGGGAAAGTAATGCTAATTTACAAAATAATTATACAGAAAAGAAATACAAAGTGTAATAGAAATAATAGCATTTATTCAGAAGAATTCATCATATAAACATTGTTATAGAAAAAATGCTGAAAACTGTTTTCCTGTCATTGCCTGTACTGGCCTGTAGATTGCAGATGCTGGTACTATCGTCTAAGTTTGTTTGATTTTAGTCTACACTGTTGACAAAAATAATCTAGATTGTTGTATTGTTTGACCAAATTTACCTGAGACTCATTGTTTTCCGTAAGCGTATTCCGGCATTCATCGGCGTATTCGACAGTTTCCGCGTGTTTATACACTGCGCTGTGAAAAATGTTAACTTTTTTTCTGCGTAATCTCATTGAACAAAAAACTAGCGTAGTGGAAAGACGCTGGACTTTCATATACAGAGACTCAAGATCGAACCCAGCATTTTACTGATGAAACTTTTGTTAAGCTTTTTTCTTTCTTTTTTCCTATGAAATGGAATACTTAATTAATGTATTAATTTATTGATTCATGAAATACTCATTTTTTTTAAATTTCACAATAATTATAGTTCACTAAATATCTTTTCCCTTTTTATCATAATCTTTATTCGCTCATTTATCATTTATGATCTTCCCTTGAACGTTGCTGATGTGTTGGTCTCTCGCAGCTTCTCTCGAATCAAAAATACATTGACCCTGCTTACTCCAATTGTATTGATGGTTAAGCGAGGAAAAAAGTTCTGTGTCCCCCAGTTGTCTAAAAAAGTTGCAACATCAGCAAACAAGTTTTTATATTACCTGTATCTAAACGGTCTCGACATTTCTTGAATGACTACTTAAAGTGAAAGGATTCAAGTGAACTGATTGAGGTTTACAATCTGTATGCATGCATTTGAAAAAAAAGAAATAAATGTTGAAAGTAAAAATATTTAAACAAAGGCGCTCCTGGGATGCGAACCACGGACATATGGTTTACAGGAGAGTCGCCTTACCCACTAGGCCACTATTATTCGGTAGATCTTGCGAAGTGTTATATATAACAGTAGTTATACAGATTATAGTCCCGATGTAGAAAATACGGAAAGACCCGAATATTTAACGGAATATGCAAGGAGTCTCAGTTCAATCTGGTCAAACAATATATGCCATTATTTAGCACATAACTTGTAAGTTGGAATGAAATCATAACTATATCGTCTGTGTTATTGCAAAATCTCGTAACTATATATACAGCTTTAAATAAAACAGGCGGTCAATATGCACTGTCTTGCGATACTTTTGTGCTGATCGTTGATTTGAAACTTGTATTATTTTGACTTGTTTCATCACCCATTACATTACAAGTCATCCTTTGATAGGGTAGTCGGGGTTGACATGAGAATTTGGAAACCTGATATGTAAATGGGATCCTTTATGGGAAGTAGCTTGCCAATGAAAGTGTATTGTGTACATTGAAATGTCATAATATTGATATCCCCCTGCATGCTAAATGTCACACTGTGTTTAAAATTTGGTCAACCCATTACCAGACGGCAAAATTTTAGACTGGCCTAAATCCAAACAGGTTGCAGATGACAATTTCTAGTGGATGAAATTTCACGTTCTTGGGTCTTTTGTTGTAGGAAACAATGTGGGAAATGAAGAAATTGCTTGTCACAAATAATTTCTTCATTTTCCAAAATGTTTTCCAAAACCTTTATCTTGTAGGGTGTCAAAAAGAGTCACTGTACAGTAATGGGTTGAAAATTTATGAAAACTCGCTAATTGCCCGAATGATGACAGTCGTTTGAGATGTTGACAAAATTCATTTGACCTTATAAAGTTTCTATTGTACAAGGACATATCTGAAGTAGATGAAATAAGCAGCAGACTGATACCAAGTATCTGTGTTCATGGAAGGTTCAGATAGTTCTTTTGCATTTCTAGAAAAGATGAATTTTAAGTTAGTTTTCCAATGAATGAATACTGAAATTTTGAAACTGATATCATATAATCAAAAATAGTTACACATTAGATCCCAGGTTTGATACGTGGCTGTGGCAAACATGCTTTCTGACAAAACTCTTTCCTACCAATGGTTTGATCATTGTTATCCTATGTGGGCATGCAGCTGGAGGGTCCATAAGGTCTAATGTTGTGGTACTAGTATGAGAAACAATGGGAATCCATGGGTATAGGTACTCCAGCCGCCGTGATATGAACACGGCAGTAGAAAGAGGTGTTAAACCCTAATCAATTAATCAAATTTATTACAAAATACAGATCAGTCTAGTCTGGGCATGCGTTAATTTTTCTTAAAATTTCGTTCTATGCAATAGGTAGCAAATCGATGGATAAGTTCAAAATTCAACATTAGATGTAGATATACCCATTACCCCATGTATAAGAAACATAAGTGTCTTCTAGCTTAATCTATGTTTACATTCTATTGTGGCCAGAAGGTGTCACAAGTTTATAAATATTTGCCCAAGGAAATTGGATTGCAATTAAGATATACAGCATGGCAAAAATTAAACATAGTTATTTACATAAGCAAATTACAACCAACAGCAATATATATCGCGGCTTTAATCAACGAAAACCTCGTAACTGCAGCTTAAAATAAGCTGCAGTTCCGAGGTTTTCGTTGAAAAGCAGCGATATGTTACAATTTGTCATCATTTATCAGCAAAATTCTATTTCAGATTGAATTATAGCTAGGTTATTGAAAAATTTGAATATATTCAAGATCAGTGTAATATGATTTCATTTCTTGGCTTTTGGAGAGAGATTCAACTTCCTTTACAATTATTTTCTGAAATAATTTTGGAGTCAAAGCCGTTGCATCTGTCAAGCAAATTGAAAAGCTTTACTGCATAGTAATGAGAAACTAATTAATTTCTCATTTTAAGGGAGTTTGAATTTTGACTGATAATAGCTTGTAGTTAGTTTCTGACCTTTGATACATCATTTGTCACTCACTGTATATTAACCCTTTCCCAAACAAGACCTGCAGGTTTTGACGTCCCTAGTAGAAAAGGCTTGGGAAAACATTGAAACAAAAGAAGAAACTGCTGATAACCAGCAGTTTCTCCTTTTGCCTTAATATTTTCTATGCTATATTTTACACAAATCCAACGGTTTTCAATCTTAATTTTGTCGTCTAATGCATCTTTCAAATTGGACCACCCTAAAATTTTGTCGTTTGGGAAAGGGTTAATTATGGATACAAGAATTGCTTAGAGACTCAATTGTTAAGTGCAACAGCATCAGATCTGCGATTTAACTGAAACTTATTTGAAAATGGCATAGAACCAAATTGAATAACTTTTGAATTGCTTATAGAAACTAATCAAAACACTCAGAAATTCAGACCTACAGTATGCTTACTGCATGAAAAATGGCTAGGAAATGTTTTGGGGTCTTACCTGAGGGAGGGGTTGAGAGCTTTTTGCTTTAATGCAATTTAATCATAAAGCATGCACTTCTTATTACATGTTCAAAGGGCGAAAAACGCTTAAGCATCATTAAGTAGAGAAGTTATAGCAGTTAGGAATCATTATCATAATGTAAAGAATGCAGGTGTTAAAGTAGATAATGTCCGAATAGAGCTTCAGGTAATATATGAGAAAACTTCATTTGGAAATGTGATATTATATCTTTCATTCTACATTAAATCCTATGTTGTGGGTACTCATTAGAATCGTCTCATTGAGACGATTCTAATGAGTACCCACAACATAGGATTTGGAGCTAAAATGACGGATTTAGCAGACATTGCGAAAGACGTCGGACCGCGGACATTGTCCGATAGTTTTGACTTCGGTCCGATTGAAAATTCGATACCGTCGGTCCGTATGTCCGACATATTTTGACCATTTTGCTTTTTTTTCAATACCTCGCGTTTGCATAATTATGGAAGCTTATAACCAAAATATTTGTCATTCTGTTTGCGAGAAAATTGATAAACAACAAAGTACGAAGGGACGGCACTATTATATCGTGGTTTTGCCGATTATTTCCCTTGATTTGTAAACCGGATTGTGGTTGGCTGAAACAGGTATTGATTAGCCAATCGGAATACATATTACTTTTACTGTCGTAGTATAATGGCGTCCCTTAAATATTTCGAGGGTGCAAAGTGAATTGTCTAATTTTGAAAGGCTTATGGACTATGGGCGTGAATGATTAGAGTGTCAGTCATGTTTTTATATCTTCAGAATAAAAAAGGTGGTTACATGTTATTTTTCCTTGTTTTTTTCGGTCTGACAGATTTGTTTTCGGTCTGACAGATTTTTCAAGCCTGTCAGACCGAATGTCTGACAGTTTTTTTGAGCTTTCGCAATGTCTGATTTAGATTAAGATTTAGAATATCATAGCACTTTTGAATGAATTATCTGTAGATAATGTCTATGTCTAAATGGCTTATCATAATTTTCTCACAAAGAAGTGACTCATATTTGGCCCAGGGGTACAAGAAATTAGGTGAGATAGGTATCACTTGGCAGCTGGAAGTTACTCGGAAACATTGAGGAAATATTATTTATCTTCGGTGATATACAAATAGATTTGATCTTTCTCTCACATAGCCTCTTTTGTTTTCAAAAACTAAGGCAATATAATTTAACCAACATCATCAGGGTTTTCATTAGAATGTGGCTAGGGATTTTACCCAGATCTATATACATGCAGTTTACATCGTTAGTCAGTGAAATTAATTATATTGCTGTAATTATAGTTGCCATTGAACCTGAACATGTTCCTTTTAATGACTGGATGAACCTTTCAAAAAGTCATAAATACAGCCTGATAATGCATAAGATATGGTGTTTTTGAAACTGGTGATTGATTTTGTGGTTCCAATTTTAGTTATGAACAGATTATCTATGAACAATAATAATAATAGTGTCTCTGTTTACTAATCACTCAATTATTTCTGCATTGACTCAGATAATAGGCCTTAATTGTAAGCATAAAGAAAACTCAATTTATTATGCATAGTTTCTAGGTACAGGTGAATTATTTGAACTGAGGCTGATTTAATAGATCTGTCTTATGTATTGTCTCGTATCAAATAGTTGTTGTTAGCAAAAATTCATATTTATGAAGTTCATTTAATGAGAAAATGAAAGAAAATCTCTGTGATTGATAAACATTTGCATTAATTGATAAAAAGAATTGATCAAATATAATTTTAGTAGTAAATACATTGGCTGTATTCCAAATGTAGGATGATTAATGCCCAGTGATGATTTTTTGATGCAATGCCACTAATGTGGATGCGGAACTGTATATCTGTATAGTATTACAAATTTTGTTGATTAAAATGATTTGTAAATAATGAGTTAAGTGTCCCGAGAAAGATAAAGACTGTAAAAAGTGTTTTATGAATAGCACCTGGATTAAAGAGGATTTAATTGTAAAAGCATATTGATGTATGTGGCTTCTATTTGGCTGAGATATTATTGAGAAAACACAATGATTTGCAAAAAATAAAAGATTATCTATAAACTGCTGAGGTGGCTTTCTTTACGATTTTGCTGAAATAGTTGTAAGGATGGATAGTTAAGAAGTTTGATTGTGATTAAATGATAACAAAATAATAATTCATTATTTCATATCGTCGTTGTAAATGCAAAACATCGTAACTCGTTTTAGGAAAATTTTAAAGGGGAGGGAAAAAAGTGTAGTAAATTTTCCAAAACTGAAATGTCTTATTTGAAATTTGGACACAAATAATGTGTCAATAATACTGATCAGTAAAAATATCTCAAAACCTGCGAGTATTGTCTACACTGGGCACACAAGTTTGTACTTTGAAAATCGCACCAATCGACATACGAGGTTTTGCATTTACACCGACGATATGTGTCCTTAAGGCGAACGTGAAAATGAAAGTCTCTATATTAAATTTGTTTTATGACAGCAAATAGGTTTTGAAAAACTGAAAGAATTTTGATACAAAAAAAACACATAAGAACAAATTTTGAGAAAAAACAGATACATGTTAAAATTGAAATAGACAAATACCGTATTTCACCTAAAAGACGCGCCCCGGCGCGATGCAAAACGCTGTGGGGGCGCGCTTATTTCGTACCACTTTTCCTGAATTTTAAAGTGCTTCGCTGAATGTAGAAAATCAACCTACCGTAAATTATCGATTAAGATATGTCACTTTATCGTAATGCAATGCAGGGTAGAGAAGATTAGTGTTGATCTGAAAGTGCTTTGAGTGTCTTAAAATACATATCGTAACAATCGTCATGCCATGCTCAACATTATCCAAGACCTGAAAAGACACCACGGGGCCACGGGAAGTATGTTTTATTATTTTGTAAAGTGAAGAAGAAGAAGAAATCAAAACATTCCGAAAACGAAAGTAGAACACACCCGCCTTTTCGAGACAAAAGGACTAGACTGGCAGATAACTGTAGACTGGATGACAGTTACGTCGCTTTGTCTCCGCCGATTTATACATGTACCCGGTGTGTATTTATAAGATACAACGTCATCTACTGATAAAGTGACATATCGATAATTTACAGTCTTGGATAATGTGGAGCATGGCATGACGATTGTTACGATATGTATTTTAAGACACTCAAAGCACTTTCAGATCAACACTAATCTTCTCTACCCTGCATTGCATTATGGGATTGTATTGTTGTTGTTGAATAAATCCATCTCAAAACTCTTACGGCGAGTCAAATTCAAGCCTTTCAAGTGCCGATGATTCGACCGATCCGGTCAAGGTAAGGTCGGGTGAAGGTGGGAGGGGTGTCCCATGGCTTCCGAGATTGTTAATATAGTGGGGGGCGCGTCTATAAGGGAGGGCGCGTCTATAAGGTGAAATACGGTAATTCTTATTTCTTAATTATCGTAATAGATGCCAATGATTACATGGTGCCATTATGTACTTCACAATCAATAATCCTACAACATTTTTTCACAGGATTAATAGGAATTAAAAGATTATGAACAACTGAATTGGGACAGATTGTGGTTTGTTTCCCTGATCAGTTTCATCTAGTTTCCTTATCAGTCCAGATGAATGTAGATAGAACAAGATTATCCCCCTGATTAACTCCACCTGTTGGTACAAGGAAGGGGTTCCAGTCTAGTGGTGTGTCATTCTGGTTGGAAACTATTTCATGTTGGATTTTGTAGAAACATCTGTGTGAAAGAGTTTAAATTTATTCATGTTTTTGGTTTTTTTGTGACCAGTTTCATCGTATTCCTTGCTTCAGACTTGAGATCAGTTTCAGTGTGTGGTTTGTGTTTTTGCAAGGGATGGATTCCAGTCTAGGAATGAACCATTCCAAGAAGAACTTTTTTGAAAAAATTCAATTTGAATTATAAGTTGGTGTCAGAAATTCTTTAAAATGTTAAGTAAATAAGTGAAAAGGATGAAATATTCGGTTGTTTTGGTGATCAGTTACCCATAATTCCCTTATCAGCCTTGATCAATGTAGATAGGGTACGATTAACACTTTCCCTTGTGGTGAATTTTTAGACTGGTCATATTTGAAAACCATTTTAACTCGGGACAATGTAAATGAAGCAGAAAAATGACTCATTACATTGTTAAACGGTGAGAGAAAAGAACAAAATGCTGTTTACCAGCATTTTGTTTTTTTCTCTCATTGTTTTCCCAAGCTATTTTCAAAGAGGTACCAAAACAAATGGCAAGGGTACAGATTAATTCCACCTGTCTATACAGGGGAAGGGTTTCTCCCCCCAGTTTAGTGATGTGTCATTCTTGGTAGTGGAAACTACTTCATAGTATCCAGATGGGATTGGAATGGCCAACACTTTTCTCTGTACTAAAATTAAATATGTTATATGTTATTTTGTGAATTATGTGCACAATATTTAGAAAAGGTGTTTAACCCTTTCCCAAACAACAAAATTTTAGGGTGGTTTAATTTAAAAGCTGCTGCAGATGACAAAATGCATATTGATAAAGAGAGAATTTGTGTATGAAATAGCACAGAAAATATTGAGACAAAAGGAGAAACTGCTGGTTATCAGCAGTTTCTTCTTTCGCCTCAATGTTTTTCTAAGCCTTTTCTATCAAAGACGTCAAAACCAGGTCTTGTTTGGGAAAGGGTTAACTGTTAATGTGTCATCCTTGATGGAAAGGACTTCATAGTATCCAGATGTGATTGGATTGGCCAACACTTTTCTCTGGAGTACTTTGTGAAGTACTCAAATTTAATGTGTTCTATGTTATTTTGTGAATTATGTGTGGAATATTTAGAGAAATGAAGCGTTATGTGTCATTCTTGGTCGAAACTACTTCATAGTATCCAGATGTGATTGGAATGGCCAACACTTTTCTCTGGAGTACCCATGAAGTTTTGAAATACTATGTACTATGAAATACTTTATTATTTTGTGAATTTTATTTGGAATATTTAGAGAAAAGGAGTGATAAAAGATAGTGATTATCTCAATTCTATAATTATGTGTAGCAAGGTTTTAGTGCTATGAGATTGCACTTGATTGTATGAAAAGATACACATACAAATTCTTTCTAAGAAAAAACTTGTTGAAGCTGATTGCCACTAAGTTTCTTCAGTAGGCAAAATATCTTGTGATGTGTTTTTCCTGTTTGAAAGTGTGATAGTATAACTATTTGGTATTTCTGTGTTTTAGAAAACATTAAGGGAAAAAAGATCCTACTGATGATAAACATTTTCTTCTGTTCTCTTTCTTTTCTTCTTGTCACATTAGCGTTTGGGATATTGTTGTGAAAAAGTCACATTTGTTAGAAGGGAAAGATAGATAAGTAGATAGTGGCTGTTATATTAGTTAGTAAATAGAAAAGGTGGAAATATTGCCAGTGTTTCTGTTATTGTAGTTGAAAAAATAATTGGCAGAGACTGCTAAATGAATTGTGGCGTCATAGGATACTGAATGTGTAATTAGTAGAATTAGTGTGAATTAGGAAAGTGTCTGTTAGTAAATGGAATAAGTTTGTAAAATCTGTCTGTCGGAATAAGATGTTGCTGTATTGATTTGAAGATTGGTTTCCAAGGCGTTTTCTGAAGATTCATATACCTACAAAAACATTATAATGTCATAAATGTCCAGATGATTTAAAAACACTGGAAAAGGTGCATGAGCTTCAGTTGTCTGTCCATGCATCTGTCCTTCGTGGTTATCATGGTATTTCACTTGTACATTTTTATGCCCCTTTAAAGAAATATCGAAGGCATATTGTTTTACTCATGTCCATCTGTCTCTCCATCTGTCTGTGTGTCTATCTGTCTGTCTGAAAACTTAATGTTGGCCATTTTGGGGGCATTGCGGTGTTTCACAAGCACACCTTGTTTGTTTTTCAGTAAAGAGTAAACACAAACATGCAAAGCTAGTACCATGCTATGAATGATTCAGTACCATGCCATTAATTAGAGAATGAGTCAGACTTACTAATTAGCATAGTGATAACATCAATGACTTGTGTGACCCAGACTAAACCATGTAGCCTGCTGATAAAGCAGTGATATATATTGATACTATCATTACATTACAACAGTACTGTGCAAATTGAATGTTGATGTAGATAGACTTTTTGTACAAAAGAAGACAGAAGTATTGAGGAAAATGGAGAAAATGCTGGCTGTCTCCTTATGCTTTTATGGTATCTAAGCTTGTTTGTATAATGGACGACACAGGCAGAGGTTGTATGGAAAGGGGTTAAAATTGATGAAGAAGGGAGGGTAAAACATCAAGTGTCGTAAACCTCTTCCAAAAATGACAATATTTTAGGATTAGTTTAAATGAACGAAATGATGTTTCAGATTGCAAATGAAACGTCGTTAAAAGAAATTTTATATTATAGCATAGAAAACATGAGGGAAAAGGGTTATCAAAATTTTCTTCTTTTCTCTCAAAGTACTCCAAAGTGTTTTCTATCAGATACTTTTGAAAGCCTATCATAGTTTTGTAAAGGGTTAATGACTCTGCAGTTGAATCTTTTATCAGTCAATTAGGGGAATTAAATTCCTTTTGTATTGTCTCACTTGGCTTGTTTTGACTTAGGGAATTAACAGACTCTGAGGTAAGAATTATAGCTTGAAATCGTTTTGTCTGGTAAAGATACAGTGTTGTGGAACATCATTATTATCATATTTCAAATGTCATTGTATCAATATCAATATAGATGTCTGAAATCGAAGTTAACAGGTATTCAAAATGCCAGGAATAAAGTGCAATTAAATAGAGGGTGAGATAATGTACACAGCAGTGACATGCTTACTCAATAATGATTCAATCAATCAATCAATCAATCAATCTATCAATCAATCAATCAGAATTTTTCATATGAATTTCAGAGCGAGGAAATTACACTGTAATGAACTAGACCTATTTTAGTCAGGCCATTACAGATGATCCATTCACAAGACTCAGAAGTTGTTTAGAATTGTGTTTAGAATTAGATTTCCCAAAATATTAGTATTCTGGTTGTTAAATTTCAAATGTGATGCATGAAACAAAAATAGTGTTAATATAAAAATTAATATCTATAATTCTTCCCCATGGACATCAACGAGGGAACTTTAAAAAATTTTGACTCCCCACAAGGTAACGGATTCGGAAAACATCGTGGAAAATGAAGAATTTCTTCATTTACCACAATCTTTTCTATGTAAAAAGACCAAACAATTCAAAATTTCATTCACTTTAAATTGTCGTCTGCATCATCATTGAATTTGGTCTAGTCCAAAAAATGGCTGTTAAGAGTGGATCAACATTAATTAAATTTGGTAATATATCAACATTTGAAGAAAGATTGGGTAAACAGGATGTTTTGGAAGAGTATTTTGGTCTGATCATACATCAAACTTTTAAAGATGTTCATGAGGGATTATTAACAGGAAAATTAAATTACAGCATTAAGCTGTCTGCGCGCATGGAATCTATTTAATTGGACACATGTGTAAGACTTAATTAAGAGGCCATGACCTAAACCCTTCTCTAAATTATACAATGTAATGTGTTATGTATTCATTGACTATGTACTTTGTACTTGTCAGAATAAAATGTATGTTCTGTTCTGTTCTGTTCTAAATTATACCAATTTATCGATAAAAACATGTTAGGTTGAAAACATGTTTTAGATGTTGAGCAATATTATTGTACTTGCTAATATTTCAAGAGTAAGTGATATCAAAGACTAAGTCTCAATCAACAGGCAGTTCAGATAGCATCATTACAAGTAATTTAACATTTTGTTGAAGGCCATGATAAGCCCCTTTCAATCTTTGTTCTGGACAAAAGTTTCCAGTCAATATCTTGTAACAAAATTTATCGTTGAGGAAATTTGGACTTTGAAATATGTGTTTTACAGGAGTGTTAAATACTTATTGGTATTAAATCTTAATCTGTATTTAACTTTTTATTAATCCTTCAAATTACATACCTTTGGTGTGACAGGTTTTCATGATCAAACGCAAATGCCAGCTGACCTTGTTGATAAGTGAAAAATTTGATAAAGGGAGGTAATGCATAGTACATTTAGTAAATGATTCCAAGAGTGAAATAATATTTAATATCACACAACCTGATGAACTCTCAGTGCTTTAAGTTCTTTTATTAGAGGGCTAATCTTTAAAAGAAAAATTCAGCTAACATAATGGTTTAGAATAAAGCCTTCTGCAAACTAAACATCCCCTATAGTAAATGGTAGGGCAAACTTTTAAGACAATAGAAAAATGCTGAATGCTGATAAACTGCAGTTTCTCCTTTTGCCTCAATATCTTTGTGTACAAAAAATCCCATCTGTATAAATTATCAACATCTATTTTGACATCATAAGCATTTATCTTACAAATTAGAACTTCCTATTTTTGCCATTTGGGAATGGGTTTGAATTATATAGTCTACTTGATAAATTGCAGGAAGTCCAGCAGTTTTGGGTAAATTGCAGGAACTAATGTAACAGCATGGGGTACCTGTGTTAGTTGCAACGTTTGTATGTTTTTGTCTTGATATATCAACAGATCACCTGCTCATGCTGAGTTATAACTCATCGGGTTTAAATGTACACTTGTATACAAACACTTTACATCTTGTTGTTGATAAATGGCCCAACACAAACACTTCTTCTTTTGGGAATAAAATAATTAGGACGTTAATTCGCTCGTAAAGCTTACGATAAATGGTTTGGTAAATGTTAAAACTATGTATTTGTTTTTTAGTGTTTGTATACAACTCTACTTTTATAACCGATGAGTTATACCTGGAATTTACCTGTGATATATGTAAACATTGCAGAAATAACTAGATGTGGTAATAGCCCTGACATCATTGAGGCAAAAGGTGCCAATTCTCATCCTTTTCCCAAGCAATAAAATTCAATAAACTCTGCCTAGATTTGAAAGCTGCTGTGGAAGACATAATGAATGTTGATAAAAGACAGGATTTGTACAATTTAGTATGCAGGGTTTTCCCTTGACTTTTTCTAGTGGGGGTCATTATGTCCCCCTAGTCTTCAAATTAGGGGGTCATTGTTACATTGTTTCTTCATGTCCCAGCTGATCATTTTCAGGGGGTCATTTAAGATAAAACTGCGCCAAAACACACAATTTTGTGTGCTAGGGAAAACCCTGGTATGAATAGTTTGCAAAAATAAATGATTTAAAACTTAAAATCAATAGAAGATATAGTTCTTGATAAATGACCTGACAGTCTCGCATCTCTAGCCCATTATAGCTAGAGATGCTCTATCAGGTAATTTATCGCAACCTATAATTGTAAAGATATTTGGCTGTTTTCTTACAGACTTGGCCGCGGCCTTAGCGCAGTTGGTAGCGCATCTGACCCTCATACGAGAGGTCCCGGGTTCGATACCCGGCCGCGGCTAATACCCTTTCTGACAAAATTGTCACCCACCAATGGGTTTGAAATCGTTAACCTAAGTGGGCGAGCAGCTGGAGGCTCGGTAAGGGTGTTGTGGTAGTACTGGTTTGAGAAACAACAGGAACCCATGGGTAGGTGCTCCAGCCACCGCGATATGACCCTGGTAGTTGAAAACGGCGTAAAACCCCAATAAACTCAAACTCAATTCTTACAGACTTTGTTGCTGCTCAGTTTTAAAAGTGTGCGTTTTGTCATGTATTCCCTTGTTCTGATGTTCTATTTCTGTCATTGAAACCCAAAACTTACTAAGAGATCTCTGATCATTAGAAAAAACTAGGTCAGTTGAACATTACAAAAAATGACTTTAATTTAAGATATCTCAAGTGGCGACTGCTTCCTTTATGAATCAATTACAGTAACTCAATTCAATGACAGCTAAGACTCTGCTGTTCTAATTCCACTGGGATCTCACTAAGACATATAAATGGCAAAAAAAAAGAATATCCTAATTTTAAAGATGCTACAAAGAATGGACTTGATGTTGATAAAGATATGATTTGCGTACACTATAGCGCAAAAAAATATTGAGACAACAAGAGATGCTGGATTTCCTGTTTTCCCATGTCTGCAGTCCAGATTTTGGGCTGCACCTACAAAATCATGTTTATGGGTGTGTGAAGATTGATGCTTCTCTGAAAATGTGAACAATCATAAAGGATATCCCCCTACTTAATTGGTTAAAAGTTTTGTTGTATTATGTTAATAAATGTCACATAAAAAACAACAATTGTGTTGGCAATTTGGCACATAATAGTCTGTCAAATTTTGTGGGTTAAGTATTTCTTGAGTTAATTGGCATTCCATCTTGTTTAGAGTTCTATGGGAACTGTGTCACAGACATGATCTGCAGACTTGCCTCATGTTTATTTGCTCTTTCCATTGCAAATGAAATTATATGCAATTTTGATAGTTTATAATTGGGCATATAACACTGATGCAACATTTCATTGCCATTAACCCTTTCCAAAATATGTACAAAATACTTAGTGTAGCATTTCCTTCTTTTGCCTTAATGCTTTCCAAAGTATTCAGGGCTAGAATTTGCCCCCAAAAATGACTCGCAAAATTTTGCTTGTGGCTTTTGAAACCACTAGCAAAACGGCAAATTCACTCGCAATTGGGTTTTCATTTTGAAAAATAAAAGCTTAATAAGGTGCATAAATTCTTTTAAGCTTGTACATGTTCGAAAAGTAGTACAGTTAGTCAATATTTGGAATTTGTTTTGTAAGCCTTTTAAGGCTGCATCGATAATATTGTGAGTGGGGATATTTTTTCCACTAGCCAAAAAAGTCTAGTGTCAGATAGAATCACTAGAAATTTCTAATTTTAGCTAGCAAATTGCCAGTATGCTAGTGGAAATTCGAGCCCTGGTATTTTATGTTAGGGACATCAGCACCAGGCCTAAATGTCTGTGAAATTCTTAGATGTGTCTGTAATATTTGGTTTTCTAGGCAAAAAAAGACTTGGGTATGGAAATCTGTATAATGCCAACAATATCTTTTCTCAAGTGTCATTGACCACAATGTTACAATGTTTTATCAAACAATCTTTCAACATGCATTGGGGTTATTTTCCTGCTTCTCAAGAGTTGCAAGTCACTGACCTAGCCTGCTTTCCTGAAGACTAAATTTTAGTTAAAATAATTAATACCAGTGTATTTTGGATGGGTGACCTTATTTCCCTATTGTTGAAGTCGAATGGGATTTTAGATTAGCATTCCATTAATTAATCTGTCCGTCTGTATCACTATCAGCCTGTCTTGTAATATCATGTTTAAAAATCCACCAATAAGGTCACCATAACCTTATTATGTTTTTGAGAAAAGCTTAAGAGTCATCAAATAATTGTTAATTTGGACAAGGGTTTAGGCTATTAATGCACTTGAAAAGAACAATTCCATATTTGGGTGGTCCATTTTGGTGTTGATCATAAAAAAAGAGATAAGATGACCTTGTTAGAAGCCATTTAACCCATTACCAAACGACAAAATTTTAGGGTGGTCCAAATTGAAAGATCCTGCAGACGACAATTTCAAGTGACTGGAATTGAACACTTTTTGGCCTTTCTTGGTAGAAAATATTGTGGGAAATGAAGAAATTGCTTGTCACAAGCAATTTCTTCATTTTCCACAACGTTTTCTGTAGCATATTTCTTTAGGGGCGTCAAAAGGTGTCAATGTTTGGTAATGGGTTAACCCTGTCCCAAAAAGACCTGGTTTTGACTTCATGAGTACATATAGTTTGGGAAAACGTTGAGGCAAAAGAAGTAAATGCTGATCATCAGCTTTAATTTTCTTCTTTTGCCTCAATATTATCTCTTCTTTAGTGTTAAAAATCCTATTTATATGAAAATCCCTTTTGCTGTCAGCAGCAGCTTCCAAATTGGAATCAAACTTCATTTTGCCATTTGGGACAGGGTTAAGTCACTTCTGTGTGTAACAATTTTCTTTGTTGTTGTGAAGTGCCCACATTAATCAGAATTTTCCCATAATTGACATTTCATCACTGTCTGTCTATATTATTTACGACCAAAAAAGGTATATTTTTCTGGGAAATTCCTTTGTTCTTCAAGAATAATGCAAAATCTATTGGTTTGCAGTTCTACTCTTATGAAGCTAGGTTAGAACAAGGCCTTTTCCTGATACCTGTCTGTCATCATAAAGTTGACGAGTCACATGTACTTGTTAAGGTTATTAATTAGTCAAAGTGATGTAATATTATTATGCAAATTAATCTTATCACGGGTTATAAATCTGGTTTTAATTTCAATTACTAGTAATCCAGATGTAATAAAGTGAATTAATTTTGAAAGATTTTGATGTTCTATCATAGTTCTAGTTGAATCATAGGCAACACAAAATTACAGTGTAACTGATTCTAGTGCTTTGAATTTGACTGGATATTCTCTGTAAGCTATGGGATGATTATAGCTTCCAGTATAAAAAAGAAAGAAATGAAAAAAAGATAGGACTATACTAATCCCTGTTTGTCTCTCTGTGTTTCTGTCCGTCTGTGTTCTGAATTTGAGCACAATAGTAGTACATTCACTGTTTAACCAAGGTCAAGGTTATAATGTATGTTTTGACTATAAAAATGCCTATTCATCTTTCACAAAAACATCACTTATTTTGGGTGTATAAATTTTGTATATTTTGGGCAAAATTATATTTATTGTCAGCATGATTATTATAACTACCATTTTGGTTTGGCTGTGGTAAATGATCCATTATCGCTTTCCCTCCCGACAATATGTTAGATCCATCTGAATGGAAAGTAGATTTAAACGACAAAATAACATTGGCAATCGAAGCACAATTGAAGTGTTTTATCACAGAAAACAATGAGGGAAAAGAAGAAAATGCTGGAACCAGCATTTTCTTCTTTTCTCTCAATGTTTTTTAAGGCAGTGTTTGTTCAGTACGTCAAAACCGAGGCTGTGGTAAAGTAAATGATGCGTTATACGATACTTGTGGTTTGAATTATTGCCGAAACATTACACTTGGTATACATGATTGTATGAATTGTGAATTATTCAGTGCTGTTATTTGGTTTGCGCAATTGTGGAAATATACTTGCTGCATTTTATTTTGATAAATTGGAATAAATAAGGCAGAAGTTTTAGATCATAGGCAGCTTGTAGTGACAATGACAGCTTTGCTCATGATTGTATATCGTTGCTTTTCAACGAAAAACTCGTAACTACAGCTTTAAACAAGCTATAGTTAAGCGTTTTTCATTGAAAAGCGACGATATATTAGTGCTTAAAGGAAAGATTTGTCTCAAGGAAATCATTTAAATTTTGTGAAAACAATTGTTTTAAAATGCTGAAACATAATTAATGTTTTGTTCTTTTCTGATTGCATTTCCAGAAATGAGTATTGCAACCTGGCTTTTATGAAAACAAAAATGGAGAGAGGGTTATAATTGTTAATGTATAGCTCACTTAAATGACCTAGCAGAGGATCCCTTTCAATTAATAGCTAGAGATGCTCTGAAAGGTCATTTATTGTGAACTACACAGTGGCTGTAAATTGCTTTATGAAAAAAAGATAGATAAATTTGTTTCATCGAATAATCTTACTTTGAAAGAGGAATGGATGTAGATAAAAATGTTGGAAAGGTTGAGGTGTTAACCCTTTCGCAAACAGCAAAAAATTAGGCCGGTCTAATTTGAAAGCTGCTGCCAGTGACAATACAGTTAGAAGTACATAAAGAATTTGTGCTTTAAGTATTGCCTAGAAAATATTGAGACAAACAGAGAAAATGCTGGTAACCAGCATTTTCTTATTTTGTCTCAATGTTTTCTCAAGCCTATCTCCATAGGGACATCTAAACCAGGCCCTGGTTTCTCAAAAAGAACTTGAGTACCCGGTACATACTCATGAGTACATGCTCAACTTCAAAGGAATACTCTCCAATGTTGAAGGGTATTCAATAGACTAGCCCTAGTCGTTTCTGTTTGCGTTATTTGTAAAGGGGAACATTATTGTTTTCAAGACTTGCCTCTCTAATCCATATTTCAATGTTTTATTGCTGACAGAAGTATTCTAGACTAGGATGTCATTTAAAAAGGGTCTTTGCTTTTATACTATAATCTTAATACTAGGGTCTGGGCCAGACTAGGTATTCAATTGAAGTTAACATGGATTTCGTGCGATTTGAGCACGGTGCTCAGATTTGAGTCTGAGAACTTACTTATATAAGTTTTTTTCAAGAAACCGGGGCCTGTTCTTGTTTGGGAAAGGGTTAATGGTATGGCCTAGCAGGGGAATTCCAGATTTATCAGAGATTTGAACTGATTTCCGTGGAATGTTTCCCAGATAACACTTGAATATAGAGGGAATCCGTTATCTTAATGTTAAGCTGTCTCTCCACACTTTTCTCATAGCATTCCTAGCTTTTTGGCTGTGATTTTCAAGTATTTTGAATGTTTGATTGCTCAGCCCAGATAGCTCAGTCAGATCTCGAGTCTGTCAATCCAGAGTCCTGAGTTCCAACCCGGCTCGGCCAATATCCTTTCTGACATTTGACGAAAGTCATTTGTTTCTCACTAATGGGTGTGATAAAGCAGCTGGAAGCTCGATTGGATTTTGCGAAATATCAAATGTAACCAAACATACATGCAAAATATAATCAGGAAGGTTTCATTTCAATTGTTTAAATGAGATTTTCTGTCTCACAAGAGAAAGCGTTGATAAAGTAATGGAAGAAATGGTTTTAATGTAATGCAACCTTGCAGAGGACATAAAAACCCATTATGTAACTTAGCATGCAACATGTTCATTTGGATTATGAAGCGAACGTTGACAGTTGAGTGCAATGATGTGCATTTACGATGTGTTTTATAAACATGATGGAATTTGGGGATAATGTTTTACAGCTTGTTTGTGTTAAGGTTGGAAAGATGTTTTGGTGTGGATTTATTGCCTTATTAAGTTGCAATTGAAGGTCTTTAATTAATGAGAGATAGATAATAATACTAAATATTTTTGTATTGTTATATGTCCCATTAAATGACCTCAGGCTGAGCATCTCTAGCTAATAGCTACAGATACTCTGCCAGGTCATTAATATCAGGCCAAGATGTTATGTAGAGTAAATTCAGATTGCAGGACTATTTTACATTTATGCTGCCTGCCAAAAACGGCTGGAAATTCCTAGAATATCTTCAAATAGTTAAGAATGTTAAGATTTTGAAAAGCTTGGTAGTTCAAGAAAGATCAGGTTTTCAATTCATGTTATTTTAGTATTGTATGCCAAATTAACATTGACAGAAAAGCTGAATAATGTTCTTAAAATATCCAGGAGACTATAAATAGTGATTGTTTGTAAGTTTATGTAAGACACATGTATTATGACAAGCACAGCAACTGTTATAAATGGTACACATGTTAATGGATTGCCTGTGTGACTGCAAGTCTTGACACATGACTGATGGCACACAAGGAAGTCACACAAGTGGGTCAGGTGAAAAGGGGGGAGAGGAGTTTTGTTCTGCATAGAGTTGTGATAAATGACTTAGAAATTGAATAGTTAATATTGTATAATAAAAGTTTGTTTGCTTGCTTGTATGCCATCAGGGACAGTTAACCCTGTTTCCTTGAAGAAAAACTTACAACAACATTGGTCAGTACTTTTGAACAGTATAAGTGTTATGGCTTTCATGTGCTAAGGTCAAGGTCACATATTAAGGTCATATTTCTGATATAATTCCTGTTTTGATGGTATTGATGGATTTCTCAAACACATGTTGTCAACACAATTGTATAATAGATCTATTTAAACTTGGCTTGGCTCTTTCTTTGCCATAATGTCAAAGACTGACATTTTAGGAGAATGTCATTGCCAATTTATTCCTTCATTTGCAATTTACAGGAATAAAGATTGTGATGACCCAGAATGATATGCATCTGTTGTTGACACATTGTTTCTGCTGAATTTATCATAATTATAATGTTACATGGCATTCTGAGAATTGTAATGAGAATGGTAATTGTTACCAAGATATTGTATTAATTTCTCAATTAAGAACAGCCATTGCACATAAATTTTGATGTGATATGTAAGAAATAGTATGGATCATATATTCGTTTTTCAATAAACACTTCGTAACTGCAGCTTAAAACAAGCTGAAGTTATAATGATGTCTTTGTTGAAAAGCATCAACATGCTAGACAGATAAAAAAGTATTACATTTGCACTTATCATGCTTGATTTAGATAAGCAGGTAATAATAATCTTAAGGTTAACCTGCTCATAATAGCAAGCAATGGGTGGAGGGCCAGTGATGTTGGCTTTGCCAGGGAGGGCATTCAGAAGGTGATAAGTACAAGCACTCTCGGACTTGCCATTATACCCTAAACTGAAAGCAAAAAGAATTTTTGGGAATGATGACAATGTAGGAAAATCTGTGTGAATTATTATCAGTTTCATAAATTAAATCAGAAATTATTATCAAATTATATCAAATTACAAGAGTATGAAGAATTCTGGCTATAGGGTGTATAGTAAAATTTCGGTCAAAAAAGGTTTGGAATTGGAGTAAGAATTTACTTTGAAGTCTGAAATAAACTCATTTGTAGTTCTTGTATCAAGAAATATTCTCCGTAAAATATCAAAAGAGGCAGAAAGATTAATAAATGTTGGTTGATGTATTTTTAGTTAGATTATGTAGATGTAGGTAGCTGATAAGTAATAAATAGCTGTGGTATATGTCAGTGGAATAGGAATTAGTGTTTGGTGCCAAAAGTAATTCAAGCTCAGCAGGGAATCTTATACAATCAGTGTGACATGGTGATGGTCTATAATCATTTGCTAAGTTTTGTTGTTTGGGAAACAGTTTATAAATGTTGGTTGATGTATCTTTAGTGTAGAACTTTACAAAGTAGGAGCTAAATGATAAATAGCAGTGGTACATGTCAGTGGAATAGGTATTAGTGTTTGGTGCCAAAAGTAATTCAAGCTCAGCAGGGCATCTTATACAGTCCCTGTGACATGTTGATGTTGCTCTTTGTATATTACTTACCTGGAATTGGTTGTACATTGTTTCTGTGAAAATGTTCATAATGTAAGAGAGGAACTTATTGAAATGATTGTTCATAATGTAAGAGAGGAACTTATTGAAATGATTGTTCATAATGTAAGAGAGGAACTTATTGAAATGATTGTTCATAATGTAAGAGAGGAACTTATTGAAATGATTGCTTTTCTACGCAAACCTCGTAACTGCTGCTTGTTTTAAGCTGCAGTTATGAGGTTTTCATTTTCGAAGAAAAGCAGCGAAATGTAGAAAGTGTTCATCTGCATTATATGAGATTTTATTAATTAATGTTCAACTTATGTCACTTGAAATCTTAAACATTGCAATTTATTTTATCTGTTCTTCTATCTTTCTAGTGATGACAGGGAAGTGTTTTCTTAGACTCACTTTGTATTTGAAAACTTTATAACATTAAAATCATGAGAGAGTTTGACCAAGTGTGGAATAAAAACTGGATGCCTTATTAAATTGACAGGTAGAAACTAATCTGGCTCACTAATGTAAATGTGCAAGGAAATATCGAAAATGATAACTAATTGGACTACCATGGAAATATTAACAAAAATGTAATTTTACCATGATGAAATTACAACTATTGGTGGACATGTGCCTATAGACCATTAAACAGTTCATAAGGAATGTTAATTTACTTGGTGGGACAAGATAAAAAATCAGAGGATGGGGAAGAAGGGGCCCCTGTGGCCCTTGATGCTGCCCCAAGTGCCCCTAACCCTGTGGAAGGGGATAGAGAGATCTATAACCCCACTGGATTACCTATAGACCCAAACTGGAGTGCACATACAGCACAGGATGAGAGGCAATGCACTTTCTCTAGGTTAGTATTGGTACTAAACATTGTCAACCCAAAAAATTTTTTAGTCTGTTTAAAAAATTCAAAGATGATGCAGACAACATTTTCAAATGAATGAAATTTATTTGGGGGGGGGGGGGATCTTTCTCACAGGGTAGAAAAAAGTGTGGGAAATGAAGAAATTGCTTGTCACAAACAATTTCTTCATTTTCCACAATGATTTATACTAGGCCTGTATTGTAATGGGAAGTCAAAAAGTGTCAATATATGGTAATGGGTTAATTAAACACTAATCCAAAATGCCAATGTCTTTGAAGGATTAGAAATGAATGCTATGGTAAATAAGAAATCTGTATGTTGTAGCATAGAAAACACCTAGAGAAAAGGATAATATGCAGATACTTAGAGAAAAGGATAGCATGTGGATAACTAGCATTTTCTTCTTTCCTCTCTGGGCTGCTTTGCTTTACTATACACATAATTATTATAGTACTATGCTGATTTGTCATGTACTTTTGGATCATCTTTGAAATTGGACAGGTAGAAAAGGCCTTTTGGGAAAAGGTAAAGGTTGTCAAAAGCAGGTATCATTTGGAGGTTAGTTTATACTGAATGTGCAGAATCTTTAATCTTTAAAATATTTATATACATATTGTTGCTTTTCTTAAAAACTTTGTAACTGCAGCTTGTTAAGCTGCAGTTACGAGGTTTTTGAAGAAAAGAGAGTATATTATTACTTTGTTGTAGATAAAATTGTGATATTTGAAATGAAACCCAGATTATTGTCAAAGTAAGCCTTCCTGATAAAGTTACCTTTAACTTTGATTTATTAGCTTGTGGAAAAATTAATTCTGAAATGGTAAACCCAGCTTCCGTGGCAGAAATAAGGCTGTCTGTCTGGGTTCCTGTGAACCCTTTCCTAAACAAGACCCAACGATCTTACGACCATGTTTTGGTGTAAACTGTGTAACAAAACATCTGATGGTACGAGAAATCAGATTGAGCCAATCAGGTTTGTTGTTACAAGTAATTACGCAAAAAATGATAATGCGATCATTGATAATACGGACCCCTGGTTTTTGAAGTCTTGTAAAAACAGTTTGAGTAAGAGTTGAGGGCAAAGGAGAAAATGCTGATCATCAGCATTTTCTCCTTTTCCTTCAATGTTTCCTAGATAGTCTATCATGGACCTTTGATATAATTCCATTTTGATCACTATTTCTCGTCAGATTATGCTGTGACTTCAATTATCATGCAGGTTAAATAATTTAGTCAGAATATGTGCAAGCTTGAATACCATCACAGAATATTACATGTACTGACATTCATTTGATACTTTAAATCAATATGAAAGATGCTGATTCTTCATTTCAACCCTTTTCCTTAAGACAATCCTATTTCAGAATTGCCCAAAACTAAAACTTATATCAGAAGACAAACGGAAATGTCTCAAAAAGTAGAGAATGAGCTTGTAAAATTGCTGTAATAGTAAAGAAAAGAGGAAAATCCTTGTACATTTCGTTAGTTTTCCACTTTCAATAATTGTTCTCAAGCATTTTCTCTATTATTGTTTGAAACAGTTTTGGAAAAGGTTGAAAATTATGTCACCAAATAATACATGTGACATCCATCTGATACATATACTGTATATTAAATATGCTAATTCTTCATTTTGACGGGTGAAAGCAAGACTATCGTAAATGCAGGTGCATTTTATATGCATTTACACTGGTCTCTGAGGTTCAATTTTCATTTGAAATTTTAGCTTCCTTTCCTGTTCAAATTAATATCTTGGCCTAAATTTCAGACTGGTCCTGTCTTAACCCTTTCCCAAACGGCAAAATTTTAGGGTGATCCACTTCAAAAACTGCCACAAATCACAAAATGGATGTTATTAAAGATAGGATTTGTGTAAAATATGACCTAGAAAATATTAAGACAAAAGGAGAAACTGCTGGTTATCAGCAGTTTCTTCTTTTGTTTCAATGTTTTCCCAAGCCTATTCTACTAGAGACGTCAAAACCCGGTCTTGTTTGGGAAAGGGTTAATGTATGTTTCCTGCTAAAATCAACCTAAGCCCATTACCACACAGTGAAACTGAGTTTTGTCTACACAGAAAGACAATAAATCAACATCTTTGAATTTGGACACGTCCAAAATTTTGTCATGGTAATCGGTATCCATTTTGTTATCTGCAGTAGCTTTCAAATCAGATCATTCTGAATCATTGCCATTTTGGTTAACAACCTGATCAATTTTCTCGTTTCAGTTTTGGTAAGAGAACACCAGGATGTGCGCGGAGAGCAAGCGAGTGCTTGATTCTGGAACCATCAGAGATGATTGTGGTAAGAAACTAGATTATCTCCCTTACTATGTTCTGCCAGAGTGTTCTCCCTTTCTGTCTTAACCCATTCCCACACATTGACACTTTTTGACGCCCCTCAAGAAAAATGTACGAGAAATATCATGGAAAATGAAGAAATTGCTTGCAACATGCAATTTCTTCATTTTTCGCAATGTTTTTTTATCTGAAATGGAAAAAAAATTCAAAATTTCATCAACATGAAATGGTCATTTGCAATATATTTGAGCCAGGATCTGGAAAAACGTCCCTTAAGGCTTTTGAGCCCAACATAGATCCAGATCAGTCTGTGCATACGCACAGTCTGATCAGGATCCATGTTGTGCTCTAATAGCTTCTTCACAACCTATAGTTACTTAAAGAGAGCAGCATGGATGCATATTGGACTCAATTTGACAACAGGCTGATCATGAAACTCAATTTTTAAAAATGCTTTAATCCTTTCCCAAACAAGACCTGGTTTTGACGACCCTTATAGGAAAAGCTTAGGAAAACATTGAGACAAAAGATGAAACTGCTGATAATCAGCAGTTTCTCCCTTTGTCTCAACATTTTCTATGTCATATTTTACACAAATTATGTCTTTAATAACTTCAATTTTGTCATTTGTGGCAGTTTTTGAAGAGGATCACCCTAAAAGTTTGTCGTTTGGGAAAGGGTTAAGGGATGTTTATCCAGATCCTGGCTCATTTAAAATTGAACAATAAAGAATATTGGCGTTTTGGAAAGGGTTGATAAAAAAACACATAGGGCTGTCAGAGTATTCTCCCTTTCTTTATTGATGAAATCACAAGTCTGTTGGAGTTTTCTCCCATACACTCTTCTCATTCTTCTGAAACACTGTCCTATAATCCTGATGAATGTCACTTGCAATAGAAAACATGGCTTATCACAGCTAATCAAATGTTGAAAGAAAAGTAGAAAATGCTGGTTATCATCACTTCTTTTTCTTTTGCATCAGGTCTTACAGAATACAGACAACAGAATGGATGTCTCGAGCTCCAAAACCTAATATAAATACTGTTAAAGACAGGATTTGTGTACAGTATGGCTAAGAAATTATGTGGCAAAAGATGAAAATGCTGGCTATCAGCATTTTCTTTTTTTTGCCTCAATATTTTCTCAAGCCTTTTCACTTATCCAAACCTTTTCATCTGTTGACGTCAAAACCAGATCTTGTTAGTTTGGAAAAGTGTTTAATAGATTTTGTCCTGTAAAGGGTCAAAATTAGGCCAGTTCAATTACTAATGTTTCTGAAGGAGACCTCGAATAAAGATCAACTTTACCATATAAGTCAATGGACTACAGTACTATGTCATAAGTACATTATGATTCAGTGACAACTCTGTGGTTAAAGATGCAATTATCATAAAGTGTGTCAAATAGCTAAAGTATTTCAAATGACCTAATGAAAATGCCCATTGATAGATCTTCTGGCTTAAGAATGTGCTTCTATCAACTTTAGTTGCCAATTCAGTCCATGTACCACTAAAGACTAGCACTCATTTTCAATAGGTCCAATTTGTAAAGGGGCTAGCACTTAGTGTAATAGTCTCAATTTTGCTTTGTCCAATTTTAAAAGGGGCTAATTAGGCATAGTTTTTACCCTGTCTGTTTCTCTGTTTGTCTGTGAGAAATTATATATTAGCCTGAAACTACGAAACTTGAGTTAAAGGCGCATCATGTTTTACATGTTTGGCAAGACCTTTCTTGTTATCCAAAGGTCATATTTCAAAGTCATGTTTTTGAGGGAAAAAATGTTATTATGGAAACCTTGATGTCTGAATACACAAATTGTTATTTTGAAAGGTTATTAATCTTCAGTTAAAATCTGAAATAAAAGCTTTGCTTTCTAAGTCTAAGGAGTACCCACAACAAAAGACTCAACTAGACCCAATCTATGATGAGAGGTATAATTTCATGCACCAATATCGAAATATCAAAAGGCAATTGTCATTTCACTATTGCCTATCCGTCCGTCTGTCTGTATGTCCAAAACTGAACATGGATACTTTGAAAATCGAGGAAAACTTAACCCTTTCCCAAACAAGACCGGGTTTTGACGTCCCTAATAGAATAGGTTTGGGAAAACATTGAAACAAAAGAAGAAACTGCTGATAACCAGCAGTTTCTCCTTTTGTCTCAATATTTTCTGTGCCATATTCTACACAATCATATCTTACCTTTAATAACATCAGTTTTGTCATTTGTGGCAGTTTTGGAAGTGGATCACCCTAAAATTTTGCTGTTCAAGAAAGGGTTAATGCAAAAATGTAACATTTCTGGGACATTTATGTTTCAGAAGCACATTTTGTTTCATCTGCTGTGCCATGCAATATAATATAGAGCTCTACGTCAAATGTATAGATTGTACTTATGACTGACTCTTGTTATTAAGTGTGGAGATCCTCTCTGCTCCTTTATCCGCCTTATTGGGTTATTTCCCTACAAGGAAAATTCTCGTCCATCAATGTCAATGAAAAATCTTCCTGATTCTTTGTAGTGGTTCTTGTGTTGAAGTTCTTGAGAGTTCTGAAACTGATGCAGACTATGAATGAATAGTTATCAACAGTAGTTTTTAAACAAACAGAAGTTGAAACTAAAAGTATTATTGAAACCTTTTTTCGAATATTCATAGACTGAAAGATTATTGAAGATGACATATAAAATGTTGCAAAAGGCAGAAAATCTCAGTCATAGCAGATGAACATTGAGGGAAAAGGAGAAAATGTTGATCGTTAGCAACTGCTGATCATCAGCAGTTTCTTCTTTTCTCTCTTAGTCTATATTTTCCAAAGTTGTTCTATCTACGGCTAGAATTGCTTCGACAAGGATATAAGTAAGTAAATAAGAAGGCAAAGATTAAGTTCACAATTTCCTGAGTACTCCAAAATGTTGTCCATCTCCGAAATTCAAACCAATAATATCTTATTATTTGGATTTCACTTGTGCTTTGGATATAATTGTAATATGTTATCGAATATCTTTCTTTTTTATGTGAAATTAAAGAACAATACATAGTATATCTTTCTCAAGAGTTTGTTACCTAAAAATAAATAAATTAAGATAGTGGTAATTCTTTGGTTCTTTTCGAAAGATTGCTTTTGATTGCTTTCAATTATTACCAAGTTTTACATTATTACAAAAAATTATTTTGCTTTTAATTTTTCACCACTTTTTCACTTGATATTGAATAAAAATAGTTTCAAACCAAATCATGATAGAGGTCCATATTATAGTAATTGTCTAAAGCGAATTTGAATTGATGATATTTTTCACCACTTTTTCACTTGATATGGAATATAAATAGATTCGTACCAAATCATGATAGAGGTCCATATTATAGTAATTGTCTAAAGGGAATTTGAATTGATGATATTTTGAAAAAGAACGAGTTACCAAGATGTGCCTTTCCTTTCATTTATGTATGAATTTTAGATTCTTTTTAGACTAACACTAATTTTGAGAACATGATTGTGTACATCCATAAAAGTTTTTGTCTTTGTTTCTAAGGAAAAGCAAACTTACAAGTTGAAACTATAAATGAGAAGGAAATTCATGAAGAAAACAAAAACCCACTTGTGCCTTTGAATATTGGAAAGATGGCATTCTAATTATAAGGAACAATGATCATTAAGTGAATGTTTTTTGTGGAATATTAGAGTGTGTGATATTATCAAGAAACAATAGAAACAAATAAGGAAGTACAAACTAATTATAAACATTCAGGGAAATTATATCCAAAATATCGTCAAAATGGATCTAATGACTTTAGCCAAACGATATCGTAAGAAGTCAGTGTTTTCGAGGCATAGTTTCTTTCATGCGGACAAAGAGAAAGAAACAGAGGTTTCAGTTGAGGAACATAAAACAGAATCAGTGATGTATGTTGATCGTAAGGAGGTCAAAGAAGAGGTAACATTAAAATTTTGTAAATATTAAATATGTAATAGATCTACATTGGTCACTTATTAACTTTGTGAAATATGCTTTTTATTGAGGAAACAACATCAACGATATTCTGCAAGGTATCAGAGCTACATATTAACCCTTTCCCAAACGACAAAAATTTAGGATGGTCCAATTTGAAAGTTGCTGCAGATGTCAAAATGGACATTGAAAAAGAAAGGACTTTTGTACAATATAGCTGGGAAAATATTGAGACAAAAGGAGAAACTGCTGGTTATCAGCAGTTTCTTCTTTTGTCTCAATGTTTTCCCGAGCATTTACTATTAGGGTCGTCAAAACCAGGTCTTGTTTGGGAAAGGGTTAAAGGGGGCCATGTCTTTTCAAAATGAAATATTTCATTTAATGTTCATCAAACCCTATGTTGTGTGTACTCATTTGAATGAGAACCCACATTTATAATAGGGTTTGGATTTTAAATATAAAATGAATAGAATGTCTCTCTTTTCTGTTGCTCAAACTAGTTATGATACATCAAGATTAATTCATGACCTGCATTTATAAACCGTCGGTGTAAATGCAAAACCTCGCATGTCGATTTTTGCGATTTTCAAAGTAAAACATTGTGTGCCCAGTTAAGGACAGATCCTCCATTTATTTCCCACGGTAAGATTTTTTTTATTTTTTCTGTACTGATATTTAAATATATGACAAATAAAAATATGACTTAAAAACTATAGGTCACCAAGCGAATTAAAAAGTTATTGAATTTCAAGGGAGACTACTCTTGTCTAAAATTGCAAAAATGGGGTGTCACTTAAATACCCACAAAAAAGGTGTTCGAAATGACTAGGATTACATAAATAAGTCTTTATTGTGTTCAATATGTTTTATTCTGTCCAAATGAGTATCAATTTGGGAAAATTTAGTTATGATTTTGAAAATTTTAGTAAAACATTCTTTCAAAAGTAGCTGAAATTGCTCTTTTTTCGCAACGTTTCTGATAATAAAAAATATTCCAGCGGTAAGAATTTTTTCTTTTTTTGGTATAGACATAGTGCTTGGTCATACCTACAAAATCAAAAAAAGAAAAATATATCAAACCAAGCGTTTTTCTTAGTTATAAGTAAAATTTGGTTTACTTTTTACAGCTCTGTCCGAAATTGTTTCACTACTTTTATCCATTTTCTTCCTTAATACCAGCTTTAGATAATAAAACGTGTCATCTTTTGTGTCCATCTGAAGTGGACTAGCTCATAAAGACACCACTTTGCTTTTGTTGCTCCGTTTCCTATCGCTAACGCCACATTTTGAATGCGTAACAGAAAGTGAAATGTACCATTCGAGTACTATTACACTTTAATTGATCAAACAGAGAAAATTGAAATAACCGAAAAGAGTTTTGTCATTTATCAACCAAACATTACCTAATGTAAGAGATACATTTGCTTAAAAAAGCCAATTACTGAAACAGCTTTATTTCGTTATTTAGGATATGCGCAGTAAGTTGCGCAGTAACAACTGGAGGATCTGTCCTTAAAACAAGTATTGCAGGTTTTGAGATATTTTTACTGGTCAGTATTAATGACAAATCACTTGTGAACAATTTATCCAAATTTCAAGTAAAACATTTCAGTTTGGGAAAAGTCATTACACTTTTTTCGTTCCCCTATAAAATCTTCCAAAAACGAGATACGAGGTTTTGCATTTACAACGACGAAACGCCTTTTCCCATTGCAATAAATTTTCAGAAAGAATGATATCCTATAAATCATATGATTATATTTTCATGTTTGTCAGAATTAATGCCCTATATTACTTGCAAGAACTTAAGGCCCATAACATTTTTTTTTTCACAAAGGTATCTGAAGCATCAGATGTTCAAAACTGATGTATAAACCACATATTACAAAAAAATAACATTGCTCATTATGAGCTGCTACCTCATTTGCTCATTCCTTGGTTCTAGATAAGATGAAAGAATTAAGCAGTTGGCTAGATCAAGGATTCCAAAGATACCTTTGATTGTTACACATTAAAATGCAACATTTGAAAAAAATGTTTCTCTGTAAATCATTTTAGTTTATGGCAATATTTTAGTTGGCGGTGGATACGTAGCCATCCTGATTACTATATATTTGTCCCTCTGTCTGTCATTAATGCATTAAATTAATTGATTCAACATTAAAACTATCAAGTTTCTACTTAAAGTATCTACATGTATATACATTTGGTCAAATAGGTGGTGTCGCTCCAGCAATAAAATTCCATGAGTATTGAGAAAAACACAAACACTCAAAGAAATACAGCACAAAAAAGTAACCATCTCTTTTATCCAGAGCAATAAGAGGGCTTCTTTTTTTAAGACATATTTTTTTCCTCTGATGTTCTTGACAGATAGAATGAAGCATCACTGTGTTTACCTTCATGCTTGACTACCAGAATATGCCATTATGGCCTAGTTATGTTTTGTAATCAATGAATTCCATCTCTTTCTCATTTTGAGAAGCAGATCATTAATTTTCATGATCAGTTGGCCTGAAAACATTATAGTTCAAAGGCAGAAATAAATGCTCTTTTAGTGCTTTATCTCCTGTCCAGTAAATGTTAACCCATTACCAGACGTCAAATTTTGGACTGTTGCAGACGACAATTTCAAGCTGATGAAATTTTAAAACTATTTCTATTTTTGGTTGAAAACATTGTGGAAAATGGAGAAATTGCTTGTCACAAGCCTTTTCTTGTGAGGGAGTCAAAAGGCGTCAATGTGTGGTAATGGGTTTTAAGGTGTTTGAGTACAATGACCATCTGCAAGTGGCCAGATTCTGCTCCCCTGAAGTCTCTTTCCAGAAATACTTTGGTTATGGTTCAAGGTTTTGTGTAGACTTACTTGTTATTAGATCTATATTTCAATATGTAGTGATGCTATTGCTTTGTAACGTGAATATGTATCACTTTGTCAGGGACCACAACACAGGGTTACTCTCAATGTCCCATTACTCTAAAAGTTATTTGGGCAGAATTATGCAAAACTCATAGCATTTTCGTCACTTTCACGCAGTTGATACTCAAACTTGTCCTCTTACAACTGTTGTAAGAGGACAAGTTTGAGAATCAACTGCTTGATAGTGACGAAAATGCTAAGAGTTTTGCTTAATTTTACTCTTATTTGGAATGGGATTGTACTCCCATATGATTCATAGATAGAATGAACTGCCTTTGATGTACGTAATAATATTGTATATAAATACCATGCAACATATTTCTAAGGATATCACAAAATATGTAATATAGATAGACGGCTGAAAGCTTGAAAATAACCCTATGTTACAGGACTTTTATATTCTCATTAATGAGATAGGCAGATAGACTTTTCTCATATAACTTCTGGTGTCTGGTCTTAAAATATAAAGTTTGAATTCCAGATGCATTGCTGCCTGTTTATGCTGATCTTGATCTATTTTGCATGCCAATACGTCCTTGGACCTTTTTATGCCCCGGATAGGGAGGCATCATAAATTTGACTTGTCCGTCCGTCTGTCTGTCCGTCTGTCTGTCCGTCTGTCCATCATTCCGTCCAAAAACTTACATTGGCCATAACTTCCTTATTACTTAACATATTCGCTTCATACTTTACCACAACATTCCTTGGTACATTACCTTTCTGTAGGCACATACTTTGGTGACCTTGACCCCTGGATGACCTTGACCTTGAACATAGATTGGCCATAATTTAAAATCAAAGCAGTGTCGGGGGCATTGTCATCTTACAGTGACAGCTCTTGTTGTATTTAACCCTTTCCCAAACGTCAAAATTTTCGGTGGTCCAATATGAAAGTGGCTGCAGATGACAAAATTGATGTTGATAAAGATTGGATCTGTGTAAAATATATCTCAGAAAATATTGAGACAAAAGGAGAAAATGCTGATTATCAGCATTTTCTTCTTTTGCCTCAAAATTTTCCCAAACTATTTCCATCAGGGACCAAAAGCAGGTCTTGTTTGGGAAAGGTTTAAAATTTCACAAGTCCTTACTGGTGATCTTAGTCATAAATGGTTATAATAAGAGATGAAGACAATTTGTCTATCATAATTTCCTGCTTATATTTACTGTTACTCTTTACAAAGCAATAAGAGCTTTGATGTCTAACAACTGATAGAGTAGCTTTTGAAACACTAGGAATACTGATGAAATTATTCTTTACCTACAATAAAATGTTTCTTGGTATGTTCTTTTCTCTTTCCATGCCCTTCTACTTTCTGCCTATCAGACAGGTCAGCATACAGTAAATATTTCAGTCAAAATGAGGAGTGATGTCATAAGATGTCGGTCAAGATGAATACTTCAGTTAAAAAATATGAAATAATTATGAAAAATACATAGGAATTTAACCCTTTCCAGATCGGCAAAATTGTAGAATATCATGCAACTTGAGAGAGGGGTAAAAGTTAGAGAAGTGATTATGAAAGTAAATCATGCTGTTTAAGTTAAACAGAGAAAATGTTAAGAGAAAATGAGAAAGTGCTGCACATCAGCATTTACTTCTTTTCCTTTTCCTTCAACTTTTCCTAAAATAAATTTGTGAAGATGTGGATATATGTCAAAGTAATTTGTCGTCTCAGAAAGGGTTATAACATTTTCATGAGACATATACACATTTCATTAAGTCATCTTGGAATCCAATCATTTAAGTGTGCGGAATACAAAACATGGAGCCGTTTTGCAAAAACAAACTTTTAATAATTCTGCTAGAATATTGTCTCCAGTTATTTGACACAGTTTCTCGCTGAGTAATCTGCAAACCAAATTATAACTCGATTAACTGTTCCTAACATCTGGAAATGATACAAGTAGGTTGCACAGCTTTCTTTTCATATTTTCTGTGTAATAATGAAATGTCTCCTCCCACTCTGTTACCCTTGCCATAGGGAGAAAATGACTAAAGATTATAATTTTAAAGGTACATTAGTATCCCCAGGCCTAAATCTCTACTGATCCACAAAAGTTGGCTTTTAGTTTGTTGTCACAGCATTTATAGACTTTATATGACATAATACAAGATTCATACAGTAATTGACATAAATTGATAATCTATGATGCAGCAGTGTAAAACTATGTAAAATATTTAAAGCTGGTTGATCGTGTTTACGAAATGGTGTGATATGGGTTTTATATCTGTCATAATCTTAGCCAATACAGGTCAGATGAAGCTGAAATTTTGCACAGAGAAATATTAAAGGCCATATTTTAATCATGCACAGTTATTTTCATAGAAAATTACTCCGAAAATAAGTAACTGTAAATATGAATCTTTAAAGAATCAAAACATTTGAGCATTTTGATAAATCATTTTCAAATATGAGGCTTTTTTGGTCTCAACAAGTTTAGTTTACTAGTACATCCCATGTTTAACCCTTTCCCAAACACAAAATTTTATACCTGGTACATAGAATTGCAGATGTCAAAATAAATTATCAGTCAAAACCTGAGGCATTGATATGGAAAATGTCAATTTAATTAGCTCCAAAATTGGCATACTTTATGATATAATGCAATGTCTCGTTGCAATAAATCGACTACCTCAAAAAATTAAATATACTGATCAAAATACTCCCTCAGAAAAGTATATCGCTAGTCACATTCGAGAATGTCAAAACGACAGCTTATTTAAGCTGTAGTTACGACGTTTTCGAATGTGACCGACAATATGGTGATAACACCTGCACCATTATTAATGACCCAAAGCTGCATTATGCATAAGTATTTCCAAAATTTCTCCATTTTTCTATCCATATCTCTGAAAATCTTCTATGATAATTATATGGGTTGTTTTGGATCAGTGAACATAGAAGCATCACAAGCTATTTCGTCTGCAAAAAGTGTCATCTAACATAGAGATTGTGTATTGACACAAGCATGTTCTCCTCGTATCAGGATTCCGAGATCTGCATTTTACATCAAATTTATCACAAAGATTCACTTCTGTTGAGTACCTATCTGTGATATATGATAGGGGTTGATAGCTGGGTTGATCTGGGTCAGAGAACATAGAAGTATCTCAAGATATTTTCCCTTTTCAACAAAAACCAATGTAACTGCAGCTTGATTTAAGCTGCAGTTACAAGGTTTTTGTTGAAAAGCAGCGATATATTGCCTACCAGTATTGTCATCTTTCATAGACTTAAGTTATTAGCATCTTCATGTTTGAGGATTCTAAGCTGCAATTTACATTAGATTTATCACAAATTTCTCTCTTTTTCTCTGTCACTATCTCTGATATACTTTTATGATAAGGGTTGATCTGGGTCAGAGAGCACAGGGGCATTGGAAGATTTATTGCAAGAAGCTCTTAAATTGGTACAGACATTTATCCTTCTGAAATTCACAGGCGGCAATCACGTGACTTTGTTATGATATATTTTCCTCACTTATGTAAACAAAAACATTCGGTAAGAACACATTTTCTCAAATTTTAAATCAAATACTTAACTCTCAGAATTGAGATACGTACCATTCGATGCGTCGTAATCTCCGGTTTATTTTGATACCAAGATCATCCATCAAATCCATGTCAAAGCTGAGAACATTCGTGCAAAGTGCAAACATTTCTTAAGAAAATATATCACAGCATTTTAAAATACTCTGCACGAATGTTCTCAGCTTTGACAGGGATTTGAGGGAAGATCTTGGTAGCAAAATAGACCAGAGAGTATGACGTATCGAATGGCACGTATCTCAATATTGAGTGTTAAGTATTTGATTCAAAATTTGAGAAAATGTGTTCTTACCGAGTGTTTTTGTTTACATAAGTGAGGAAAATATATCATAACAAAGTCACGTGATTGCCGCCTGTGAAAATATAATGGCTTGTACAGCCGCATAAAAACAAAACCATTTCAAAACTGTGTTGGTCATTTTGAAACAAAAAAACCCAAGCATTTTTGTGTACAGAAACACACAAATAGATTAAAGATATGTATGATAAGGTCTTTTATTAACCCTTTCCCAAACGACATAATTTTAGGGTGATCCACTTAAAAAACTGCTATAAATGACAAAATGGATATTATTAAAGATATGATTTGTGTAAAATATAGCATAGAAAATATTGAGACGAAAGGAGAAACTGCTGGTCATCAGCAGTTTCTTCTTTTGTTTCAATGTTTTCCAAAGCCTTTTTTATCAGATGTCAAAACCAGGTCTTGTTTGGGAAAGAGTTAAGAACAGCTGAAAGATGCTTCACATTAAACATCTCTTTCTAAGTAATCCAATGACATTTTAACATACTGAAAAGAAAAAAAATCCCAGAAACTTCAAAACATGCAGAAAGAATTGAATAAGGTCAGCTTGCACTTAATGTGCAAACTGACCTTGTTCTCTGATGCCTGTCAAAGCAATAAAAACATTTCAGGAGCTGTAAGATGGCAAGGGTTATAAGAAGATAATACTGTCACTTTCAACTAAAACCTCGTAACTGCAGCTTATTTGAAGCTGCAGTTACGAGGTTATTGTTGAAGAGCAGTGATAATTCTTGAAGGAGTCCTTGGTTATAATGACATCATTCTGCTATTACTCATATGCCATAGGAGCCCCTCATTCATGAGCCTGGAGAAGAAGTTAACCCTTTCCCAAACCAACCAGGTTTTGAATATATATGTCCTTTAGATACAAAAAATGCCATAAAAACATTTAGGCTAAAGAAGAACTAATAACCAATATCTCCTTTACCCTCATTCTCTAACATACACATTTGCTACTTTTGACGTCATTGTTATCTTGTAGTATGCAATTCCTTTTGAATTAGTGTGTTCCAAAATTTTGCCATTGGGAAAGGGTTAAAACCTTTTACCTAATCATATTAAATTTCTTCTGCATTTTTCAACATCTTTCAAGATACCTTTTGGGAAAAGATTATGCCTAATAAAATAAAATTCTACTGTGCAACTATATCATAAATATTAGGGGAGTATTAGTTTCTATTGCAATTAACGCAGCATTTATACCACTTTATTCACATTTTAAACTGTTTTTGGCCCTTTTGCTTTAGGTGTGTTGAATTGGGATGGTCCAAATTCAAAGTTACAAGTTGTAATCTGTTAGTCATGAACAGAAATATTCTGTCTTGTCCTTTGGTGTGCAGAAAATGAACATGAAACTAAATGCAGTACTTGACTAAAGAGAAGCTTGCAAAAGGGGAATTTGCAATAGAATTCTCAAAACAGGAACATAATAATATATCAACACTTACCCTACTGAGAACTATATTTTAGACAGTTCAAATTGCAGATGATTTGATAAATCTATTTGAACAAAAAATTGAGATTATTGTTCCGTGAAATAGAAAATGTATTGAGAGATATTGGAGGAAGTGCTGGTAGTCAGTATGTTTTGAAAAGCTTTCTCATATTGAAACCAGGCTTTGCTTGGGAAAGGATTAATGTCATATACAGTTGTAGAGAGGGTTTCAAAAGTTTTGTAGTGCTTTCTACATTCTTATAGACAAGATGGCTGCGATAAGTGTGTCGAAAACTCGGCTCCCAAGTTTTAATTGCAAAAACATAACGTCATGGATATATGCATGAGCTTGTTTTTGTGTGTGCACTGGTTCTAGAAAAAAAGTAATGTTTTTATCCATGAGCAATTATAATCATGAATGGACACTTTAACTAACTTGTTGTGCAATGTGATAATTGACAACACATAAGTTCTTGAGCAGATAATTCAATGGAATATTGTGGGAATTACTTCATTTTATTCATTAACTAAAGTTGAACGGAATAAAAAGGCAAGCAAGTCTTCTTTTCTCATTACCTCTTCCAGAGCTTTATTATGTATTATCATTAAAACTCCAGATTGAACACATGCAATTAGGTTATCACATCTTTTTAATGAATTCAAATATATATTCAAATATATATAAAAAAAAATTCTGATCTATTGTTATACTCTATCATGTATCAGTGTCTCTGTCTATTTATCTGTCTGTCTGTCTTAAGAATCAGTATTTCTCTAACCTTGGATAGACTGTATGCATTGTGCAGACTGATCTTTGTAAGTGCTTTCTGCAACACTAAGAATATTTCAAGATTAGCTTGACAGTGTTAAACCATTCTTATGCCCACATAAATTTACTGTTGTGACCAAAGCTTTGGTAGGCAGTGTAGAGTGTAGACAAAAATTAGATGCACAGATGTACCGTCTGATCTTTGCCTACACTGTCAGCAAGACAAGAGTTAACTTTATTTTTCTAAAAATGTTTTGTTGTATATTTTACAGATTGACTATCCCGATGTCCATGTGATGAAACCAGCCCAGAGAGCTACCCCCTGTAACATCATGGACAATAGGTTACCACAACAAAATGTAACACAGGATGATATTGTTTTGTTGTATACTTACAGATTGACTATCCCGATGTCCATGTGATGAAACCAGCCCAGAGGGCTGCCCCCTGTAACACCATGGACAACAGGTTACCACAACAATATGTAACACAGGATGATATTGTTTTGTTGTATACTTACAGATTGACTATCCCGATGTCCATGTGATGAAACCAGCCCAGAGGGCTGCCCCCTGTAACACCATGGACAATAGGTTACCACAACAATATGAAACACAGGATGATATTGTTTTGTTGTATACTTACAGATTGACTATCCCGATGTCCATGTGATGAAACCAGCCCAGAGGGCTGCTCCCTGTAACACCATGGACAATAGGTTACCACAACAATATGTAACACAGGATGATATTGTTTTGTTGTATATTTACAGATTGACTATCCCGATGTCCATGTAATGAAACCAGCCCAGAGGGCTGCCCCCTGTAACACCATGGACAATAGGTTACCACAACAATATGAAACACAGGATGATATTGTTTTGTTGTATATTTACAGATTGACTATCCCGATGTCCATGTGATAAAACCAGCGTAGAGGGCTGCACCCTGTAACACCATGGACAATAGGTTACCACAACAATATGTAACACAGGATGATATTGTTTTGTTGTATACTTACAGATTGACTATCCCGATGTCCATGTGATGAAACCAGCCCAGAGGGCTGCCCCCTGTAACACCATGGACAATAGGTTACCACAACAATATGTAACACAGGATGATATTGTTTTGTTGTATACTTACAGATTGACTATCCCGATGTCCATGTGATGAAACCAGCCCAGAGGGCTGCCCCCTGTAACACCATGGACAACAGGTTACCACAACAATATGAAACACAGGATGATATCCGGATGAGACGCATGAACTCGGATCAGATACCACTACCAGATCAGGTATAAATACTGATAATCAGCTAGTACTGGCTCTAGGGGTTGTACAGTATTAGAGACTAACATGGATCTAGAATAGCATATTGTCGCTTTTCTATGAAAATCTTGTAACTGCAGTTTCTTTTAAGCTGCAGTTAATAGGTTTTTGTTGAAAAGCAGCAATATGCACAGTCTGATCAAGATCAATTTTGATTTCTCAATCTTTTCCATATACAGATGGAATTGTAAGACAGCATTATGCAGTATGATCAGACTACATTTAGGCACAAGCTCAATTGGACCCATGGTGGTCACAAATGTCAGAATAGCGCTTCTCAGCCTATCTCTCTAGTCTATTAGTCTTAGGACTATTTTATCCTTGGTTTGCTATGTGACAAGCTACATGATGACTTTTGATATGCGATATATCTTTTGTTGTCAACCAAACTCTATATTGTGTGTATTCATTACACAAGAGTTGAATGCCTTTACTCATCTGTAGCTCTGTATATATCATTTGCATCCTTGACTTAAAATACCGGTTCTGGTATTTCATTGTTAGGATCCCCTTTATGAAATGATGAGAGCATTAAGTTGCCATGTTGTTAGCTCACCTGAGCACAAAGTGCTCAAGGTGAGCTATTGTGGTCGCTCACCGTCCGTCGTCCGTCCGTCCGTCCGTCCGTCTGTCCGTCCGTCCGTCCACAATTTCTTTAAACATCTTCTCCTCCAGAACCATTTGGCCAATTGTGACCAAACTTGGCAGGAATGTTCCTGAGGTGACCCTTTTCAAAACTTGTTCACAGATTTTTGATTCGTCGAAGAATGTGGGCGTGGCAGGGCGGGGCTTATAAATCGTAAGAAAATTCTTTAAAAATCAACCATTGGGCCAATTTGAACCAAACTTGGCAGGAATGTTCTTTTAGTGACTCTTTTGGTAATTTGTCCACAAATTTTAAGATTTGTCAAAAAATGTGGGTGTGGCAGTGTCAGACTTTAGAAATCCTAAGAAAATTCTTTAAAAAATCAAACAGGTAACATATGGTTAGTGGGAGTCAAAACCTCGTAACTACAGCTTGACAAAGCTGGAGTTATGAGGTTTTGATCCCCCACTGGGGAAATGTCTAATCCTATTAAATAAACAAAAGACCGGGAATTGTTTACACAAACTCCGCCAGAATGGGGAGCTGCATGTAAAAGGGGGTAAATACATTCTATTTGTTATTTAAGCTATCCTTTGTTGTTGGTACTCATTTAAATAGTTTTGATTAGATCATTCAAATGAATACCCACATCACAGGGTTTGATAAACATTGAAAGATATTTTGCAATTTAGAAATCCCTTAACCTCTCCTATTTGAATCTCTAGTCTTTGGATTTATAATCAGACTTGCTTCTATTTTGCAACTAATATATTCTCTTTAACTCTTTACCAAATCATTATAGAATTAATTATTTTGCAATGAAAAAAGGGCCCTGTGTTGTTGATTCTTGGGGTTTATATAGGGGTTAAGAGTTAGATCTCTAACATTTTGATCTTTGACTTGGAAAACCTTTTCATCTCAAAACGGAATTTTTTCATAGGGCCCTATGTTGTTGATTCTTGGGGTTTATATGGGGTGAACTCTGTTGATAATTGGAACCTTCTCATTGATATCATGGGAAAAGGGGCCTGAAAGACAAAATTCTTGTTAGCATTGTACAGGCTACAATTTTGGCCCAATGTTCATAAAAATTGGTCAGAATGTTTGTGTAGTCACAGAGAATTGAAATATTGAATATTTCTTTGGATACCATGGGAAAAGGGGCCATAATGACAAAATCTGTGTTTGCACTTTAGAGGCCATAATTTTGGCCTAATCTTTGTTAAAATTGATCAGAATATTTGTCTAATCACAATGATAAAGCTTATCAACAATCTGAATGTTCCATTTTGATATCATGGGAAAAGGGGCCTTTATGACAAAATCTTTTTAACACTCTAGAAGTAACAGTTTTGGCCTAGTCTTCATGAAACTAAAAGAATGTTTGTTTTAGTCACAAGGATAAACCCTATAAAGGGCGGTTTACACAATGTGTTTTAGCACATGTGCTTTTTCACATATGTTTTTAGCACACATGTTTTTTGTGTTCACACGGTATGTTTTAGCACATGTGCTTTTGGTGAACTTAGCTGACCTAGGTCAAGCTGTTTACTGGCCAGTCGTACATTGCATTCCGAGGATGGAGGATTGTGAAATATTATATCCCCTGTGTTTTATCCATTTTGCTGTAGCTTATCGCCAATACTTAAGAAAAAAATGAGAAAGAAACCATTGTGGGAAATGAAAACATTGCTTGCCACAAACTATTTCTTAATTTTCCGCAATGTTTTCCAAAGCCATTATTTTGTAGGGAGTCAAAACGAGTCATTGTCTGATAATGGGTTTAAGTTCACTGGCTTAGCATGACAAACGTTTTTGCATAATTCTCTATTATATTTTTGATAAAACTGAAATAAAAAATGTTAATGACATTTGGAGTCTCCTTTTAGTATGAAATGATGATTACCATTTCCCAATCAAGACATGTTTTTACATCCCTAATTCAATAGGTTTTGTAAAACATTAAGGCCAAAGAAGAAAATGCTGACATTTTCTCATTTTGCTTCAATGTTTTCTATGCTATATTGAAACAAATAAAGATCTGTTTTGTCCAATGCAATAACTTTAAGATTAGACCAGATTCAAAATTCTGTCGTTTTGGAATCGGTTAACTAAAAAAAATGAAAATTATAATACGATAAAAACATTTTTGTTAACCCATTCCCACACATTGACTCTTTTTTACTCCAAAAAGATAAATGCATTAGAAAACATAGTGGAAAATGAAGAAATTGCTTAGACAAGCAATTTCTTCCTTTCCCACAATGTTTTCAAATTCAAAAGAAAAAAAATGATAATTTCATTCATCCTCTTTCATTTTAGATAAGTCTAAAATTGTGTTGTCTTGTAATGGGTTAATAGTTACCTGTAGAGAATCAGTGGGTTCATAGTGATTAATGAGGGGCCGAGCAGTATTTATTTATTTTACCGGGTCATATCTCCAGAATTAGAGATCTGATTGGTCAATTTCCATGTGCTTTTTCATATGAAATAGGACATGCTCTAAACCGTATGCTTTTTATGCTCCCCGAAGGGAGAGCATATAGTCGCCGCTTTGTCTGTCCGTCCGTCCGTCCGTCCTGTCCGTCCGTCATTCCGTCCGTCCGTCCGTCCGTCCGTCCGTCCGTCCGAAGCGATTTCTCCATAACCCTTGGGCCAAATCAAATGAAACTTACCATGTGAACTCCCTAGGACATAATGCCGATGTACTTTTCCCCGTTTTTGGATTTGAGGCCTCGTCATGGGAAAAGGGGACTTAAGGTCAAATTCAGTTTTTCTCTAATTTCTCCTAGTCTAATGGTCAGAATTTGATGAAATTTCATATTTGAGTAGCAAATCAGATGCCCTTGACAATAAACTATTTAAAATTTGTGTATGAAAAATATGTCATGGAAAAAGGGGGCTTAACATTTGTTAGCTTTATATTAGCTCTGCATGGCATATATTTATTGTGACAATGCCTTATTCGGGGAGCATTGTCCGTCTCTGACGGCTCTTGTTCACATATGCTAGCATAAGGCCCATTATCTGGGGTTTACACGGTATGTTTTAGCACATGTGAAAAAACACATGTGAAAAAGCACACCGTGTAAACCCCCCATAAGAAATTGGAATATTCCAGTCGATATCATGGGAAAAGGGGCCTTAATGACAAAATCCTTGTTAGAGGCAAAAATTTTGGTCCAATCTTCATGAAACTTGTGTTTCTCTAGTCACACCGATGAACTCTGAGGAAAATAGGAATGTTCTATGGGATAGCATGGGAAAAGGGGCCTTAATGACAAAATCCTTGTTAGCGCTATAGAGACAATAATTTTGGCTCAATATTCATGAAATTTAGTCAGATTTTTTCTGTAGTCACAAGGATTAAGCCTATTGACAGTGGGAATGTTCTGTTGGATGTCATGGAAAAGGGACCTTAAAGACAAAATCCTTGTTGGTAATGTAGATGCTACAATTTTTGTCCTATCTTCATGAAACATGTTCAGAGTGTTTGTCTAGTCACAAGGATGAAGACTATTGAAAAATATAATGCTCTTTTAGATATCATGGGACAGGATGCTAATCATTTCTCACCTTGTGAATCTCAGTTCAGGTGAGCGATTAAGGACCATCATGGTCCTCTTGTACCTTTTTTGTACCAGAATGGCGGATCCCTATCTTTTTCCCAAATAATGGCAATACATTTTGTACAAAAAACAGAATGGGTTTACCGTTATGCTTTGATAAACTGTCATTGTTGTTATAAAACCTCGTAAATACGGTTTGAATCAAGCCGTAATTTCGAGGTTTTCTTAAGAACACTCAAGAAATACTATAGTTTGTCCGAAATTATGTCACGGTTAGCGCGATAAAATGGTTCCCTATTCAAACTTGAAAGGGTACACTTGTCTTTGTTGCTTTCTTATCAGTATCTATATGTACCTGAGTGCATGTGCTATTTTTTATGTGAACAAAAAGCTGTATTATAATTGAGACCATTACGTGATGGAATGATGTCTGATAGGATCATTGCTTCACCTAGTGTGTGATCAAACGCTTATCAGCAATTTGCTGGGGAAACTCCCTCTATGTGTGCATTCCTTACTTTAATTATTGGTGCTTTGCATCTTACATTCATTTTAGAATAACTCAATTTATTGAGTATCCTGATATACATATAACTTTGGAATATATTGGAGGAAAAGAAGAAAATGTTGCAATATGCAATTTAGCCATTATAATTATTGACATTTTATAATAGAATTCCAAGTTTACCTTTCAAATTACATAACAATGCATCAGATTGGGCGAGACATAAGTCTCGCCCAATCAGATGGCTTGTTATGTAATTTTGCTTTACACAATCGATTTAGAAATGTTGCTGAATACGGCCTCAGGCCTGCTGCACCACTGATCATATTAGGCATGTTTCCGGACAAGGCATTTCAGAACCTGGGCCCGTATTCACTAACGTTTCTAAATTATTTTTATACGCCGCCGGATGCGGACGTATATTGGCGTCATCTTCTCCGTCTGTCCGTCCATCTGTCCATCCGTCCGTCCATCCGTCCGTACGTCCGTCCACTTTTCTTGTCAACGCAACTCCTCCTAAGTTTCTGGCTGGATCTTCTTGAAACTTGGTCAATGTTATCACCTCAATTGGTAGATGTGCATGAAGGAAGGATTTTATGGTTCATTGATTTTTGCCTGAGTTATGCCCCCTTAAAACTTAGTCCCTGGGGCGGCGTATATTGTGACCATGGCACTCTTGTTCTATAGTAAAATTACATTACAACCAATCAGAGTGACCGATAGATTTGTCTGCGTTTGTCTCGGCCACTCTGATTGGTTGGTATGTAATTTTACTTTAGAAAATCAATTTAGAAATGTTGGTGAATGCGGGCCCTGGTCTCGAGCTAGTACTGGTGATAGCAACACGGAATACATGTTAATAGATAAATAAACTTCATACTAATATGACTGAGAAATTGTTGAAAGCAATATGAAACATGATCCAAACATAGGGCTGGTGTAAAAATTTCTTTCATTTCCACACCAACTCTTTTCAGTTTGAACCTGTTACTTGCGTAAAACAGGTGCATGCTTTATATTTTGCTGGAATAATAATAATTCCAGTCTTTATATCCTCCTATCTGAGGCTAGAAAATATCCTGTTCTCAGTGGGAAACCAGATTTCAATCTCATACAAAATGATTTCACAGTCTATATTCTGTTATGTGCATTATGGAGAATTCTTAAACCCTTTCCTGATATGACAATATTATGTACAGTTCCGAATTTAAATTAACAGTTCATGTACTAAACAAAAAAAATAAATTCCATTGTAAGGAAAATGGTGTCTGTCCATCATTCTGTCCCAATCTTAACGTGAACAAGATACATGGCGCTTTGGTGTTTTACAAACACATCTTTTTTCTCATCTTTGGAAAAATTGGTAATACATGTAGTTGATTAACCCTTTCCCAAACGGCAAATTTTCAAAAATTCCATTTCTAAAGCTGCTGCATACGGTAATTGGACTGTGTTTAAGATTGAATTTGTGTGCAAATTATAGCATGGAAAATATTGAGACAAAAGGAGAAACTGCTGGTTCTCAGCAGTTTCTTCTTTTGTTTCAATGTTTTCCCAAGTCTATTCAATTAGGGACGTCAAAACCAGGTCTTGTGTGGGAAAGGGTTAAACAGTTTTTTGTTGCAATTTAAAATTCTGATCTGATTACTTTTCATAGAATAAATGATTCCTTAAGACCCTATCTCTTGTTTGTTTATATCTTTCATGTTTAGTAAAGGATTAGAACAATGCAACATAGTAATGAACTAATGTTTATGTAGGCGGTCATTAAACAGCCAATTAGTCAATTAGATTTTCATGAAGATTTAAAGTGGGAAAATTTAGATATCATTTCGGAAATGCATTAATCATTTCCATGATTTTAGCACTTTGGTGGGAAAGAATTTTCTTTACAACAAATTCTTGAAATTCATTTTCATTTCAGGCATAGACACTTTTTGACACCCCACAAGTTAAAGCCTCTAAAAACATTGTGGGAAATGAAGACATTGCTTGTGACAAGCAATTGTTCATTTCTCACAATGTTTTATATTCCAAAGACCCAAAAATGTGAAATTTCATTCTTTTGAAATTCTCCTCTGCAACATGTTTGAATTTCAACAAGTCTTAAATTTTGCACTCTGGTTGATATGACTTTGGTATTCATTGGAACAAAAGATCTAACCTAAATTATGCATATATTTCCAGATAATTCCTGACATACAGATTGGATTTCAAGGCCGAGATGCCTATCTACGCAATGAACAGTACAAGCGATGTTCGCGGGCCAGTGATACATCGAGCGCGTACTCGGGGTCGGACATGATGCAGTCATCCATCGACGACCACGAGAACGGAGACAGTGATCTGCCGTCCAATTTGGTCGAGTCGCTTGTAGATTCTGATGAGGAAGAAGGCTATGGAGATTCTACTGAGGTAAAAAAGATTTTTAACCCTTTCCCAAACGACAAAATTTTAGGGTGATCCACTTCAAAAACTGCCATAAATGACAAAATGAATGTTATTAAATATAGAATTTGTGTAAAATATGGCATAGAAAATATTGAGACAAAAGGAGAAACTGCTGGTTATCAGCAGTTTCTTCTTTTGCCTCAATGTTTTCTCATGCCTTTTCTATTAGGGACGTCAAAACCAGGTCTTGTTTGGGAAAGGGTGAAGCTTTGAAAAATGTAAAATCTATGAACCTCATACTGGTTGTGACTACTAGGCTAAGCTAAGATCAGACTGCACAATATTATATTGTTAAGCCTTCTCAAATGTGAAAGTTTGGAGAGTTCCAATTTGAAAGCTGCATCAGGCGACAATATTGATGTTTATAAAGATGGATTTTGTGTACAATATAGCACAGAAATATTGAGGCAAAAGGAGAAAATTCTTTTTCAACATCTTCTCCTATTGCTTCTGTATTTCCTGTGCAATATAACACACAAAACCTTTCTTTAACAATATCAGTTTTGTCGTTTGCATCATCTTTCAAATTGTACTGCCCTAGAATTTTGTCATTTGGGAAAGAGCCAAGTTAAATCTGTGAGAATATCCCATTTGTCTGAAAAACAGTTCAGAATGCATCTAAGTTGTTTGATAGGAAGTTAAGATTGTGACCTGTCAGCCATCTTAGGTTTATCACTTGTCATATTGTGGGCTGGTACAAAAGTGAGAGGAAAATGTCAAGTGCGTGTTTCCTGCTCCATGTACATCGATGAAGGATGCAGTGTTTTTAAACCCATTGAGTGATTTGCTATATATAGCATGTCATTTCTTTTCAACAAAAAAAAAACGTCGTAACTGCAGCCTGTTTTAAGCTGCAGTTACGTTGTTTCCGATGAAAAAGAGCAATGTGCAAATCCTGAATTCTTCTGAAATCCTGCTCACTCAATTACTTTCTTTTTAACCCATTACCTTAATACCTATCATTGATGCCAAAAAAGATAAAGGCTTTGGAAAACATTGTGGGAAATAAAGAAATTGCTTGTGACAAGTAATTTCTTCATTCTCCACAATGTTTTCTCTTTAGAAAGACCAAAAATTGTAAAATTTTATTCGCTCAAAAATGTCATCTGTAAAGTCTTTGAACGTGGACCAGTCTTAAATTTTCTCATCAGGAAATGAGTCGATCTCGTTCAAATTCATGGATGATTCATATTTGTAATACATAAACTTAGTAATATGAATTTCACTTTTCCTTTTTCCACAGTCTCTGCCTATCCGAGATGCTGTTCGAGAAAGCCTTGAGAAATATCCGGAGGATAGGAAAGATGATGATATAGAAATACTTCTTGATTTTATGCAACATTTTAGGGTAAGATATATCTACTTCTAAATGTTATGCGGCAAATATTTTTTCGGACAAAATTGTCTACCATCAATGGTTTTATAACTCTAAAATCTATGTGGACAAGCAGCTTTGGGATTGATAAAGATTTTGTGGTGGTACTGGTATGAGAAATGACAGGAACCCATGGTAAGGTGCTATAGCTTCTGCGATATGACCATAGCAGTTGAAAGAGACGTCCTCAATCAATCAATATAAATCTTATGCAACAATTTAGAGTACATGTAAATTAAACAAAAAAAGCATTAATGAATGTGCCATCACAAAATGAATAGATCCAACAAGGATAAGGCATTCCACTGAAACGAAAACTAAGAGCAGGAAAACTACATTAACTTTATTTGATAAAGTGAATACACTTACTCTACTTTTCCAGGCCTTTGCTAATATGACGCTGGCTACGCGGCGGGCCCTGTGTGCAGTGATGGTGTTTGCGGTGGTCGAGAAGGCGCAGACGATTGTCATGAAGGACGGCGAGGAGCTGGACTCCTGGTCTGTCATTCTCAACGGTCAGGTTGCCATAGAAACAGAAGATGAGGAGGTCAAATTTCTACAGATGGGGGATAGGTAGGAGTCCTTAAATCATGTGTTATAGATAATGATTCAAACAGATTGGCAGCTACATTTGAAAATGCAGTAACTTTAGCATGAATTGAACCCTTTCCCAAACAACAAAATTTAAGGGTAGTTCCATTCAAAGGCTGTTGCAGATGAAAAAACTGATGTTAAAAGGGAAGGGATTTATGTACAAAATAGCACAGAAAACATCGAGACAAAAGGAGAAACTGCTGGTTATCAGCAGTTTCTTCTTCTGTCTCAATGTTTTCAAAAGCCAGGGACGTCAAGACAAGGTCTTGTTTGGGAAAGGGTTAAGCTGTAGTTACGCCATTTTCAAATGTAGCCAACAGAACAATGTATTTTGCATGAATTAAGAATGTGTTTATTTAGCACATTTGATATTAAGCTTACTCTTGAAGTTATGTCACAGAGCTACCATTATCACGGTGTATAATCACGCGATACAATATTTTCAGAAAATCTTCAATAATTTTGTAAATACTGGACCGATTTAAATTTGGTATGAAGCAGAGAATGTGGACAGACGTCACACACTAGATAGGCGTGGTTGATTTTTGAAAAATAAACTGATAAAAAAGATATTGAAGATAAACCAATATTTTTTTTATCAGTTTATTTTTCAAAAATCCAACACGTCCAGCTTATTCCTGGCATTTTCCCACCTTCTCTGCTTCAAACCTAATTCAAATTGGTCTAGTATTAAAAAAGATAATGAAGATTATCGGAAATTCTGAGTCACATGATTATACACCGTGATTATACCACTTTAAAATCTTTTGTTTGTCTTTAAGTAAATGATTGAGAACTTTAATAGAGGAAGAGCATAAGAAAGCAGAAAGTAAATTTTAATTGAAAAATGTCATATTTATTGTTCCAGTTTTGGTATTACCCCGACCATGGAGAAGTTATATCACCGAGGTACTATGTACACTACTGTGGATGACTGCCAGTTTGTTTGTATAGCACAATCACATTACTACAAAATATTACATCAGGTAATTCTACTCTCATTTCTTGAATCTGGGTCTGAAAATGAAGTAACATCACCACACTTTCGTCAAACCATCATTCAATAAACAAAGTTGAATGTCTCTAGTTCCTACTCTACCAATTAGTATCACATGATGGTTGTCTGCAAACATTTACCAAATTGCATGATTTCGCATTTCTTATCACATTCAGTCTAGTGAACTACGAATCCTTATCCGACCGAGTCAGTTTTTACCAGACATGTTTATCAGATTGACCGATTTGAAATTATAGTCTGCAATATCTTTGAATTAAGACACGTCTAAACATTTGTTATCTGATAATGGGCTTAAACTCAATGTACTTTTGTGTTTTAGGGAGAAGAAAATACAAGACGGCATGAAGAAGATGGTCGAGTTGTTATGGTAACAGAACATCGGGTATTTGATGGTGGAAATAGAAGGGGTCATATAGTCATTAGGGTAACAGTCTTTTTGAATCACAAAATTATATATATTTGTTCTTTGTCATACATATAGAAGAAAATTGAGTTTTAAGGTTGGAACCAAAGCAGAATCATATGCAATACTTGTTCCATAAAAAAATGCTGTATTTCTGAGGAATAGTTCACATCCTTTCTAACATTTGTCTCCAACAAACGGGTGGATTATTGTAAACCTATGTCATCATACAGCTTAAGGCTCGGACAGGATGTTTGGTAGTTCTATAGAAATGACAGGAATCCATGGTTAGTTGCTCCAGTCAAGGCAATATGACCACAGCAGTTGGAAAAGGAGTTAAACAATATCCAATCTATCAGTTCTTCCTTAAATTGTGACGATGAGGCAATTGTGATAAGTACCCATAGCAAATTGAGCATTGGTAAATTAAATTTTATTTTGTAAAATGCCACCAATTTCTGAAACTATAAAACTATACTCAATGTTATCTTCAATTTGTTTACTGTTACTTCTTTTAGGGTACCCCAGAGAGACTTATGCAGCATTTGGTAGAGGACCACAGTGTTGTAGACCCCACCTACGTAGAAGATTTCTTGTTGACTCACAGAACATTTCTATCTACACCGACACAACTCACAGATAAATTATTACACTGGTTTGAGGACCCAGCCCTTAGGGCAAAGGTAAGTTTGACAAAAAATCCAACTAGATACAGTTAATCCTTTCGTTTGCAAGCGCGCTGTAAAGCGCGGTCAGGAATGCTTATACTGTTTAGGGGGGGCATGGGCTTTTAAAAGCAATTTTTACATCGTTAAAGTTATTATGACACCGGATACATGCTGAAATATTGCGCTATAATGTTTTGTTCTTGTAAAATGTGAAGAAAAGCTCAGTTTTTGGGGTTTTATGAGCTGTAATGATGGCCAGGAGGGTTCAATATTCTGCCGAAGAGGTCCGGCGAATCATCATGTCAGTGCCGGACGATGATGATAGCGATTACACTGATTTTTATGCTCCCCGAAGGGAGAGCATATAGTCGCCGCTTCGTCTGTCCGTCCGTCCGTCCGTCCGTCCGTCCTGTCCGTCCGTCATTCCGTCCGTCCGTCCGTCCGTCCGTCCGTCCGTCCGTCCGAAGCAATATCTCCATAACCCTTGGGCCAAATCAAATGAAACTTACCATGTGAACTCCCTGTGACAAAATGCCGATGTACTTTTCCCCGTTTTTGGATTTGAGGCCTTGTCGTGGGAAAAGGGGACTTATGGTCAAATACAGTTTTTCTCTAATTTCTCCTAGTCTAATGGTCAGAATTTGATGAAATTTCATATTTGAGTAGCAAATCAGATGCCCTTGACAATAAAGTGCTCTCCATGGCATACATTTATTGTGACAATGCCTTATTCGGGGAGCATTGTCCGTCTCTGACGGCCCTTGTTTTGGTGTAAAAAGGTAATTTGAACATTAGAAATGTTTCGGAGACTTCGAATAGTGACCCGATAGTGATTCCGATAACCCTAAACCGAATCCAGTCCCAAATCGTAGGGGTGGGGTGGTGGGGGGTAATGGCAGGGGGCCTGACAGGGGTCATGGGGCCAGAGGTCCAGATTTTGATGAGATGCAAATTTTCTATCAGTTACTCATCATGTTGTTAAAGAAAATTGAATAACCTTTCCAATGATATATAGGTTTATGGGTTTTCTGCCAGTAAAATCTTTCTATTATGCATTTGTTTAGATGAAGTGCTTGGAAATAGGGAAAAAGTCATTTCTGGGAAATAATTCTGCAAACGAAAGGGTTAAACTGTAAATCAGACTTTATTTGATAGTATTTTTCAGGTTAGGCATCTCATTAGTAAAGCCAAGCCAACTCTAGTGCTGATGCAGAATTTCTGCACTATCCCTTGGGTATTCCTAAAGTGACACAGTCAAAGTACCATAGTACCATAATTGTGTTGATATTCCAAGGCACTGGTCATCTTTGGCTATTCTGACATGAGACATCGAATGCTACTCGCAAAAACGCAAAAACTTAAGTTACATGCTATAGTTTGGGGGTAAGGAACCCTTTATTTTGTGGTTTAGGGAACCTTGTTTAATCCTTAACATGCTTCATTTAGTTCGTTTGTTCTTACTAATCATGAAGACAATAAATAACCTTTTCAATATGTTTTGTAGGTAACTCGTGTGGTGCTATTATGGGTAAACAATCACTTCAACGACTTTGAAACCAACGCTGATATGTGTGAATTTCTCGAACATTTTGAAGAGCTCTTAGAAAGAGAGGTAAGAATTTTATTCGTATGAATTAAGGCACTCCACCCATCGTTGATACCAAACACTTCAAGAAAATTTTTGCCTCTGACATGACAACAAAATTGACATGGGTATCTAGATATCCTTGTCAATCTCTCTTTCCACAGATCTGATGACATCAAAATGCCACAAAATGTTTGATATATAATATTGGATGATGGATGGTATACCTAAAGTCATTGATAGAATATGATGTTATTATATTGCTGTGGATTAATAATGTAGGCTTTATCGCAACTTTGAAAGTAAAATCTTAAAAATGTAGTGAAGTGGTAAGAAAAATATATTTTATTAGCACACCTAAAATAAGGTCAATGATATTGTAAAAGGTCTAAATGGCGCTGAGAATGGAATTTGAGAATATAATGATGATAATGGAATTGTTAAGCAATGAATCTTAATCCTTTACTATCCTATTTGAATTGGCTTATGCTTTACTTTACTTTTACCAGATCTGCTTTTACTTTACCTTTTAACTGGCATATAGAAGGTCATTTTCGTTAATTAACTGTTATTTTAGCGAGGAGATATGGACAATTATGCCAGGATAGTAAGTATGCCATGTTGCTGGCTTGTCCTTGTTCCTGCATCCCTAATTAACTTCAACTAAAGACCTCTGTGTGCATGTTAAAACAAACTATCTTCTGAAGAATCAAAATAAGATCTAGATCAAAATAAGATCTGATCATAGACAAAGATTTGAAAGAGAAAAAAAGAAAATGCTGGTAACAGTAACCTCTCATTTGCTGTAAGATCTGATGTATTTGCCCTTATATGTAATTATTTTCTTCTGAAAAATGGATTTTATTGTATTTTCTGGAGCATTCTTCAATTTTGACCAGTCTAAAAGAATAATTTGGCAAAGGGTTAAATAGTTTCTTGCCCTTGTTCCTGTACAACCCAAATTAATTTGAACTAGGAACCTCAGTGTGTATGTTAAATTTAATCTAGGGAATATTATGGTTTAATGTTCATCTCTCAGTCTTATCAGACCAAATTTGAATACACAGAGTACCAAGTCCATGTTTATCTTCAAGCTAATTTACTTAGCCCTCTCCCAAACAAGACCTGGTTTTGACGTCCCTAATAGAAAAGGCTTGTGAAAACATTGAAACAAAAGAAGAAACTGCTGGTAACCAGCAGTTTCTCCTTTTGTCTCAATATTTTCTATCCCATATTTTGCACAAATTCTATCTTTAATAACTTCTGTTTTGTTATTTGTGGCAGTTTTTAAATAGGGCCACCTTAAAATTTTGTCGTTTGGGAAAGGGTTAAGGATGTCTCTGTGCATGTAAAATGAGCTACATCAACTTGTTGGCTTTGTTAATGTTTCAGCATGTTAAAGTTTCTGTTACTTTTAGATTATGTTTAGATACAGGTCAAAGTCAAATACATACATTTTAACTGCTGGCTTGGCATGTAAAAGTTCTATTCATCCCTCAAAATTTATGTATCAATGTTAACTTTATCCTTTGAGCTAAATTCAGTTTCTCAGACTTGTATTTCTAGCTAAAATGTAAACTGTCTGTGTAACAGCATGTTCTTAATTAGGAAAAAAGGACAGTCCAATGTAATCTTTGTTTCTATGAATCAGGTAAAATGCATTACTATATCAATTATTCAGCTTTGTTAAAATATTGAAAATATTTTTTACATGTGCATATATTACTGTTTTAACTGTTGTCTGTCTGTCCGAAACTTAATATGAAAACATGATGCAGAACATGTAGGGG
>OY804592.1:43929649-44147244 GCA_963680895.1 Fragum sueziense
TGTAGAATGCATCCAACAAATTTGTATTAAAGTATAAGATGGTGTTTCTTAAGAAAAGTCTTTCATATTTTGCCTGTACTAGTTTCAGATGAAGATGCTGTACTTATCTAATTTATAAAACATCTTATTTTCAGAGAATGAACGGTCAGCTTCGATTATTGAATCTCGCCTGTGCCAGTAAAGCTCGACCAAGAACTGTAACTCTGACGAGGGCCACAAGGGAGGAGATCCTGTACTTCCAGATCCTTGGGGGAATGGAACGGGGCTGTGGAATATTTATTAAGAAAGTGGAAAGGAACTCAAAGGCTTATGAAGCTGGGTTGAAGAGAGGTGACCAGGTATGAGAAATTTGATATCGGCGCTTTTCATTGAAAATATCGTAACTGCAGCTTGTTTTAAGCTGCAGTTACGAGGTTTTCATTGAAAAGCAGTAATATAATTGAATTTTGTTCTACTGTAATTTTAGGGCTAAGATCAGAAAATGTTTTAACCATTTCTTCCCAAGGGCGAAATTTTGGACTGATTCTATTTAAAATCTTCCACAGTGAACAAAATAATCTATGTTCAGAGTAGAAATGTAAATATTTCTGCAGTTGTTTGGATGAGAGGTTATACCAAGATCCCTTTTTCATATATGACTTAAGCTGTTGAGAGAGATCTAAAACTTTATTTCAATGAAACAGTCATTGCATTTCAAAGTAATTTCAGTAACATTTTCCCCTTCATTTCAGATTTTGGAAGTAAATGGTCAGAGTTTTCAGAATATGCCACACAGTAAAGCCTTAGAGTTATTACGGAAAACAACACACTTGTCAATCACTGTCAAATCTAACTTATTAGGTAAGTCATTCATACATCTGCTTTGGAAGGAAGTTTCTTGTTTAAAAACTCTTTGTTTTACACAGTATATTATTGTAATTTCAACTTTGATTAATCATACGCCTGTTTAAGGTAGTCTACCCCTTATGTGATTCGCACTACATCAGTATTATTCAGGCAATGTCAAAAAAATTTGGTGGTGGAACTTTACACCACCGAATGTTTATTACCTCGCCTGAAAGATATGTAAGGACAAAGCTTGAAAAAATCTGTTGATTTATGAATCTCAAAATGCCACATTACGGGTATTCTACTTTAAGATGCTACATATTATGTTATATATTATCACCTGTACGTCAAGCATCCACTTCTTTCTCGGGAGCATAACTCGGTCACCCTATATCCAATCTTGGAACTTGGCAGTTATGTTCCTCTCTCATAATAACATATTGTCTTTTTCAAGGAAAACCTCGTAACTGCAGCTTAAAACAAGCTGCAGTTACAAGGTTTTCGATGAAAAGCAGCGATATATAAACATAGTTTTGAAGGTAAATATGTCTTTTTATACCGTTCAGAATTCAAGGAGATGCTGGACAGCTCTGAACGAAATGCAGTGGTAAAACGACAAGAGTACCAACAGAGTAACCCCAAACAGAGGTTATCTGCCCCTGACCTGGAAAATACTGTAAATAACTCACCCACAGACACCAAAAAGCAGCAGAAAAAAGAGAAAAGCATTATGATGACCATAGCAGGCAGCAAGCCAAAGATACGGAAAGCATTACGCAATTTGATACCCAGGAATATGAGTAGCAGCAGTATGAATACGTAAGTTTTGCTTAACCCTTTCACAAACGAAGAATTCAGACTGTTCCAATTTGAGAGTTGCTGCAGTCGACAAAATTCATGTTTATAAAAGTAGGATTTCTGTATAATAAAACTCAGAAAATATTTAAGCATGTTCTTATTTTGCCTCAATGTTTTCACAGGTCTCTTTATAAAGAGCGTCAAAACCAGGTCTTGTTTGGTAAAGGAATAAGTTTGTGTGAAAAGTATTTCATTCTTCATCCACCAATTCAAAGTTTCTTACACTGACTCAAACTGCACTTGTTGATTTGATAGTTGATAAAATTGAATGATGACATAAAATTTCAATTCAAGCTTTGTAGACATAAAATATATTATTTTATGTGCCTATATTGGCTAATTAAGAGCTTATTGCTTTGACACAATATAGGGGTTGAATTTGAAATAACAAATTTAGAATGCCTCAGCTGTAACCCCTCTTATTTATTGTTCTGTTAAGCCATAATCATTTGAGAGTTTTCTGTTAAAGAATTTCTTCATGTTTATTCTCCTTTTCCAGTGATGTTACTCTGAACCACTCAGATGAAAACTTGTCTCATTTATCTCGGAAGTCATCCACATCCTCGGGGTCCTCCACCAATACCGGAATGTCCAACCATCTTAGTGCTAGTAATCCCGATCTCTCAACGGGGACGCTGACGGCCGACGACCGACAGCCAGAAATACCTGAACATGTGGTCAAGGTGTTCAGATCCGACCAGTCATTTAAATTTTTACTCATTCATAAGGTATGTATGTGTGCTGGAATCTTCATAATTAGAGATACATACATGTACAAGTTTATTTATCTTAACAGTTCACAAACTGTGACACCTCTACCCACACCTAACGATAATATCAGTTGAATGAAAATTTTTGCATTTTTAGCTCACCTGAGCACGAAGTGCTCAAGGTGAGCTATTGTGGTCGCTTTTTGTCCGTCGTCCGTCCGTCTGTCCGTCTGTCCGTCCGTTCACAATTTCTTTCAACATCTTCTCCTCCTGAACCATTGGACCAATTTTGACCAAACTTGGCAGGAATGTTCCTTGTGTGATACTTTTCAAAACTTGTTCGTGAATTTTTGATTTGTCAAAAAATGTGGGCGTGGCAGACAGAAAGGGGCTTAACAGACTAGAAATCATAAGAAAATTCTTTAAAAATCAACCATTGGGCCCAATTGAACCAAACTCGGCAGGAATATTCCTTGAGTCACTCTTTTCAAAATTTGTTCACAAATTTTTGTATTTGTCAAAAAATGTGGGCGTGGCAGGGAGAAAGGGGCTTATTAGACTTAGAGAAATCATTAGAAAATTCTTTAAAAATCAACCATTGGGCCTATTTGAACCATACTTTGCAGGAGTGTGCCTTGAGTCATTCTTGTCCAAATTTGTTCACAAATTTTTTCATTTGTCAAAAATTGTGGCCGTGGCAGGGAAAAAGGGGCTTATCAGACTTGGAGAAATCATAAGAAAATTCTTTAAAAATCAACCATTGAGCCAATTTGAACCATACTTGGCAGGAATGTGCCTTAAGTCATTCTTTTCAAAATTTGTTCAGAAATTTTACATTTGGAAAAAAAAACATGGCCGTGGCAGGGATAAAGGGGCTTATTAGACTTAGAGAAATCATAAGAAAATTCTTAAAAAATCAACCATTGGGCCAATTTGAACCAGACCTTGCAGGAATGTGCCTTGAGTCATTCTTTTCAAAATTTGACCACAAATCTTTTTATTTGTAAAAAATTGTGGCCAAAAATTGTGGGCTTGGCAGGGAGAAAGGGGCTTATCAGACTTGGAGAAATCATAAGAAAATTCTTTAAAAATCAACCAATGGGCCAATTTTAAGCAGACTTTGCAGGAATGTTCTTTGAGTCTCTCTTTTCAAAATTTGTTCACAGTTTTTTTTCATTTGTAAAAAACTGTGACTGTGGCAGGGAGAAAGGGGTTTATTAGACTTAGAGAAATCATAAGAAAATTCTTTAAAAATCAACCATTGTGCCCAATTGAAGCAGACTTTGCTGGAAGGTTCCTTGAGTGACCCTTCTCAAAACTTTTTCGCGGATTTTTGATTCGTCAAAAAATGTGGGTGTGGCAGGTAGGAAGGGGCTTATCGGACTTAAAGAAATCATAAGAAAATTCTTTAAAAATCAACCATTGTGCCCAATTGAACCAGACTTTACTGGAATGTTCCTTGAGTTACTCTTTTCAAAATGTGTTCACAAATTTTTCCATTGGTCAAAAAATGTGGGCATGGCAGGCAGGGGCGTAACCAGGAAATTTTAAATCATACGCACGCGAAGGCATGCAAGAACGCCGTAGGCGTTCTCGAGCGCCGTATGCGCGAGGGGGGGAGAGCACGAGAGGGGGTCTCCCCCTCTCATAAGGGGGGGGCCTCCCCCGAGAAAATTTTGATATTCAGGATGGCAGCAGAACGATTCTGAGCCTTCTTTGAGACAGAATTTGAGCTTCATTCGAAGTCATTTTTTAAGGAATTGTAGTTATTTGACAATGACATTGCTTTTTTACATTACGCCCGTGCGTAGTGTGCGTAATGGGCGTTACGCCCTTGTGGCAGGGAGGAAGGGCTTAGAGAAATCATAAGAAAATTCTTTAAAAATAAACCATTGGGCCAATTTTCTATTTCCCTTATCTGTTGCTCTCAGGCTGGCCCCCATGTTTATCTTATGTAAACAAATAAGGGATTAGCTTTAGCTTATCAGATGGTAATCTTTCACTAAATTCTATCAATCACAGACAAAATCTTGTTAATTGAGCCTATCATAAATGATCAATCTCTAACAGATCAGTATGCTTTGAAAATTAGCCCTATGTTGTATATTGCGAAATCATGAAATAATTGTTGAAAATTAACTAACTCAACAATTGTGCTAATTCATACCCAACCTTACAGGATCGATTGGAACAAAATTATTTCTTAATTGTTTCCAAACAGAAAGTCCTTATAAGTTTCATGCCTTTGAATTTGACAAAATTGCCATTATCACTTTTGTCATCTTGATTCAGGTGAGCGATTTAGGACCATCATGGTCCTCTTGTTTTGGTCTTTCTGGGTAGAAAACATTGTGGGAAATGAAGAAATTGCTTGTCACAAGCAATTTCACCATTTTCCACTATGTTTTCCTAGGCCATTATCTCGAAGGGAGTCAAAAAGAGTCACTGTTTGGGAATGGGTTAAAGCTGTAGAGCTGTTGAAGAAAGGGAAGAATATACTTGTATCCAACATTTTCTCCATTTTCTTCAAAGTTGTATTTTACCTGTATTATTTTCTTTTCCAGGAAACTACAGCAAAAGAAGTGGTGATGTTGTCTTTGAGAGAGTTTGGCATAACAGATCCCAGCAGGTACAGTCATGCATAGTATCCCTATAGATGTAGCCTTATTTAGATATTGTAGTAAAATCTTTGATGAATGATTAGTGGAAATTATTTTCATACAAGTATACTTTTCTCTTGTGAAAATCCAGTATTCTTTACCAAGTTGATTGAGAAGTAATGTAAGTTTTACTAGAAAGCATAATGTTTCTTTAATGACAGATATTGCATTGCTCCAATCTAAAGAAAGTTGCTGCTAATGCTGCTGCTGATTATGATGACAAGTAGATGTCAGCAAGCATGGTAGTTAAATTCATTTCAGTGTTGGATACATTTAGACATAAAGAGAACTTGCATGTGATTTAACCCATTACCACGCAATGACTCTTTTTGACTCCTTATAAGATAACAATGTTTGAAAATGTTTTGGAAAATGAAGAAATTGCTTGTGAAAAGCAATTTCTTCATTTCCCACCATGTTTTTTACCCCAAGAGACAAACACATTTTAAATTTCATGCACTTGGAATTGCCGTCTGCAACATCTTTGAATTTGGATCACTCTAACATTTTGTTGTTTTGGATAGGGTTAAGTAATGACCATTAGTCTGTATTATTTCACACCCGAAAGTAGTAAACCAATCAAATCACCCCATTCGTACCACGTGAGTATACAATACCTAGAGCCGTATTGCACGCACGAGATAATTGCGTGGACGCACGGGATTCTCGATATTCCAAAGCGGCTAGATCGATATTGTACGATGCACCGGTTGAACCGTCCAAATATGCATTGCACTCATTTGAACCCTACAAATATCGATTGAACCGTACAAATATGGATTTTTTCCCAAATCGAGGCTGCAGTACAAAATATCCATATTCGCATCGAAGAGTAATCTCCCTTTAGTAAAGTTCTCGTTTGCAAAAGCAAAATTGTGCATTAGAGTTGAATGTTTGTTTCAACATGATATTTTGAATTCACTGTCCTAAACAAGACATAGCTTTGATTCTGTGATTGAAAAAAACACATTGGCAATACATTAAGACAAAAGGAGAAAATGATTTTAAACATCACGAAAGAGATTATTTTCATTTCAAAACATTTCTGAATTGTAGCGCATTTAATTTGCAGCAATGATAAAAATCAAACTTAACCCTTTCCCAAACAAGACCTGGATTTGATGTCCATTAAAAGGCTTGACAAAAAAGTTCTAAGAGAAAAGGAGATTTGCCGTTTATCAGCAATTTCTCCTTTTCTGTCAATGTTTACATTGTTGATTTACGCATGACATGATAGATAGTTTATATGACAAATTTCATGTACATTTCACACTATCATAATTTATGACGGTCTATTCAATCTTTTGAGACAAACATAAATCGATAAATATAGATTTAATGTCAGATGCCATGTATATTTCACAGCGTTAGAAATGTACATGAGGCCTACATTTTTCATACTTTGCAGAACAAGTCTATATTTAGACTCGCCTATCGACTCGTCCAAATATAGCCTCGTTCTGCAAAGTATTCATCCAATAGAATTCAGTATTGTACAAAGACATGTTAAATAACCTCATATTATCAATCATTCATCATTATGATGTCCCATTCAACATGGTTGATAATATGGACCTCATATTTGTATGTATTTCAGTAATTACTCCCTCTGTGAAGTAACCGTAGAATCAGAAGGTTTTATAAAGCAGAAAAGACTACCAGACACTTTACAGAATTTACCAGAGAGATTAACATTAAATGGAAGGTATAGATCAGTAAGATAGTGTAGAGTGATCAAAGGTCAATGTTCAGTTTTGACACTATATTGTGCAAATAGAAGACTTGGCCTTTGGTTGTTCACTATATTTTTGGACTGTATTTATGTATGTATATACAACAAAGATTGATGTTGTATATAGGTCCAAATAAATGACCTGGCAGAGCATCTCTAGCTAATAGCTAGAGATGCTCTACCAGGTCATTTATTGGGAACTATATAATATGATACATGAGTATCATTGCTGTTTGTTAATTGGTGGCTTTTCTGAGTTTCATTTGACAGAAGGAAATTTGAAAAGGTCATGAATGAAGATGAAAACCATAATATTCTCCTTGTCCCTCTTTCTTTTCTGATTCAATTGGCTTCCAATTGATTATCCTAAATAGTTATGAGTTATGTTCTATAATAAATGTAATAAATAATGAACAAGACCAGTCTGTCTGCACTACCAATCAAACAGAAGCAATGATACTGTGTATTTGCATGTTATTGTCAAATTGGTGTGATTATTTTTGGGGTGGCATTGTAGCGTACTTATAAATATGATTTGGGTGTCTTTTTTGCTGTGTGTAATTCCACTATCTCCATTGAGCATGTCATTTTGAAATTTAAGGTAGAGGATTTAGTGCATTTATGAAATTTTCAAAAGTAAATGTATTTGCACAGCAGACTATACATATTTCGAACAATTGTAAACATTTTGTTTGTACATATAAAGCATTGTGCAGATTTGGCAACCAAAGATATTACCATTATATAAATCAGTTTTCAAATTAAAAAAATGATTATGATCGACTTTGCTTTGATGTAGAAGGATAAAATAGAAAATATCTATAAAATTAAAGAATTGTTTAAATGGAGATGTAGATATTTGCTTTGCTTATTTTTAGTTTACTGGATATACTGTCGTTGTTGTACTAACAAAACATTTAATATGGGTATCTCAATATACATGTACATAATGCTGAAAAACATATCCATCTAGATTTTATATAAAGCTAAGTTGCTGGATAATGGAAGAAAGTGGTAGGCTAGAAAGAGATGAATGTGGTCAATGGACAAATATCTATTGAAAGTATTGTTTTAAGCCCATTTGGACTTTATGTGGAAAAGAGGCTGGAAAAGGGATAAAACAAGTCAATTTTTATCATAAGCATTATTGGCAGACAGTATATCTAAACATTAGTTGTGCAATACCTTTAGGTCTTTGAAAAGAAATCTCTCATACTGCTAGTTTTATTCTGTAGATTTTTTATAGAACTTTACCCCGATTTCTCACTTGCTAACAGAATAGTTTTCTATATAATGGTGGTAGTTTATTGGTGTAACCACTTTGTTATTTGGTGTAATACTGTGTTCTTACAAAAGTGTAAGAATTAGCTCCATGCTTCATGTTAATATTAGATAGAAATACTGGTCTTATTATTGACATATTCTTATAAATTGAATCAAACAATCATGTGAATAGACATAGAGCCAAATTCAAATTGCTCTTAAAAGTTAGATAATAGTAATGTTTTGAAATGGCAAGATATGAAATTCCATTTTAGCGAGATAGAATAATGAAAATTTCAGTACAATATAATATTTTAGTGTAGAGATACTACTTGCAAACAAACACACTGCAATACTTTTGGAAGAGCACTGTATTTGGTACTGGTAACAATTGAGTGGATTTGCACATTGGTAGTCAGGCCTTGAAAATGATAAAGAAAAAGGAGAAGAAAATGGCAGTTTTGGTTGTAAATGTGAAGCTATCTTTAAATTAAATCAATACAAAAACGTCTGTCGCAAAACATGCCTGAAGTAAATGCTTCTAATGCTTTAATTTGTTTTTGGTTTATTTTGTTTTCTTGCATCTGAATGGTTGATTTTGTAACAGGGTTTTATGACAATTAGAATTTTAGTTACAATATTATTTTTTATTTCTTTGTGTTTCATTTTGTGGGATACTTAACAATAATATGAAAAGCATAAGATATTATCACATTTTTCTATTTTTTTAAGCAGTCAAAGTGAAGTGAAATTGATTTGGTATTTCCATATGGCATAAACTATTTTGCAATTTGAAATTTGATTAAATTCTTGAATTTGTCTTGCTGAGTGTATGTTTTACAAAAACAATGAAGATAATTATCTAATTTTATCATCGAAGACGTAATATTACATGTTGAATGAAAATCACAAGTCTGTTTTCAGAATTATTCTATTCAGAGAAATATAATTTGACAAAAGACCATACTTTCTTGGTTTAATGTGTATCTTCAATCAAACCTTTTTAAGAAGAAAAGCCAGTTTGAGCTAGTTTTTTTGGAGGCACTATGTCTAATATTTCATTATTTGATGGTGATTGGCAATTTTGATGTGGTGTGTGCAGTGTTTAAAGTAGGACTATTTATTGCTAGCTATTTACCTTCTTATTTCACATGTAGCTGACTTAAATTATGAATAATCAATTTTGTATGACAATAGATTCTTATCATAGCTACTTCTTAATATAATAGTAAAAACAACAAAAAAGAGTTATTGTCAATTTTGGTATTTTGTTTTCAATTATATGAAATGAATTTGCCAAGAAATTTGGGCTTTAAATCATTTAGCTTTAACTTTATAATTGCTTGCATCAGGATACTTTACACTTTTAAGACCTTTTTTAGGATTTGATTAAATAGTTGGATTTTTTTCCCCGATACAATTTGGGTACTGGTAAAACACATTCAATTAACTTAATATTCTGGGGTGAAATAGACCCTAATGCATTAAATCAATCATTCAGAATGTTGCTAAAACCACATGGAAATAATCTTGGATCTAATATTTTTGAAGATGTGTATTATATTGTATGTGTGGCACCTGTTTTGTACATTGTCTGACACTATTTCCTCACAGGGAGACAATTTGTACATCAAGGTAAAACTGTATTATCCTTCTCTCATACACCCTTCCCATGTAAGACATGTCTGCTGATAAAAAAACACAATTATCACATAATGCTTTGCCTTGCTGAAGTAAAATAAGCAGAAATTGTAGGATAAGATCTGACTGCTCACATGTACAAACTGATCTTGTTCTATTCTTCCTGTCAAATTTGATTGATTTCTTGGTGTATCTCAATATTTTGTAACATGCAGACTATTAAATAAAGTCTTATGGGAAAGGGTGAATATATAATTAAGCCAATCTATTGAATGACCTCTGAACTTTGGCCTGAGCCATGGACAGATCACACTTGTGATTGGATATAAAAAAAATCTCATCTGAAGTCAACTTTTTGGATATTGATAAGTATTTTATCGAAATGTGTATTGCATCACACATAATTTAGAAGAAGCCACCAAGCGTTTTGACTCTAGAAAATAACTGGAGGTAAAAGAATAAATTAATTGACTTCAGATGAGATTTAAAGTACATAGAATGAACTTGACTTCTGTATATTATAATGGTTGGTAGCATGAAGTGGTGATATGATATTTGATACATACAAACTTTAGTGCCATGTGTTAAATTGTTGAAAGTTCTTTGAAGCACAAAATCACTATTCTCCTCCCCTGTCTGCACAAATGATGCTGTGTGATCCTTGTGTTAAAGTCTTGTGAGTCAAATATTTCTACTAGAACAATAATTGTTTTAGTATGAAGTTTTATGAACTAGAAAATTACTTCATTCTACGAGTTATAGTTAGACAGTAGGGAATGACCATCATTTAACCCTTTCCCAAACGGCAAAATTTTAAGGCGATCCACTTCAAAAACCTCCACAAATGACAAAACAGAAGTTTTTAAAGATAGAATTTGTGTGAAATATGACATAGAAAATATTGAGACAAATGGAGAAACTGCTGGTTATCAGCAGTTTCTTCTTTTGTTTCAATGTTTTCCCAAGTCTTTTTAGCTCACCTGAGCACGAATGTGCTCATGGTGAGCTATTGTGATACCGCTGTGTCCGGCGTCCGTCGTGTGTCGTGTGTCGTGTGTCGTGTGTCGTCCGTCGTCCGTCAAACTTTGCCTTGTGTGCACTCTAGAGGCCACATTTTTTGCCCAATCAACCTGAAATTTGCTCAGAATGATTGTCTTGATGAAATCTCGGACAAGTTCGAAATTGGGTCATCTGGGGTCAAAAACTAGGTCACGGGGTCAAATCTTAGAAAAACCTTGTGTGCACTCTAGAGGCCACATTTTTTTCCCAATCAACCTGGAATTTGCTCAGAATGATTGTCTTGATAAAATCTCGGACAAGTTCGAAATTGGGTCATCTGGGGTCAAAAACTAGGTCACAAGGTCAAATCTTAGTAAAACCTTGTGTGCACTCTAGAGGCCACATTTTTTGCCCAATCAACCTGAAAATTGCTCAGAATGATTGTCTTGATAAAATCTCGGACAAGTTTGAAATTTGGTCATCTGGGGTCAAAAACTAGGTCACAGGGTCAAATCTTAGAAAAACTCTGTGTGCACTCTAGAGGTCACATTTTTTGCCCAATCAACCTGAAATTTGATCAGAATGGTTGTCTTGATGAAATCTTGGACAAGTTTGAAATTGGGTCAGCTGGGGTCAAAAACTAGGTCACGGGGTCAAATCTTAGAAAAACCTTGTGTGCACTCTAGAGGTCACATTTTTTGCCCAATCAACCTGAAATTTGATCAGAATGATTGTCTTGATCAAATCTTGGACAAGTTTGAAATTGGATCATCTGGGGTCAAAAACTAGGTCACGGGGTCAAATCTTAGAAAAACCTTGTGTACACTCTAGAGGCCACATTTTTTGCCCGATCAACCTGAAAATTTATCAGAATGATTGTCTTGATCAAATCTCGGACAAGTTTGAAATTGGATCAGCTGGGGTCAAAAACTAGGTCACGGGGTCAAATCTTAGAAAAACCTTTTGTGCACTCTAGAGGCCACATTTTTTGCCCAATCAACCTGAAAATTGATCAGAATGATTGTATTGATGAAATCTTGGACAAGTTAATAATTGGGTCACCTGGGGTCAAAAACTAGGTCACAGGGTCAAATTTTAGAAAAACCTTGTGTGCACTCTAGAGGCCACACTTTTTGCCCAATTAACCTGAAAATTGATCAGAATGATTGTCTCGATCAATTCTCGGACAAGATTGAAATTGGGTCATCTGGGGTCATAAACTAGGTCATGAGGTCAAATCTTTGTAAAACCTTGTGTGCGCTCTAGAGGCCACATTTTGCCCAATCAACCTGAAAATTGATCTGAATGATTGTCTTGATCAATTCTAGGTCAAGAGGTCAAATCTTAGCTAAACCTTGTGTGCACCCTAGAGGTCACATTTTTTGCCCAATCAACCTGAAAACAAAAAGTTATTATTATATCAGGTGAGCGCTTCAGGGCCAATGGCCCTCTTGTTCTATTAGGGACGTCAAAACCAGGTCTTGTTTGGGAAAGGGTTAAGCCTCTCTTACAACAAGTCGTACGTGCTCCTGCTTGCGGTCTGCGTCTAAAACTTAGGCATAGTCATGCGACGCACACACGTGCAACATACATTTTTGGTGGACGCAACCACGACGCAGACTGCACGCAGCAAAGATTTGACCAGACAATCCTTTGAGCCTCTCTTACAACCTGTCCTGCGTCCTTATAAATCGTGCGTTTTAAAACGCACAATTTATAAAGACGCACAACAGGTTTTAAGGTTTTACATAGTAAATACATGTAAACAGCGGTCACTTTTGTCTGTCAAACTATGTCTTACTATATTATGGTTAGATGTCTATTGTATACTGAACCTCAGAAATAACGCACCACTTACTTTTTTCATCATAACTTTTTTTATTATATTTCTTTTTCAAACTGTAAAACCACAACCCAAACTGCTATCAGTTTATTCGTTTCTGGTCAAAAATTGATTCGCTGCCTTAAAGCAATCAAGGGTGACGAACGCACAAACGTGACTACCCTCTAAAGTAAAAGTCACAAAATCAGTATTGCGTGAGGCCACTGTGTAGAGGAATACAGTCTGTGCTTCGTCGACGCATGGAACTGATCACTTTTGGGATTCTGCCATTTGGGATGACTCTCCGCTATCCCTGTATCACTTTGCATTTTAACATGTGTACCTGTTTGAGCTGTAGTTGGGACCTTTGGTGCACCCCTTCTCGGGCAGTCCAGCAGTGCACCAGTTTGTTGGAAACGTTTTCTAAGCCGGCCAATAGTATTGTGATGAAATAACATTGTGTATACAATAGCACGTGACATCACCACTTCTTGCAACATCACAGTAGCACGATTACGTTTGTCAGTGGAAAGTCTTGGCATTGTTTAAAGCATAAAATCATTCAACCGATGAAATGTTTGGGTGTTTTCTTTCTTTCACCGACTACATGTACACTATAAACCGATAATCTCGTTTGTGCACCAGGTCATTATTACAGCATGTGCAGAAAAGCTGTTTACCAAGTTTGGACGGCTAGCGTCATGGATGAATGGGTTTTGTGCTTAAGAGTGTGTTTTGCGCATACCTAGTGTCCGTCGAATACCGAATAACACTGTGTCAACAAAATGAATGACTTAGTTGAAAAAATATAAAACAAGAAAAAGTGGTGCGTTATTACTGAGGTTCAGTATATTTAAGACTGGACGTTTGCCAAGGTGTAAATCAGAATTACAAATATAGCATTATTATCAAATTTTTGTGTAACATCTGAATATATTTTGATTGAGTTTCAATTGTGGACCCCAAAATTTCAAAAGATTGTTTAAGCATGTTACCTTAAAATAAGAAAAAATAAAAACAATATAATGAACAGGCCTGATTAGCATGTGTTTTACATATATACGTCATATAATCATTCTTTTTCCGTGCTTGTCTTTCTGCCTATCTACCCTTCTCCAATTCTACCATGTAGTTATATCATACCATGCTTAGATGCTGTAGAGAAATAGTTTGATCAATCATATCTATTCTCTTCTTGTTTTGGGTTAACTAAAACCTTTTCTATTGAATTTTTACTAACATAAGTGCTATATTATTTCACTGTTTATATAGTGCAAGACCATTTGAAGTTGAAGAACTTACAAAAACACTCATTCTTGTAATGATTTTGCACTTACCTATCATTCTATCATATGCTTAGTTTACTATTTTGTCATACAATTTGTTTATGAGATGTCATGCCATTATTTTAAGACCATCTTCAGAATTCTGAAATGTTTGTAAATGTTTTGCAGTTAACCCTTTCCCAAACGGCAAATTTTGGAACTTTCCATTTCAAAAGCTGCTGCAGACGACAAATGGACCTTGTTTCAGACAATATAGCACAGGAAATATTGAGACATAAGGAGAGACTGCTGGTCGATGGCTCAGTGCGAAACAGTTGTAACTGCCTATATGTTTATAGGCAGTTACAACTGTTTCGCGCTGAGCCATCGTGGTGATCAGCAGTTTCTTCCTTTGTCTCAATGTTTTCCCAAGCCATTTCTATAAGGGGCATCAAAACCAGGGTTTGTTTGGGAAAGGGTTAAATGATAGAATAAGTGAAACACTAGCAAAACCGAGGAAGGATTTAGGAAATAAGAAGTTATGTGCCCTTGACTTTCGCAAATAAACCATGCAATTTCTGAGTGGCACATAACTGACTAAGTCAGATTTTATTTCTTGCTTATTAACCCTTTCCCAAACAGCAAAATTGTAGGGTGGTCTAATTTGAAAGCTGCTGCAGACCACAAAATGGATGTTACTTGATGTAAAATGTGTGAATACTATAGCACAGAAAACATTGAGGCAAAAGGAGAAAATGCTGATTATCAGCATTTTCTTCGTTTGTCTCAATGTTTTCCCAAGCCTTTTCTAATAGGGACGTCAAAACCCGGTCTTGTTTGGGAAAGGGTTAAAAAAAAAAGAAAACATTGAATTTATATTCTTATTTTTGTTAAAAAGATTTAGCCTTAACATGTCTTTTAGGAGAAACTAACATCCTAGCAGTTTCATACAAGAGCATTACTCATAACATGTCACTCTAACTTTGTCTCTGAACCAGAATTTCACTATAGTTTCCACTAGCTTAACCCATTACTGCACAGAGACGCCTTTTGACTCCCTCACAAGAAAAGGCTTTGGAAAACATTTTGGAAAATGAAGAAATTGCTTGTGACAAGCAATTTCTTCATTTTTCACAATGTTTTCTTACCCAAAATATTAAGATTTTTGAAATTTCATCAACTTGAAATTGTCGTCTGCAAAATCTTTCAAATTGGAATAGTCCAAAATTTTGTCGTCTGGTAATAGGTTAAGATTAACTAATAATGGTTGTCAAATAAATCTTCCAAATGAATGTTTAACCTGTATCTCTTTTGATTGCAAAATTGAATATTTTAAGTGTTTGCTGATGTGCATTCCAATGTTTCAGCAACATATTTTGTCAACAATCTAAATATTTACAGCAGTAGAAAGAAGTACACATTGGACATGCTCCTTGTATATTTTGCAAATATTGTTTTACAGATAACAGAATTGATAGCTTAGTGCCATAGGGACACAGAGACAAAGTTACGTGACGAATTTTCCATTAACATTGTATTTTCATGTATCTTCTCCCACAGAATACTGAAAATGGGCTCAGGACTTCAGTATAAAATTATTTTCAAAAATCTGACTTTGTAAGATACCCATGTTTTGTAGGCAAACATTTTCTTTGGTAATTTGTGATTTTACAAATTGTAATTATGTTAGAACAGTAAAGGAGAGCATGTTGCAATGTTTCAATGTCAAAAAAGGGGGATGATGCCCATACACCAATGTTTTGTATTTGTGGGAGAAGACATCACAAATTGTGACCAGTTGTATAAAATAAATTTTATGGTAGCTTAAAACAATACAAAAAACTAAAAAAATGAAAAGAAGAAAATGTTTATAACCAGCAATTTCTTTTCCCTCAATATTATTGTAAATCCTATTGTTTTGGGAAAGGGTGAGTAAAGAAAGTATAATAATATCTGCATAATGAGAGGTGGATATAATTCATGTGAAAAGCAAAGATAGATTTATACAAGATTAGACTACAGCCTTGAACTGGTCTCTAATGTATGAGTAATTACTAGCATGCCTGGTCACAATGTCATCCAACATAATCATGCACACTAACACCATTTCCCTCTAACATAATGACAGCTAGATTCCAGAAAATAAGCAGAGCACATGATCATAGATTAATTTAGAGAAGAAATATCATTACTATTACTATTGTGACCAACCAAATATGCAGTTCAAGTTTGTTTTATGTATTTTTTCTATGTCCCCGCATCATACTACGTGGGACTTATTGTTTTATGGTTGCAAGTCTGTCAAAATAAAAATTACAATTTTCAAACTTTAGCGCCAAGCTGTTTCAAGTGTATCAATTTCAGATGTACTGATAGTAGTTTTGTGTTAATGGTTATGTTATTTGATTTCTTTGAAACACATGAATTATGTGCTAATCCACTGTAAGTGCATTGATGTTATGTCAAATGTAATAGTTTTGCACCAAATCTTGCAGAAAATTATGGCTATTGAGGCATCAGTGTTTCATGATAACCCCATACATGTCTATGATTGGCTCATGCAGCCAGGGTTCAAAGGTCAAAGGTTAATGTACTTTTTCTTGTGTACAAATTACTCAGGAAAGCGTTGCCTTGTGTACTCAGGTATTACTTAAAGAACAACATGAGCACGGAGCCCCTGGTCCCAGACGAGCTGATGAGTGACCTAATTAAGGAGGCTCAGATCCACCTGACCCAATTAAACACTCTGGAGGTGGCGTCCCAGCTGACCTTGGAGGACTTTAAGGTGTTCAAGGAGATCCAGGATACAGAATATGTAGATGAGATTTTTAAACTGAAGTCAAGATATGGGTGTCCAAACTTGGATAAATTCTCAGATGTGAGTAAATCTTTATTTAACCTTGTCATTTTTGGCAGGAGTATTCTTGTTCCTGCTTGTTTTCATTCAACATGACAAACATAATGAAAGAAAGAAATTTGCTGGAAATACTTGCTCCAATTTGTACAAAATGCTCTTGTAAGAAAACTTTACTCAAGTGAACTCTTAGTAACTTAGTCATTTCAAGAATTTTGTTTGCTTTAAACTGTAAAATTTTGGTATGCCTAATTGTCTAATATTATAAAATATGATAAAGTTCAGTGTAGCAGCCCAACATTGAAAATTATGGTAAAGGTCAATCATGAGTTTGTCAATGTTTGGAATCAAAAGAGATATTTCAAAATGTCTTTCAGGGTTTTCCCTGAGCATGAGAATTTGGGGGTCATTGTGACCCCCCTTGCCTTCAAAGTTAAGGGTCATTTCTACAATTTTGTGGGTCAAATGCCCTTGTACTCAAGTATCAAACGAAAATCTTGATCTTAAAATTCCTCAAGTAAATTTCTAGGGGGTCATTTGTTTTGAAATTGCGACAATGACGCATGATTTGTGCGTCATGGAAAACCCTGGTCTTTACTACCCTTATTTGTTGCTCTCATTTTGTTTATGTATTTTCAGCTTGTGAACAAAGAGATGTTCTGGGTGGTCACGGAGATCTGTAATGAAAACAATCTAGTCAAACGATCCAAGATAATTAAACATTTTATTAAAATTGCCAGTAAGTATAGATATAAATGCTCATGGCAACTTTCAGCACCTACAGTCCTTTGATTTCATCTTGCGAACAAAGATCATAGATGTGTTCTGGATTCTTTTATTTTGAAGAAGTTGCTTAGTATTGACATCTAATCGCAAGGTTGAATCACTGATGAATTCTCTTTCATTTGCTATCCATGCATTGCGTCTTGGATTTGTTTCATTACTTACAAATAGGTTTATTCGTTGTGAACTTCAGTCCTTTCAGATTGGTTTTGATTTGTTTAGAATTTATGTCTTGTAGAAAACATATATATATTAGAATATTATTTGTAAAGACCAATGTACATCTTCTACATAACAATCACTTTGTTGTTTCTTGCAGGACATTGTAAAGACTGTAAGAACTTTAACTCTATGTGTGCCATTATTAGTGGGTTAAGTCACAGCTCGGTCAGTAGATTGCATAATACATGGGAAAAACTGCCCAGCAAATACAAAAAGATGTATGAGGTATGATTGACTTATATTTCTTGTGATTGGCTGGCTTGTAATGAGCTAGACATAGTTAAGAAAAGGGCAGTTCAGTGGATGTTGATTTCTGTAATTCCTGAAAAAAAGCATATTGAGGACGACTACTGAATAAAAACATAGAATTTTTAAGAAATTTACTTTATATCAATTTAGAAAGAAGCTGCAGGTTTATTCTTGTCCATCTTGATTCTGTTTCCTTGAAAATGTGGGAACTCATTTAAATTGTTTCGTTGAGATGATTCAAATGAGTACCCACAACATTGAATTTGGAATTGACTTAAAGTTAGTATGACATCACCCCACTTATCTGTTGCTCTGCAACAAATTATTGTAATCTATACATCTGACAACAAATTTCAAGGAATCTCCCTATCAAAGTTGTTGTAAAACAAAAGAAAATCTGAATTTTTTTATCAATTTCTGAAAACAATAATAGTAAGGGCCTTAACCCATTACCAAACGACAAATTTTTGGGTGGTCCAAATTGAAAGATCCTGCAGACGACAATTTCAAATCAATGGAATTTCTATTTTTTAAGACTTTTGGGATGGAAAACATTGTGGGAAATGAAGAAATTGCTTATCACAAGCAATTTCTTCATTTTCCACGATGTTTCCCATGGCCATTATTTTTTGGGGAGTCAAAAAGAGTCATTGTGTGGTAATGGGTTAATAAACTTGGGCCCTGATTTCTAAGTGGCTGTCAATACTTTTGTAAGTGTACATAGAATATTTCAGCACTAAATCTTGTTTTTATTTTGTAGGACATGGAAGATTTAATGGACCCGTCCAGAAATATGTCTAAATATAGAAACCTCCTCTCTAGCCAGTATGTTCAACCCCCTATGGTGAGTATTTGATAATGCGTTTTATCTAAATCCATTTTCAATACTGTCTTGAAAGGAAAACAACATTAGAAAATAGGTACTGTCAAAAAGACTTGAACATGCAGTAGAAAGCATCCTTATAGATTCTTCACTTGCAGAATGTAGTTCCTACAGTATGAGCAATTGACAGGATTACAAGTTATTTAGGATTACAGCCCATCATTAGATACCAAACTCTTCATGCATATCGATGGCTCAGAGCAAAACGGTTGTAACTGCCTATAAATATATAGGCAGTTACAACCGTTTAGTGCTGAGCCATAGATATGTGGGCATCATCCTTGACAACAGAAATTTATTAGTGATGCCCTTTCCGGGCATCATCCATGGCTACAGAAATTTACGAGGGATACCCTAGTCAATTTCTGTTTGACGGATGACGCCGGAAGATGCACAAAATGTTTTGTGGTTAACTATTGGTATGAATCCTCAATAGCAACATTGATAAGCTCAATTTCTGATAGATCAACTAGTATATTCTATTGCTATTTTGTCTATTATTTGTTATGCACCATGTCTTGTTTTTCAGATACCTTTTTTCCCTGTAGTAAAGAAGGATTTAACCTTTATTGACCTTGGTAATGACTCCAAGGTTGATGGGTTGATCAATTTTGAGAAATTACGGATGATTGCCAAAGAAATCAGACACATCTGCAATATGAGCTCACCCAAATATGTAAGTAAATGTGGTCGAGTTTTAGTTGATCTTGTGTTAATGACCACATACAATAGTATGTGGCCAGCCATAGTATAATTGGTAGCACTTCTAACTCAAAATCTCTAAGTCTGCGAGTTCAATTCAGGGCCATGGTTAACATCGCTTACAATATTTGACTCCCATCAATGGGTCGTTTATCATAAACTTTAAGCTCGGAAATGATATGGTAGTATTCATGAAAGAAATGACATGTCTTTAAATGTCATTTTGGTATCAAAACCATAGACTCTTGTAGATGTTCAAATTCTGGTTAAAAGGACAGATTTAATGCAGAGGTAACCAGCTGGACTTGTAACACGAGAATTGCATGTTCAATCACCCGCCTCTCCAGTTTTTCTCATGAGACTTTAAACTGAGGTTCCGTCTCTATACGAGGCCGCAGCCATGGCGCAGTTGGTAGCGCATCTGCCTCTCATTCGAGAGGTCCCGGGTTCGATACCCGGCTGCGGCAAATACGCTTACTGACAAAAATGTCATCCATCAATGGTTTGATATTGTGAATCTATGTGGGGGAGCAGCTGGAGGCTCGGTAAGGGTGTTGTGGTAGTACTGGTATGAGAAACGACAGGAATCCATGGTTAGGTGCTCCAGCCGCCGCGATATGACCTTAGTAGTTGAAAACGGCGTAAAACCCCAATAAACCAAACCGTCTCTATACGACCCTAGCTGTTTAGTGGGAAGTAAACTCCATTCAATCTAATCAAACTCAGGTTAATCATTAAACAAGAAACAGAAAATAATTGTATTAATGGGCATATCAGTATTTGGATACTGTAAGAAGTGTAACAAATTTAATCGAAACAATTTCCATCTCCCACAGGATGTGAACACAATGTTTCTTGGTACACCCAGTATGTATGACAACTCACAGATCTTCGGTGTTGCGACAATCAAGAGAACCAAGAATCGACGGGCTTCCACGCTTCCAAACACCCGTAAAATCTACGAGGAGGCACAGATGACGCGGAGAGTCAAGTCGTACTTGAGTAACCTGCCTAGTTTGAAGGATGAAGATAGATTAGCGGAGTTGTCTAACTCTTGTGAGGCACCAGGTAGAAAAGTTTACCCAAACAACAAAATTTTGGGGTAGTCCAATTTGAAAATTTTTAAAGGCCTCAAAATGAATGTTGTTCAACATTAGACTTTTACACAATATAACACAGAAAATATTGAGGCAAAAAAAGAAAAGCCTGGTTACCTCAATTATTTCTATGATGGATGTCAAAAGCAGGTCTTGTTTAGGAAAAGATTTTCCCAGAATTACAGACCAAAAAATGGGTATTGACATTTTAAAAAGCAATCTTTCACGAATTGTTCATCAAATCCTATGATGTAAGTGCTCATAAAAATCGGCTCTTTCAGACAATTCCAATGAGAACAAACTTTCCAATGAGAACAAACTTTCAACCTAGAAATGGCTTTCAAATATCAAACTTTGAATGCCTTTAACAAAATATTCCTAGCCGGGGGTTTGCCTTGTTCTGCTGTGTTACAGAAAAGGGAATGTAATTAATAAAAAGTGGTATATCATTATTTTGATGTTTACACTCATGTTGATTCAAAATTGTATTCTCCTTTACAGCAAAGAAAGTAGAAGCAACTCAGAATCTCTCTACAGCAAGTACCAGTACTCTGGTAGAAAACAAACAACCAGTCTATACGGGTCCGAAATTTGGTGAGTACAAACTTGTTATTGCCATAAATCTATCAATGTCCTAAATAATTGGAGTCCCAATGTGGAAGCAAATAAAATAATGAAGAATAAAGATGGAAATGAATTTTTTGCAAAATTTCTTAAAAATTCAGAAGATGCTGAATACCACTGATGTTGACTTTATTTTCCCAATTTCTTGCTGAACATAAGAAGTTCTACATTTTCATTCATGGAAAATTCAAGGATGTTTTTTTGTCTGCAAGACAACTTTTGACCAGCCTAAAATTATGCTGTTCATGAAAGGGTCAAAACAAGATTCCTCATAATTGCTTATAAAACATGCCTTGATGATTTGACACACCAAGTACTGGGCTGCGTTCAGTAGACAAACTGTTAGCTAACGTTACCAACATTCGCAACTTCTTTGACCCAAATTTGACAGAATTGACTGAGTATTCCGAATGAAACGGCTAACTGTTAGCTAACGTTTTGTCTTACTGAACGCAGGGCTGTATGATATGATATAGATTGTCACAAATATTATATACCAGTGTGCAGCTTAGTGTGAAGTTATATCAATATTGTTTTACAAACGTGACCTATCGGGCAGGATAGAGCTTTGTGTATATGATTTAACCCTTTCCCAAACAAGACCTGGTTTTGACGTCTCTTATAGAAAAGGCTTGGGAAAACATTGAAACAAAAGAAGAAACTGCTGATAACCAGCAGTTTTTCCTTTTGTCTCAATATTTTCTGTGCCATATTTTACACAATAATAACCTTAATAACATCCATTTTGTCATTTGTGGCAGTTTTTAGCTCCACTGGCCGAAGGCCAGCAGGGCTTATGTCATGGCCCTGTGTCCGTCGTCCGTCCGTCCGTGCGTGCGTGCGTAAACTTTTTCTTTAAACATCTTCTTCTCCAAAACTACTGGACCAATTTCAACCAAACTTCACAGGAATCTTCCTTGCATGAACCTCTACCAAATTCCTTCAAAAAAATTAATTCCGTGCAGAACTTGAATTTTAATTAATTTTAATTGATTTAAATTTTCGAAAAATCTTTAAAAATTCTTCTTCTCCAAGACTACTGGACCAATTTCAACCAAACTTCACACGAATCATCCTTGCATGAATCTCTACCAAATTTCTTCAAAAGAATAAAAATCTATGCAAAACTTGAATTTTAATTAATTTAATTGAATTAAATTTTTGAAAAATCTTTAAAATTCTTCTTCTTCAAAACTACTGGACCAATTTCAACCAAACTTCACCGAAAACTTTATTGCATGAATCTCTACCAAATTCCTTCAAAAGAATAAAATCTATGCAGAACTTGAATTTCAATTAATTTTATTGAATTGAATTTTCGAAAAATCTTTAAAAATTCTTCTTCTTCAAAACTACTGGACCAATTTCAACCAAACTTTACTGAAAAGTTTATTGCATAAATCTCTACCAAATTCCTTCAAAAGAATAAAATCGATGCAGAACTTGAATTTTAATTAATTTAATTGAATTAAATTTTCGAAAATTCTTTAAAAATTCTTCTTCTCCAAAACTCCTGGACCAATTTCAACCAAACTTTACAGAAATGTTCCTTGCATTAATCTCTTCTTAATTCCTTAAAAAAAAGTTCTATGTAGAACTTAAATTTTGATTAATTAAATTGAATTAAATTTTCGAAAAATCTTCTTTTCCAAAACTACTGGACAAATTTTAACCAAACTTTAAATTCCTTAAAAAATATAATTTCCGCGTAGAACTTAAATTTTGATCAATTTAATTAAATTGAATTTTCGAAAAAATTGTTAAACAATCTTCTTCTCCAGTACTACAGGACCAATTTCAACCAAACTTCACAGGAATCTTCCTTGCATGAATCTGTTCCAAATTCCTTCACGTTCTGATGAAAAGCTTGGCCGTTTTGGGCGGGGCTTTTTTTTGCTATATGAAACCGTGTAATTTTAAGAAAATTTTAAAAACATTTCTGCTCCTTAATCACTTATTGGATTTCATTCTGGTGTAGCATGAATCTTCTTTGGATAGACCTCTATTGTATTCCTTGAAGAAGTTTGTAGTCTAAATGTCTAAAAGCCAGTGGAGCGATACAGGGCCATCTTGGCCCTCTTGTTGAAGTGGATCACCCTAAAATTTTGTCGTTTGGGAAAAGGTTGATAAAAGGTTTAAGAATATTTCCATTGTAAGTTCATCTTTAAATGTTTTGTACTTACAATACTTTTATGTTTATCCCCAGCAAAAAGCAATGCGCAATTGTAAATAGTTTTGCTTCCATTTTAACAAAAACAAATGTTACCTATCCTGCTTAACCCTTTCCCAAACAAGACCTGGTTTTGACTTCCCTAATAGAAAATGTTTGGGAAAACATTGAAACAAAAGAAGAAACTGCTGATAACCAGCAGTTTCTCCTTTTGTCTCAATATTTTCTTTGCCATATTATGCACAAATCCCATCTTTAATACCTTCCAATTGTTATTGAAGTGGATCATCCTAAAATTTTGCAGTGTGGGAAAGGGTTAAAGGGGACCTTCTTGGAAGTCCGTAAAACCAAATTTCATGAAAAACATTAAACTTAGCAGGCATCAACAAGAAATCGTATTTGGAAAATGAACTCGGAGTAAGATAGCACAAGCAATCTAGATCCAGAAAATTACCTTAGAACGCAAAATTTGATCCTAGTCAGTCTGCAGAGTTAATGAAGACTGACTAGGTACTTTTCAAAGGTCCCTTTTAGTTGTTAACCCATTACCAAATAGCAACATTTTTGACTTGTCCAAATTCAAAGATGTTGCAGACGACAATTTAAAGTGAATAAATTTTTTTCATATATTTGTATTTTGTTCAGAAACTATTGTGGGAAAGCAATTTCTTCATTTTCCACAATGTTTTCCCGTGCTAATTGCTCTTGGGGAGTCAAAAAGAGTCCTTATGTGGTAATGGGTAAAGGTCACAAATGTTAGGATTGAAATGCAGAACAGTTACAGACAACTCTTCAGAGCAAATTGGATTAGAATAACTTTTATACATGTCCTGTTTTGCCTGATATGTCACTGTGTTATTTATTTGAAGCAAACTATAAGTTTCCACTTTGTTTTACTAATGTGCATTATATTTCCTAGCTTTTCTCTCCTTCTTTTGTTGTATTTTTCTTATCTTGTTACGTTTAGTTTACTTTGTTGAATGTTTCACAAAAAAGGTTGCCATATTTGAAATTTTTAGTTTTCAAATTTATTTGATGAACTGCTTCATCGCTTTCAAAAGATAAAATGGAAAAAAGACAGACTTAAAGAGAAAAAATGCAACCCTTTTTGTGGTATGAAATTTCTGTTCTTGTTATAGAAATCTCCCACTTAGTTTGTCATATTTGTTCAGAGAATTGTAATACGAATTTGAAAATATATCGGATCATTTTAGAATCAATTTGCAAATTATCAGAAGCCTTAATAGCGTCATCATTAGAAAAAAAAAATGCAAAAGATCTATGACTATAAGTTCTTTATTCTTTCTTTGAGCCATGTTCTTGAAATTCCTATTTGTTAAATGTTCACAGTCAGAGCAATAACTTTACTCATCAAAAACACCATTGTTATTAGATCCAAATATTAATCGGTAATTCCTTTCTAAGAAAAACTAAATCAATCCCTTCATTAATATCCTGATATTTCTCTAATTTCACTTTCTCAATGATTGTGTCTACTGAAACTACTTATTACATCCTATTTTGAATAACTTTTTAACGGTAACTTTTATTAACCCTTTCCCAAACAAGACCTGCTTTTGACGTCCTTAATAGATGAGACTTTGGAAAACATTGAGGCAAAAGAAGAAACTGCTGATAACCAGCAGTTTCTCCTTTTGTCTCAATATTTTCTGTTCCATATTTTACACAAATCATATCTTTAACAACATCCATTTTGTCATTTGTGGCAGCTTTTGAAGAAGATCACCCTAAAATTTTGTCGTTTGGGAAAGGGTTAATTCACATTCAAATTCACAGTGATGTCATTGTCAAGTTCATCGGTTTTGGAATGTAGGCCTTAGATACATTGATTGGAATAAAGTTAAAATTGACATCAGTTTTCTATAATGCATGGAGTAACCAGGAGTATGTAAATTGAAAAATACAGAATTTTGTTACTTTTGAAAAAAAAAACTAGCCCATTTAATTACTTGTTTATACCATACAAATTGTTTGAATTCCTAATGAAAATGTGACATTTATAGGTCAATTAAAGGGCATATTTATATTGCCTCATGGATCCAACTTTGAACCAGAAGAAAAAATATGATTCTAGAACATGGCTCATGAGTGAATCAAATATAAGATATGCATGATAATAATTATACTCAACAGCATGCGAGTTTGAGAGAAACATTTCTGTTTGTTTTACCCATTAGGTGCTGCAACTGTAGAGAATACCCGAAAGCTCATGGCACTAAGCGGAAAAACCCGTCCCCACGATTCTAAAGTACCCCTCCCACCCTTGACTAGTCCTAATTTATCGGGCGGGAGACGACAGCCAATGTCGCCCAGACATATGCGTCCGTCTGTACATCTGTCAGCTGAAAGCTCGTCTGTTGTCAGTCTCAGCAATATTGCAAATAGAAAACCTAGTCGAACCGGTAAGAAACACATCACATGACCTTTCAGAGGTCATAGGTCACCTTTCATTCATTACTCATTGTAATCATTATGTATCACATATTCACATAATGGATCAGTATCTCGGGTTAAAGGTCAATTTTTGCTTTAACATTGCTGCAAAATAGAAGAGCAAATTATGCTGAAAGTTCAAGGCTGTTTGAACCAAAACTAACCTCTTATAATTAACACTAGAATATGCTTTAATAATCTACTGCTTAAAAAATTTGCTTTACTAACTTTACGTCTCATGGGTCTTGAAATACCCAAAAGATTTTATAGAAATTAATGGATACTGAATGATATATGCATGTGCAAAGTAAAGAGTGTAAGCAAGGACCAGGCTTTGTCTATTTGCTCAGGATGAAAACTATTATGTGTTAATTCATCAAATTATTGGCGTTGAGTAGCATAGCCCAGTCGCGGTAAACACCCTTTCAGACAAAATTGTCTTCCACAGATGGTTTGATAAGGTCAACCTCTTTGAGCAAGCAGCTGGAGGCTTTGTCAGGATGTTGTAGTAGTACTGGTTTGAGAAGCGACAGGGATCCATGCTAAGGTGTTCCAGCTGTTGCCAGAAGATCATAGCAGTTGAAAGCGCCATTAAACCACAATAAATGGAACCTAGTCAATTCAATAACAAAATCAATTTGACTACATTTGAATTGTCACATAAATTGGTCAGGATTGAAAATAGAATTGCACTCACCAACTTTTCTATAACTTAAACACATTTATCACTTTTTGCATTTTGTTGCACATTTTCTCACTGTTTCATTTTACCATTTTCTGTTCCATTTATTTTATTTTGCATTTATTAATGTTTATCCACCTTCAAATTTGTCCTTCCAAAATATGTTTTTGCTTTACTGTAAATACTTCATGCAAACTTGTTTAATATTAAATGTTACATAACCATGCTTAATTAATGATTAATGATATTAATGACTGCATGTGTGCTTTCCATAACATTCCAATGCTTATTAATGGTGAACTACATTATGTGCTAATCAGATGATAATGAATTTCCTTTGTAGAGAGATCATAGATTTATTGTTTGAAAAAAAAAGGATTTGTTTTAACATTCATTTTACATTGATTGGGAAACAAGTTCTTTCAACTTAGATCAATTTCTGTTTTAAGAACAGACAGGGAGAAAAGCTGGTAAACAATATTCTCATGTCTGTCAATATTTCCTACAGCTTCTTGATGTCTGATATGGAGATCAAAACCTGATATTGTTAGGGAAAAAGTCAAGCTCTTCACAAGAAAAAGATTTATGTATGATAAAAATAATATTTTCATGTATTCAAAACTATATTAGCAAAATTTCAAGCATTTATGTTAAGTTTTGATGGTTACTTACATTCAAACTAAAGATTTGGAAATTCACTATAGTATGAGTAAATCATCCATGGAGTAGGTTGAAACATTCTCTCTCGAGGACCATTCCATAATGTACCTCCATTTCGTAGGATCCATGGGTTCCCAAGACTCTGAGAGTCCCAGTAGTGCCAGCGTGAAGAGCTACAACAGTGTCCCATCACATGAGTCTGACTCTAGTACGTCCACCTACGACAACCACAGCTCGTGTTCAGCTCAGTCCGCCACACATTCACCAATGCTCGCTCATCGTACCTCGCACGTACAACAACAACAACAACCTCAGTCTCATCATCACAGGCATCCTCAATCTGGTAAGTCAAGGTCACAAGGTCAAAACCCTTTACCAGACGACAAAATATTAGGATGGGCCAAATTGGGAGAAGTTGCAGATGACATTTTCAATGCAATGAAACTTTTAAACTTTATGACTTTTTGGTTAGAAAACATTGTGGGAAATGAAGAAATTGCTCGTATCAAGCAATTTCTTCATTTTCCACAATGTTTTCCAAAACCATTATCTTGTAAGGAGTCAAAAGGAGTCATTGTGTGGGAAAAGGTTAATCCATTACCAGATGGCAAAATTAAAGACTTATCAAAATTCAAAGATGATGAAGATGACAATTTCGAGTGAATGAATTTCAGAATTTTATGGTCGTTCTTGGTGGAAAATCTTGCCATTGACCATAAAATTACTGCTGCTGACAGAAAATGAAATCAATCAACCAAACTAATGATTTACTCATTCTGGAGCTAAGATGTTTGTGGGATCACCAAACTTATGGTAAGTCAAGGCATTGAAATATTGATAAACATATTTTGTGAAATGAAGAATCTGGGGAAAAAAAGTCTCATGAAGCTTATTAAGCCTGACATGGTTCCAGATCAGCTTGCATATTTACAGTCTAATCAAGAACCATGTTGGTCCTCAGAAGCTTCTCCGTGACCTGGAGCAACCAACAAGAGCACCATAGATCCCAGTCAGACCAAACAAAGGCACAACTTAGGCCTATGTTTCGTATAAGGGAACTTTTTCCAGATTTTGGCTCAATTATTATTGTAATGTGAATCCTTTGTTGCTATTGTTTGACTTTATTTTGCCTGATATTTTACGACTTGTCTTGCCTGTCAATATTCTTTATATGCAATGTGGTTCCTCTGTTTTGTATTTTCTCCTTCTCTTACACAGAATATTTCATATTATATGCAATGATGGTCCGAAATTTTTTCATCAAAATCATTTCCCTGAGTAAAATATTCAGAATCTATTCAGAATCGATTTGTTATAGGCAGGATTGGATAATCAAGGATCTCTGTATAGCTCAAGATGAATGACCTGGCCAAGCATCCCTAGCTAATAGTTAGGGATGCTCTACTAGGTCATTTATCATGAACTATAATTTGTGAGAATATTGATATATGGTTGTATGTTTTTCACTGTGTATGTTTTGTAATAATGTTGATTCTTCATCTATGTTTATGTGTTTATGCCACTGCTATAATTACAGACGGTCAGATAGGAACGGGTTTCTCTCAACCACCAGTTCGTCCCCCTTTACCTCCGTACCATGTCGTGATGCAAAATTCTCATCAAGGTACTTTGTGTGACATCATCATGACATCACACATGACATCATCAGTGTTACCATAGTCACATCTTACATTGTCCTTGTTTGTTCATTTCATTGTGTTAGTCTCATAGTCACATTTTGTCCTAATTTTTCCGTTACATCATGTTTGTCAGTCACATAGTACCAGTTAAATGTAAATGGTTTTACTTAAACCTGTAATTTTTTCCCATATTGCAAAATTGTAAACCAGTCTTAAGTTGTAGACAACAGAATGCATTTTATGACAGCTGAACATTTGCATGTCATTGCATAATCAACTTGAGGAAAAAATGCTTGCCTTCCGTAAACGGTCTCCAATACAGATGTCCAAAAACGTGACATTTTTAGAAATCATTATTTTCAGATTTGCTTACTGCAGGTGTAAATTTTAACCATTATTGTGCAACTGGTCCTAGTTGTCTATTATGTTGTGTATTCTTCATTACTAATGTAGATAGAACCTTACACAGTCATTATTGTTTGGCATATTTCACCTTAGACAGAAGGCAATCAGTTTCTAGTAGGTAATCTTTGTACCCAGAGAAAGCCTTTGGAAAGTGGGGTTATTGCATGTTGTTGCTTTCCAACAAAAATCTCGTAACTGCAGCTTGTTTAAGCTGCAGTTACGAGGTTTTTGTTGAAAAGCGACAATGTGCAGATGTCTGGGGTTGTAATTGCCAGACTATACCACCACCATACACACTGTTTGTTTCACACATCACAAAGATTCATCTTTCATCCCTTGCCTGCCCACACCCTGGTACAATGCATCTTATCCTTGCACATGGTGTACACCATAAGACATTTTCAGCTGTTTTGTTCATGTCTTGTGGAGAAAATTATAAAGTATCTGTTGAAGATCTGTCTGTAGGAACCAATTTGTCACACTGGTTCATACACAACGAAAGAAAATTTGTTAAATTCTTGTTATAGAGAAAGAAATAAAGATTAAAAAAGCTTATGTGAAAAAGGGAACTTTTTAACCAGTTTATTAATAACTTCTATATTTTGTTCTATTAAAACTTACTTATTTTACGAAATGTGGGCTTACTTATTCCACGATTCAAAATGGGGATGGTCTACTAAAGAATCAAAATGACTTGTTTTACTTAACAAACTTTTTCTTAGTTACAAGGGTTATGGTTTAATATTTCTAACAATTATGCTAACAAAACTTTAACTTACTTCAATTGACGGCAACATACCTTTGGGGACTTCATCGGTCTAAAAGATGATGATGTGATACGGAAAAGAAGTTAATTTTGTAGTTCATATGGAAAATAGAGTAAATTGGTTGAAATTTGGTTTATTTAAAGAGAAATGGCCAAGGGATATTTTTACGGAGGGAATAAATGAAGCATGTCTTTCATACTCCCTATTTGCACATTTTGTCAAATAAGAATTGAAATTACATCTTGCATGTTATCATTTTCATTTTGTTAGAATTTGATGCTGTGGATGGCAGGATGTAACAGGACAATATATGATATTTCTTTCCATACAATTGTCGATTTTCAACTAAAAACTCGCAACTGCAGCTTGTTTTAAGCTGCAGTTACGAGGTTTTCGTTGAAAAGAAATAACATTGTCATCTTTTAATGAAAAATGATGTAACAGCAGTCTGAACAATCTGGTGTTTTAACATATTACCCCTGCGAAAAAAGTTCAAGCACGCATTTCTAGTTCTAGAGCATTCTAGACCATTTAATGGCACTTCTAGAACTGTTCAAGAACATTTCTAGAAGTGCTGTTTAATATTCTAGAACAGTTCTTGAACTTAAATGAACTTTTCGCAGGGGTAGCTTTCTTCTTATGGCACAATGTCAGTGACCAAACTATTGGATACAATGCAGGACTGTCCTGAGATTGCTTGCCTTACCCAAGCATCTTATTCATGTTTGTCATGTTGCACTAACTGGAGCATAAGTCATTGTAATTGGTGTGTAACTGCATGATATTCACGAACTTTTACAATAACTTAAGCTGAATTCAGCAGAGAATGTTTAGCTTAAATAATCATGTCTGTGTTTCTACTAAATTTTACATGAAAATCAAAGTGCTGAATGATCTTTTGTTTCAAATATTGGCCAAGCAAGAAAAGTTTCAAAGACATTTTGTGGTCAGACCCATTTGCCAAATGTGTCAACCATTGTACTTAGCCTTTACATACTGATTTCAGCTGAAGTTCTTTATCATTCAACTAATGCATTGTCATTGATTTTGTTTCATTTCAATCTATATGCATTTTGTTCATTCTAATTATTTACCCATTTGTAGATATGTTTTCATTATTTATATATTTTGCTTTGATATTTCCTAAGAAGCCATCTTTATAGTCAAAACCTTGTTGTTTACAACAGTACCACTTCTGTATCTAGATATATTGGCATATTTTCAGCACCAGAGAAGATTTATATGTAAAATGCTTCAAAGATAGAAATTAGATGAAAAGAAAATGCTGGCAGAAATAAACTGCAATTTCAGAAATTGCAGAATTTGTTTCCTACAATTATTGAATAAGCTCTAATTATGACTTTCGTAGAAGCTTTTTTTAGTAGGTTCGGTTCTTAAGCTTTGGACATGGACAGAACTGTACAAAAGTTTATTAGTAGCTTTTACTTTAATGAATTAATGATAAGTAGCTAGGGTCAAGGTATTCTGAATCACGAAAGTAGAAAAATAATTAATATTTTCAATTATATGTTCTCCTTTGCTTTGGGATGCTGAAATGTCCTTTACTAGGATGTTTCTCTAATGTACTGGCATATTGGAAGTGCTACTCACACCCCCATATTTCTGTTGCACTGTATCAAAATTATACAAATAAAAAAAAGGAATATTAATAAATACCTATGTGAAAAATTTTGAACTCTTTCCCAAATAATTACGTTCTTAAAGGGTAAATATTTAGAGGTTTCCCTTTAAATATTTCCCTTTAAATATTTTCGACACTATTTTATACAATTATCACAATTTTAAAAATGGTTGTTTCATCCTCTCCAGCACCTAGTGTAGAATTTTGTCACTTGGGAAAGGGTTGATTAAAGCAATGAAAAATATAGCATAGAATAGTCCTTTGCAAACTTTTTATGATCTGGTAATTATTCTGGTGAAACCCTGACGAAAGCAAAAACAGACTGAGTTTCCATTTAACCCTTTCCCAAACAGCAAAATTTTAGGGTGATCCACTTCAAAAACTGCCACAAATGACAAAATGGATGTTATTGAAGGAAGGATCTGTGTAAAATGTGGCTCAGAAAATATTGAGACAAAAGGAGAAACTGCTGTTTATCAACAGTTTCTTCTTTTGTTTCAATATTTTCCAAAGCCTTTTCTATCAGGGACGTCAAAACCAGGTCTTGTTTGGGAAAGGGTTAAGAGAAATTCCAATTATAAAACAATGGCTCTCATGTAAAGCTTATTTAAACAAATGAGTTTGGCAATTTTCATTTACATATCTATTTAAGCTTACAGTGCAACAGAAATTTTGTGTGTACCTTTCCACCTTTCACTCTTTACCAGACAACCAGACATCAAAATCCATAATTTTGTGTAGATTCATGGCTCCCAGATTCACGGTGTATCAGAATTTCCGATAATCTTCAATATCTTTTTTAATACTTGACCAATTTGAATTCGGTTTGAAGCAGAGAAGGTGGGAAAATGCCAGGAATAAGCAGGACGTGTTGGATTTTTGAAAAATCAACTAATAAAAAAGTTATTGAAGATAAACCAAAATTTTGGTTTATCTTCAATAACTTTTTTATCAGTTGATTTTTCACAAATCAACCAAGTCCATCTAATGCGTGACGTCTGTCCACATTCTCTGCTTCAAACCGAATTCAAATCAGTCCCGTATTAACAAAGTAATTGGAGATATTCAGTAATTATTGCATCACATGATTATCCACCGTGAGATTACACACTTGAGCAAAGTCATGCTGAATGTTAACTAGGCAGTATGAAATAATGTCAGGCTGCATGTATGTTCAGACTGATCTTGTTCTATGCCATTTGCTATTGCAATCAAAATATTTCAGGATCAGCACAAAATGCAATGGTGAAAGCCCTTGAGATTGAAAGAGTACATGATTCAAACAATTATCTTTATTTGAAGAGTAGAAGATTCTTTCTTCTTTTCCAACTAATCTCTGAAATCCTTCATAAATCATGATAACAAATTATAAAACCAAAAACAAAACAACAGAAATTGTGCATGGTAAAGAGTGAATGCATGGTTTTCAGGAAATGCTTCTAATTGTTAATATTTTCCTGTTTGTAACTACAATAATAAGCCTTGCGATTGTTTTCTTTTTCTTCCCTTTTTCACAGCTAACAGTCAGTTTATCCAACATACTTACACCAACCTTCGCCGTCCCCCCTTGCCCGACTATCAGTCCGCCACTCAGATGGCGCAGGCTGCTCGTCTCCGACAGAAACAGTGGAATAATGTGTATTATCAGGAGGAAAGTTACGATCAGTCCTATGGTAGGTCTACACAATCGTAGGAGTAGTATCCATACTTTGGAAAATCGGGAATTTGAAAATAGCCCTTTTTCGCCTTTGGAATTGTCTTTTTTGGTTCAGCTTCGGAGACCCTGCTTAAACCTTGTCAAGCTTAATTATAAACCAGTATGGAATAAGGTTAGACTGCATGTATTTGCAGGATAATCTCATTCCATGCTGCATGCCAAAGCAGCAAGAATATTCTAGATTTAGCCTTACAAGAGTAAGTTTCATCTGATATGAACTTATTTTTTCAGTTGAAATGCGCCGCATTTCTATGAATATGTCTTTTTCCAGTTTAGTTTCATTAGATTTGTTCCTTTTGGCAGTTAACTGTTCAAATTATATTTTCAATCAAAACTTATTTCATTTGCTCTTTTAACAAAGTTTTAAGTTGCATTTCTTGCTGTTGCATCCTATTGAAAAAAAATAGCAAAAGATTTTGTTCCTGTGTTGAGATTCCCTCAATTTATTCTCAAGTTCCTTGCTTTTTCCATATGATGTATATTTGTATTGCGTTATAAAATTGCATAATAAACCACATATTTAAGATTTGAAAGTATTGAACTAAACTTTATGCACTTTTGCATGAAACAAATGAATTTAACAAAAAGAATGCAGCATACTGACTATATCATATAAACAAAAGGTCACAAATTTGTTTAAGGCGGAACTAAACAGATCTTCATTGAAAATTAGATGAAGCTTGAATTAGCATTTGCAGCTATTTTCTAGCATAGAATTAGATACTTTCTAGCATAGAATTAGATACCATGGTCAAATTATGGAAATTCGAAGTTGTTTTATGAAATTTTGACATTTGGGAACAATTTTATCCAGTTAACGGCAACATATTTTCTGACAAGTAATATTTCGTGGGAGTTGTTATGAAATATCGTAACTACGGCTAGATTCAAGCTGTAGTTATGAAATTTTATAACAACATTGACGCTTTATCACTATATAATTGTAAACCCAGTGTATTTCTGGGGTAAAATTTGTCGCTATTGAGTTTTACAGCTCCATTAATAATACATAATCAGGTAGTGCGAACTATAGCTGTAGCATTGTTGACTGTTTTTCTTCCCAGATCCATATACCTAAGTAAGTGTCTGTTTTTAACATGGCATTGTTAGATGGATGTATTGTAACATTATGTTAGGTTGAATGCCAGTCATGCAGCTTCTGTATGTGTCCATTTATGTTTTTGTGGCATCCCTGATGTAATTTTGCAATTGATAATGGCTCAATTAGCTTTTAATCAAAGAGTAGTGTTGATTAAGAAATCCAAGTTGCCATTTGCCAAGTTTGATCTTGTCACCAAAGTAAGAATGCCAAATTATATGACAAAACATTGAAACTTGATATTTTGTGTCTTGTCTACCAAAATTGGAAAAAGGTGCAACAAGTAAGATCAGTGATTAAAAACTATTCTCACCATTTCTAATGTGTCCAAATAGTCCCCAGTTTGAATTAAACATGATTTATTCTTGATTAGATTAAATAAAAAATAAATGTTATTGTGAGTGATATATAACAATGTTGTACTGTAATAAAGTGTTCGAAATTTTGACTCATAAATTTTGAATGTTCATTCTAAAACTTGGTTTGTGTGAAGGAGTAGTTTCTTGTTTATGCTTGATTGTTTATTTACATGAATTTTGCTATATGTATCTTTAAAACCATCCGATGGAGTTAATATTTTTCCACAATGATTAGCTAAAAAGTGTGAATGTTGAAAAGTTTGTGTCAAGCACTCTACATCAGAAATATGGTTTTTAATTAAATGTTATTTTTAAACTTTTTTACTATCCAACACAAAAATAATGAGAAAGCTAACCTGGAGCTTTCGTCCTAGTACTAAGGACTTCATCAGCACAATGACTGGATTACTGGGGATTAACACCACCCTGAGTGACTAGGACTAGGACGAAAGCTCCAGGTTAGCTTTCTCATTATTTTTGTGTTGGATAGTAAAAAAGTTTAAAACTAACATTTAATTATGAACAATTCCACACAGTGTAACTTTCACCAAAAAAAGAAATATGGTTTGTTGTGCATGTTAACCTGCATGTGTGACCCACAACATCAATGGAAAAAATACTATGTATGCAAAAATGTCTGCTATTCCTAATAAGTAAACATCGCTTACTTTTAGAAAATGTTTAGAGCTCTAAAATCAGGTGTAAATTTCTGAAGACTAGAACAATTTAAAGCTAGTGGGAAGAATGTCTGATTCCTTTGACCATTTAGTGTTCTAAAATTTTCGCTTTTTTTATTTCATTGTATTTGGGTCTAGTTATGTTAAACATTGTCCTGCTGACTTTGAATTGTGTTTCAACATATCAATAAGTTTTCGTCAAGTTTTTTTTATACGCCGCCGGAGGTGGACGTATATTGGCGTCATCTTCTCCGTCTGTCCGTCCGTCCGTCCATCCGTCCATCCGTCCGTCCGTACGTACGTACGTCCACTTTTCTTGTCAACGCAACTCCTCCTAAGTTTCTGGCTGGATCTTCTTGAAACTTGGTCAATGTTATCACCTCAATTGGTAGATGTGCATGAAGGAAGGATTTTATGGTTCGTTGATTTTTGCCTGAGTTATGCCCTTAAAAACTTAGTCTCTGGGGCTTATTGAAATTGCAGTCTTGTCAACGCAACTCCTCCTAAGTTTCTGGCTGGATCTTCTTGAAACTTGGTCAATGTTATCACCTCAATTGGTAGATGTGCATGAAGGAAGGATTTTATGGTTCGTCGATTTTTGTCTGAGTTACGCCCCTTAAAAACTTAGTCTCTGGGGCTTATTGAAATTGCAGGCTTGTCAACGCAACTCCTCCTAAGTTTCTGGCTGGATCTTCTTGAAACTTGGTCAATGTTATCACCTCAATTGGTAGATGTGCATGAAGGAAGGATTTTATGGTTCGTCGATTTTTGCCTGAGTTAGGCCCCTTAAAAACTTAGTCTCTGGGGCTTATTGAAATTGCAGGCTTGTCAACACAACTCCTCCTAAGTTTCTGACTGGATCTTAATGAAACTTGGTCAATGTTATCACCTCAATTGGTAGATGTGCATGAAGGAAGGATTTTATGGTTCGTTGATTTTTGCCTGAGTTATGCCCCTTAAAAACTTAGTCTCTGGGGCTTATTGAAATTGCAGCCTTGTCAACACAACTCCTCCTAAGTTTCTGGCTGGATCTTAATGAAACTTGGTGGATGTTATCACCTCAATTGGTAGATGTGCATGAAGGAAGGATTTCATGGTTCATTGATTTTTGCCAGAATTATGCCCCCTTCAATCTTAGTCTCTGGGGCTTAATGATATTTCAGCCTCGTGAATGCAATTCCTTCCAGGTTTTTCACTGGATATTTATAAAAACCTTTTTGTGAACACAATTTTTTAAAGGTTTTTCAGTGAATATTTATAAATCCTTGTCAATGTCATTTTTTTGTCTCAAGTTTTATAAGTGGCGGCGTATATTGTGACGATGGCACTCTTGTTTTCCATGATAATTGAGTAAACAGCAGGTAGTATAGACTAAGATCAGACTGCACGTCTGTGCAGTCTGATCTTAGTCTATACTGCCAGCCAAAGCATTGGCCACAACAGTAAATTGATATGAACAGCATGAGAAGAGTAAATTGTATGATGACTGCTGGTATATATTAAAGTGCATGATATTTAGAAAATGTAAATGCTAGATTGGTTGAAATATTATGATAGTGTATGATGCATGTAGTAGAAATAATAGATCAGGGTTGTGCCTAGGTCAGAATTTTTGGGGGACACAGGTGTCCCCCTACCTACATTTCAAGGGGACATTGGGAAATTTGGGGGGACAAGCTAAAGTAACAACAGTAGTCATGATTTTAAACAAGTCTTGCATTTCATGTTGACATCAGTCTCGCTCAACCACTGATATTTTACCAATCAATTCTTATAGAACTTTTGTTCCTTGCGTTTTATTTGTCTCTGAGAAAGATGATTGATGCATTTGGCTGTCTGCATCAGCAGACGACACAGTATCGGGTGTTTTAGCCGCCGTTCATTGATTTCACATCGTCTGCTATCTTTCTATTCAGACTTAGTCATCTGTCAATTTATTTCGCTAACAACTTTAAGACCGGTTTCAATGTTTTATCTTAAAATTGGCTGAATCACCACATAAATTTTGGGTCACAGTCAAGTTTTGGCAGGTGCGCGATCGGTTAACAATGTTTTACATTTAAATCGGCTGAATTGAATAGTAAATCTTCGATGCAGTCAAGCTTTTCCATGTGGCGATGTACGCGTACTAATATACAATGCATGAATTGTACTATCATAACAAATGTAAACACCAATCGAGCAGAGCTTTTCTTTGTAGTAATAACGGCATATTACAGATTGCACATTCTGAGCGCGCCTGAAATCCCGCCATGCCTTAAATTTTGAGAGACATTCAGAATTAATTTGCAGGATTCCCGCGATGCTGCGGCCTGGGCACAACACTGTAGATGATGCTATAGAAAGGTTCTGGCATCTGTCAAAACAAACTATTGATATGAAATAAGAATTAAGAATCTAAAAAGAGAATTATGTAAGTCTTTGTTACTTCAGAAAATCTTTAAATCCATGGTCAGGTGCTCCAATTACCGTTGTATGACCATAGTGACCATGGTAGTTCAAAGAGGCAATAAAGCCTTTTCAAATAAAACCAATCACATCATTGCCCTGTCTTTGGTCAATGCATTTTAGAGCCATAGTCTCAAAATGAGCAACATAGAAATTGTTAGCAGCGATATAAAACCAACGGAAATAAGTTCTCTTTCTTGAATTCCACCTTTCTGGAAGAAACAAAGAGTTATAAAACCATAGCCTGGTAATTTCTTGATAAAGAATTCACTTGTGTTAAGCAGAGTAATTGGTTGCATTCATTTCTGTGTTGGAACATCACAATTTTTGTGCCCCAAGGCAAATGAGTGGAGCTGTTCTCGTATGTAGCAGTAGTAGTAGATTGAAATCTTTGTTATGGCTTCAAAATGGCTTGTCAGTCCATTTTGAACAATATTGAATAATGTCATGCACATGCATAATTGTACTGAAATCCCAAATAATATTCTTTTAGAAATCAGGCAGATGGATTGAAACAACTCTTCTGGCTGCACTTAGTTTCTAGGCATTAGTTATTTACATGTACTCACAATAGATTAAACTTATTCAAATCCATTACATGTAAATGTGACCTGTCACGCCAAAAGGGGCCTCATGGGAAGCCAATAAAACAAAATTTGGCAAAACAGATCAGACTCGTTACGTGAGGTTAAAGATGTATTATTTTGAAAATGAATATTAAGATAGAGAACATTCTAGATTTGGAAATCATATATAACCCTAGTCAGGCTGCGTGAACTGCGCAGACTGACTAGTGTTGATACTTTTTACACATTCCATAAGGTCCCTTTTAGCGTGACGAGTCACAAACATTTTTTTCGTTACAGAAGCCGACAACTGTGATGAGGAGCAAGTGTCTGCAGTCTGAACATTATGTTACCATGGAAACTGGACAATATACCTAGGCATATCTGTGATAGCTGTGTAATAACGGCATGTTTTATAGACGAAGGCCCCGGATCACGGCATGTTTTATAGACGAAGGCCACAGAGCTTGATTGGGAGCTTGATGCGGACTGGGCGTGGCATAACTGTACGGCATGGGATAGAGGTCATGGTACGGCATGGGGCGCAAGCGTTACTGTATGGCAAGGACTGGATGTCGTGCTACGGCATAGGCTCAAGGTCATGGTACAGCATGGGTTGGACGGCATGGTATGGTAGAAGCTGGAGGCCATGGTATGGCATTGGTTCTCTGTCATGATACGGCATGTTTAAAAGGTGGAGAGCGCCACGTACACTTGGCTTGACATTATGGTACATCAAGATTGGAGGACTCTTGAAAGACAATTGGCAATACAAAGGATGACAGAATAACATACACCAATGCTGAATATGATACAAAGAAGATTTTGGCTGCTTTAATCTGTTATTTGTAATCTAAACTCTATGTTGTGGGTACTCATTTGAATTGTCTCGATTAGACAATTCTAATGTGTACCCACAATATAAAGTTTGATTTTTGATAGACAAACAACTTCGATTTCAAATGCCATTACTCTCATTTTATCCCAAATCTAGATTGATTGGTGTATCGATGAATAAACCAATTTGGTGATGCTAAGTTGGCTTATGAATGAGACTTATTATTACTTTCTGTACATATGTCCTGCGGCTTAAAACCTAGGAGTTTGCAGGCATATGAGATATATGGATTGAAAAGAAAGCATTATGGTCAAGGATTATAAGCAGAAAATAATTATATGATAGCAGTATTGTCAAAGTTTGCCTTAAATTGTTGATAAGCTTCTAAATGTGGCTTTCTGAAGAATGAATTATGTTATATTGCAGAACTACAGATGAGAAGGCTTTCAAAGCGCAATGTTTTATTTATTTTTCATCAAATCCTATATTGTGGGTACTCATTAGACACATCTCATGGCGACGATTCAAATGAATACCCAGAACATAGGGTTTGGATTGAAAAAAACAAATTCAAAATGTCTTTACTGCCTATTTTCTGTTTCTCTGATATTGAAAGTACTCATAAAACAAAAGAGTGTGATAAAGTACCTTGAATTGTATTAAATATGATGTGGCAGAAAATGTGAGATTTCTGTCAAGTTGAGGACACTAATTTAGTGTAAAAATGACAGGGATTAATTGGAATGTTGTTAAACAAGTACTAGAATGTGTTTTATAAGATCTTTTGGAGGCAATAATCTTTGCTTTACTAAAATATTCAACAAAGAAATATTAGGTTCTAGTGCTATGCATGCAAATTGTAGTTACCTCTTTTAACAATAAATTGTGTTATGAGGGTCATGATTTAGATTAAATAAAAATGACTTGTTTATAAACCCTCAGTTTGATAATGGAATTTCATTCTTGTCCAATCTAAACAATTTTTTGACAAACCCTCAGTTTGATAATGGAATTTCATTCTTGTCCAATCTAAACAATTTTTTGACAAGGAACTTAACCTGAAAAGATTTTCTTTTTCATTAGAGTTAACTTAAGGCTTTTGATTTTGAAAATGATTATTAGGCAGAAAAAGAAAAAAAGCATAACATGAAGGAAAATAGATAAATAATAAAGAGAAGTCCACTGTGATTGGATGTATGGACAAATATATCTATGCTTATCTTCAAAAACCTTGTAACTGCACCTTAAAACAAGCTGCAGTTATGAGGTTTTGAAGAAAAGCGATGATATGTAACAAAAAGGATGTCTTAAAATTCTGATTTTGTAGTGGTGCTTTTTCTACACAAGAAAATTAATTAGGATTTTCTCATGATGTGTGGTTGTCCTCGATTTGTTAAGGTAATCTGAAAAAAACTTTGCATGAAATTATACTTGAAGTAAGTAAACAAGAAACGGAATTAGGAAAACTTTCATTAATATCAATTTGATTATATAAACTACAATTATAAACAAGGCAAATCTTTATGAACACCCATTCTGTTGTCATTAAAGATGACCTATAGACATTTACTGTCCTATGTTACCAGAAAGGTAGCATTGGATCTAAATCAGGTTGAGTGTAGCCCTTATGATTTGATGTTAGATGTAAATTTTAGCAGAATAGATATAAAACCATGGTGTATATTTGTTACAAATTTCATGTGCAATAATTTGATTGACAATATTAATCCTTCGTATTTCTTTCTGCAAATACACAAACTGATTATTTCAGGAATGCATGGCGAGATTCACCACTGAGGTACTGTTTAACCCTTTCCTAAATAGGGAATATTAGACTGCTTCAATTTGTCAACAGTTTCAGATAAAAAGATATTGTCACTTTTTAACAGGAACCTTGTAACTTCAGCAGATTTTAGATGCAGTTACAATGTTTTTGTTGAAAAGCAACAGTATGCATGTTGATAACATTATCATTTGTGTCCATTCTAGCACAAAATACTTATGCAAAAGGGGAAAATGCTGGTTATCAGAATTTATTTTTGCCTCATGTTTCCCTAAGCTTTTTTAAAAGGTATGTAAAACCAGGCCCTGGTTTCTCGAAAAAAAAAACTTAAGTACATACTCAAGAGTACATGCCCAACTTCAATAGAATACTTTCCAACATTAAAGGATATTCTATTTAAGTTCACAAAGATTTCGTGTGATTTGAGTATGATGCTCAGATTTGAGTCTGAGACCGTACTTAAGTTTTTTTTAGAAATCGGGACCAGGCCTTGTTTGGAAACGGGGGAGACTGAAAATTTTGGAGTGCTGTTTTGGAAATCATCCTTATCCATCTCTAATCAAAGCTGTCAAGTATGATAAATAGGAAATAAGCATACTTGGAACACATAATATACCAGTTACGGCAATATATTCATTATATGGAAGTAAATGTATATTTGTATACATTTATGAATTATAATCTAGAACATTTAAAACCAAAAGTCAAACAGTGTAGTGCTATGTGAGAAATAGTCCATGAATAGTGAATAGAGAGAACAGGCTTGTTATCTTCAATATTTCTTTCAGAAATAAGACCTTTTCCCCAATTGAAGTTGTTTCACATTACATGGAGACAAGATCTAAATGATTGCCATGTGGTAATGTGCATTAAAGCAACATAAAAAAGAAATAGTTTTGGAAAGGGTTAACCCATTACCATACAGCAAAAACTAATAAAAAAATGTTGCAGACAACAAAATCATGGGTAGAAAACATTGTGGGAAATGAAGAAAAGGCTTGTCACTATGTTTTCTAAAGCCATCATCTTGTAGGGAGTCAAAGTCAAATAGTCATTTTGTGGTAATGGGTTTTAAATGAATTGACAGTATTATTTCACCCTTATTTCAACCACCAATATATAGAAATAATGTGTAAAATTCAATCTTTTATGTTTTATATTTAAATATTTGTCCAATTTTAATCCCAGAGCAAATCATGTGTTCATTATTTAATGCAGGACATTAGGTTTTAAGTTAACCCTTTCCCAAATGACAAAATTTTAGAGTGATCCAAATTGAAAGCTGCTGCAGCAACAAAATTGATGATAATAATGACATGATTTGTGTAAAATATGGCACAAAAAATATTGAGACAAAAGGAGAAACTGCTGGTTATCAGCAGTTTCTTCTTTTGTTTCAATGTTTTCCCAAGCCTTTTCTAATAGGGGCGTCAAAAGCAGGTCTTGTTTGGGAAAGAGTTAAACATTTCTTTTACTGGCTTGAATGTACATTGCAACACTCACATGTGTTATTAGTCTTTTCAAGATTCTGTTTGGTTCTTTAAAATTTCCTTTTATAACTTTGAATTGCTGGAACTCGTATATTTGGTGTTATTGCAAAACCTAGTAACTGCAGCTTTGCTCAAGCTGGAGTAACATGGTTTTGCAATTACACCAACGATATATCGAACCAATTTGTTCAAATCGGTACATATAAACTGATGTACTGAACGAGTTCTGAAATTCTTGTTGTTCTTGTGACAAGTGATCACCTGCCATATTAACCCTTTTACAAATAACAAAATTTCAAGGTGTTCCTATTTGAAAGAAGTTGCAGACGGCAATTTCAATGTGGTAAAATTTCAAAACTTTACATTTTTTAGGTTGAAAACATTGTGGCAAATGAAGAAATTGCTTGTCACAAGCAATTTCTTTATTTTCCACGATGTTTTCCATAGCCTTTATCTTGTTGGGCGTGAAAAGGCGTCACTGTGAGGTAATGGGTTAACCCTTTCCCATACAACAAAATTTCAGGGTGGTCCAATTTGACAGCTGCAGCAGATGACAGAATAAGGCTGGATAAAGATAGAATTTGTGTAAAATATAGCATAGAAAATATTGAGGCAAGCGGAGAAAATGCTGATTATCAGCATTTTCCTCTTTTGCCTCAATGTTTTCCGTAGCCCTTTCTGTAAGGGACATCAAACCAGGTCTTGTTTTGGAAAGGGTTAAAACTCTTGGAAATATAGAATAGTTAGTCTGTTTGTACGTATATGCAGGCTGGTTTTGCGCAATGATACCTGCTTTAACCTTTCCCAAACAAGACACAGTTTTGACGTCCTTATTAGAAAAAAATGAAAACTATTGAGGCAAAGGAAGAACATGCTGATAATCAGCATTTTCTCCCTTTGCCTCAGTATTTTCTGAACAATTATTGGACAAACAAACTCTTTTCATCAACAAGCATTTTGTCGTCTGCAACAGCTTTCAAATTGAACCAGTCCTAAATTTTGTTGTTTTGGAAAGGGACAAGTGGCCTAGCACTAGCATGACAGTTTACATGATTCATGTTCACTTCAAGACACCCATACTAGTTTGACTGTATAGCTCATGATAAATGACATGGCAGAGCAGTCCTAGCTTATAGCTAGGGATGCTCTGCCATGTCATTTATCATGAGCTATACATAAACCTAAATAATGTAGATTGAAGCCAGTAAAGAGGTGTGAAAGTTTTTATGTGCATTTAACCATTATGTTTGTAAATATTCTTGATGAAAGAGTATCATCCCTTCATAGTCATTATCAGAAATAAATTATGATATAATACTACAACCTATCTCTTCTTGTTTTAATGGATTTTTTAGTCTAACCCTTTACCAAATGGCAAAATTTTATGGTGGGCAAATTCAAAAACTGCCACAAATGACAAAATGGATGTTATTAGTCCCCTACAGGTGTTCACACCGGAGGGGACTATAGGTTTGCCCTCCGTCTGTCCATCCGTCCGTCCATCCGTCCGTCTGTCCGCTCAAATCTGGATCCCGCGATAACTTGATAACTAAGCAAGCGTTTTTGATGAAAGTTGGTATATGACTAGATGGCAATGTGTAGATTATGCACATCATTTTATTTTTGTTTTTCGACTTAAATTGAGGTTGCTATGGTTACAGAAATAGTGAAAATATGGCCAAAAATGGGATCCTGCGATAAGATAATAACTAAGCAAGCTAGTTTGATGAGACTTGGTATATGACTATATGGCAATGTGTAGATTATGCACATCATTTTATTTTTGTTTTTAGACTAAAATTGTTGTTGCTATGGTTACAGAAATAGTGAAAATATGGCAAAAAATATTGGATCCTGTGATAAGTTAATAAGTAAGTAAGCTAATTTGATTAGACTTGGTATATGACTAGATGGCAATGTGTAGATTATGCACATCATTTTATCTTTGTTCTTTGACGAAAAGTGCGGTTGCTATGGTAACGGAAATAGTGAAAATATGGCAAAAAATGGATCCTGCAATAACTTAATAACTAAGCAAGCTAACTTGATGAAACCTGTTTTAAAATGTAAAAAAATTTATAAGCCATGTTAGTCAGGGTGGTGATGCAGCAGTATTAATCACCTCCAGTTGGGCATAACATTTCATATGTTTGACAATTATTTTGATGACTTGTTCATCTTAATCTATTATTGATTACCATATTGAGTCAATGTGAAGCCGGTAGGGGACTTTATGTGTTGCATACAACACCAGATACTTGTTAAAGATAGGATTTGTGTAAAGTATGGCATAGAAAATATTGAGTCAAAAGGAGGAACTGCTGGTTATCAGCAGTTTCTTCTTTTGTTTCAATGTTTTCCCAAGCATTTCCTATTAGGGGCGTCAAAACCAGGTCTTGTTTGGGAAAGGGCTAATACATTATGGTCGCGGCCCTAAACTATTGATGGCCGCGGCTGTAATGAATTTGGTAGCTCATCGGACTCCAAACCATATAAAGGTCCAGAGTTCAATCCCCGGTCATGGCGAAATCATTTCTGACAAAACTGTCTCCCAGCAATGGGTTTATAATCGGGTGAGCAGCTGGAGGTTCGGTAAGGATGTTATGGTAGTACTGATAATAATGAGAAGCGACAGGAAGCACAATGGTTAGGTGCTTCAGCTGTCGTGATATGACCATAGCAGTTGAAAGAGGTGTTAAATCCTAATCAGTCAATGTGTGGCTGATTACTTGCCCAAAGGGTCGTATTATGTAATGACCTGGTCGTCCGTCTGTGTGTTCATCTGTCTGTCTGCTAGCAATTTGTTTCCACGAGTCCCTCAGTTTCAACAGAAATTTGGTCTATTTTGCCACAATGAATCGACATGGAATCATATTAATTTTAGTCTAGTTGTGCATGCCAGAGGTATAAATAAAAGCGGATAAAGGCTTTTCGGAATGCAATGTGTCATTTATTGTGTATCAAACCCTATGTTGTGGGAATGCATTAGAATCGTCTCATCGAGACGATTCTAATGAATACCCACAACATAGATTTTGGGCTTTAAATAGCAAAGTTAGGATGACATTACTCCCACTTACCTGCAGGTCTGGTATAGGCCTATCGCTCATTGAATTTGATAACTTGTCGTTCTTAATGTAGAATACCCGTAATGACTAACATCACTTTCTAGCCATACGAAATGCACCAAATTACACACTCTTGTAATAACACTTCACATAAGTTGATTCACCGTGCCGGATTTCAGGATTATGCTTGAAGTAGAAAATAATTTACAAATATCATTTTACTCTATATTCATATGCAACGGAGGTAATTTTGAACATTTTTGTCAAATACGAGGGACGGTCGGAAAGTAGTTGGACTTTTCGTGCTGCTGTCTCTCCATTTGCAACTGTATAAACACATTATATATTGGTGAAATCTACATCCATTTGCCAATAATGTGGTCAGTTTATTTTTAAAGAAAGTTGAATATATGCAATATTCTGTCCACTTATATGTGATAGGGGTTTTATGTACCATAGACTATTTGTTAGAGGAACAACAAGGGTAACCAAAACAAAAGAACAGTCTAGTCATTTTAATCGCGAAGAATTTAAGTTTTTGAACTACATTATCACTGAACATGGAATAATGGTTTATAATTCCGAACTTGGGATAAAAACTCAGTCACAGCAGTCATAGAAACGAGCTGGTTCCCCACCTCTGAATAGATTAAGCTTTTACATTCGGCTGGTAGTCATGTTTGTTGCTTTTGTGGATTCACGAGGTCTGATAGTTAGTCATTTCATGTCAAATGGTAAAAACTGACATTGCTAAGTACAATTCTGAAGTAATTCAGAAAAAAAAAACAAAGAATAAATGCTGAAGTAAACGCGTCCCAGATTAGCAAAGAAAAATGTTTTCTACTTTACGATTACGCACGCTCCCATACCACCGCATCTACAGTGGAGATTATTAAATTTTACCCATGACAAAAGTTGTTTTACTCTTCTTATAGCCCAGGTCCTACCCCACACGACTTTTATTTGTGTCTAGAACTGATGAAAATGCTTGCTGAGAAGAAATTTGAGACCAGGGCGCCTTTGATACCGGTGGTTACACAGTACCTAATACAGTGGGTCTACGTCATGGTTAATAGTGGCAATAGTAAAGCTCCTACGAAGATGGCAAAAATAGATGGATAATTTCTTTAAACAGTGTAGAAAGAATTTTGTTAAAAAATTAAATGGTTTTAGTGAACTAGTCAAAAGTCCAACTACTTTCCGACCGTCCCTCGTACATGTATTTTCATAAGTATACATGAATGTTCAAAATTATAAACCGTACAAAATGCTTATGTTTGTATTTGGATGGAAATGTAACATAGTTTATGAATTACTGGCATTTTTAGCTCGACTTTTCGAAAGAAAATGAGAGCTTATACTGTCACCCGGGCGTCGGCGTTGGCGTTGCAACAAAGATTAAAGTTTTTTCAAACATCAATAACTTCCATACTATCAAAGGGATTCAACCCAAACTTGTAATACTTATTCACCATCACACCCTCTACCTTACTACCAGGGCCCATTTCCCTGGCTCCACTACATTTGGAGTTATGCCCCCTTCATACTAAGCAACTTAGAAAGTCGAGCGCGCTGTCTTCGGACAGCTTTTGTTCAAATTTCACCTCTGGCTCTTTGGTGCTAATTATGTGTCTTCTACCTTAAATCACTAGCCCTTAAATGAAAGAAAATGTATAATTTCACTACCAAGGGCGTCTTTGGCGTGTATGCGCCAATCTGCGACTTCAGCACTGGTTACGTTCTTATGCCATTCAAACCAAGCTTTGCAGGCCAAAACTCTTCCCCCACTTCATTAAGGTAGAATACCCGTAATGTGGCCATTTTGAGATTCATAAAACAGATCTATTTCGGAGATCGTCGTAACGTATCCGAACTTATTCTGGGCGGTCGTAAACATTCTGGGTGGAAAGCTTCACCGCCGAATGTTTTCGACGTCGCCCGAATAATTCTGACGTCGAGCGAATCTCATTAGGGGTGGACTACCTAAATCTTTAAAACACTATCCCAAACATACCAATTAAATTTGAAAGCAAATACATGCGACAAAATACTTGATCTCGAAAGTAAAAGACGTGTAAGCTTTAATACAGAATATATTGAGGCAAAGGAGAAAATGCTGATAATTAACACTTTCCTCTTTTGTCTCAATGGTTTCTCATGGTTTCTCTCTGTTGGCATCCGTCAGTCGAAAACGACTATGGTGTTGCGCCCGTAGAGGTCATCGAGGAGCACCGTCTTGTGTGACTGTAGAGGTCTATCCTGGATCTACAGGTTCTGTTGCAGGTCTGACACACGAAGGCTGGAGCACCCTGGCTTTCTGTTGTTGACATGGTTTGACTGGCCTTACGTCTACTTCTGCGTTCCTTGTTGTGGTCTCTAAACTCAGATTCAGCCCTGTTTAGCCCATCAGAGACTTGCTTCTTCCATATCGGCCTGTTTATCGCAGTTGTCTCCCAAGACTCCAGTGTCTTGGTTTCTCTCTAAGACGTCAGATTCGGTCTTATTTGGACAAGGGTTAACCGTTCTTGTGTTGTTAACTTCATGACGGCATCATAATCAATTCACAAAGGAAACGACTTCGATTAAACCGAACTTTTGATAAGTCACGCGTATCGCGAATTTTAAAATATTTTTCCGACAAAAAACAATCATTGAAATATTTCATAGTGACAGCGAAAAACAATAGAATATTCATTAATGGTGCATTGTACTGCGAAAAGACCACAGGTAGAAACAAGCCTTTTATGAAAATCTTGATCCTTTTTTCAAACAAGACGTGTTTCTTTTCTTCTTTTATCTCAATACTGTATGTCGTCGCTTTTCTACGAAAACCTCGTATCTGCAGCTTAAAACAAGCTGCAGATACGAGGTTTTTGCAGAAAAGCGACGATGTGCTGTATTTGAACAGCATGCAGCTTACCTGATATATCCTATATAATTTGTCACAAGTAAATTATAATTATGCAACAGCTTTCAAATAAGAAACTTTGAGTTTGACCAAATGATGTTGACGATATACAATCTACAATTATGTACTTCAAAAAACGACACACAGCAAATTGCACAAAAATGCATTTTTGTAATAGGTCAACAAGAAATGACAGAAGGCCTCATCTTTGTAGGGTTTGTTTTCAAGCTGTAGTTACAAGCTTTTAGTCTTTCTCTAACGAATAAAGAATCCAATGAAGTGTTGGTTTGTGGCCTTTTCTTTACAATGATGGAATCGTTTTTAACACAAATTACAGAGCTGTAGGGAGCAATTAATCTGACTGATGCCATTAGGGCACTTAGAACTACATAAATATTTAATAGATAGATCTAGTTCACACGCTGATTTTGTACATTAAATATATTTAGCCCTTTCTTAAACAAGACCTATTTTTTACGTCCTTGGTGAATAGGATTTAGTCCAGTCAAATTAGCCCGATTTTTGGCCAAACCTGGAAAAAATTGCAACAGAAATCATATTGGTTGTTTATGATTCCTTGATATGTCCCTTAAGACATATCAAAAGTCTAGAAAAATCTAATGGGGGGAAATTTGTGAATTTTGGATTTTAATAAGGGCACTGTAAAAACGGCTTTTTGAGGATTTGTGTAACTAGAAAAGAGAAATATTCTTATTTAAAGCAGAAACCAGTGAAGATTTGTACCCAAACTTTATTTTTCATTTTCTATAAGCTTAAATTCTAAATTTTGCTTAGTAATTTCAGTTTTAAACATGACTATTGGGCTATTTTCAATATTTTTGCGCGACTTTCATAGTGGGTGGGGTAAGGGAAAAATTCACAAAGACAATCAATATTGTTAAATTGCACATGTTTGCTTCCACACAACTTTTTGTTTCATTATTCATGCCCTAAGGATCTATAGATCATGGCAGACATTAATAGGATAAGAAACATATAATTATTGCCTTGTCCGTTGCTTTGTCTGTGTGTATGTCCATCAGTGTGTGTGCGCATCTCTGATTATATGTGCATCCACTAGAGAAATTAAAAGTAGCCATGAATTTTGTTTCGAAAGTGACAGGGCTTTTATATATCACACATGTATTCTTTGTATCAAAATCCCTATTTTGAAAAAAGTCAAGGTCATTCATGTATGTCAAGGTCAATGTCAAGGTCAAATTCACGAAAAATTGCCAGTAACATTAACATTACTTTTGAACGGAAGTTATGGGTGGGACTATCAGATAGTATAGACGTAACGTCAAAAGTTGCGGACCAAGCCAAAATTGGCTATGCACTTCTGTTTAAAACCGCATATTTGTTATTCTTATTTGAGAAACACACATGTATTTGGTATCATATAAAAGATATTGAATTGTGATTTATTATTATATGTCGAATTTCAATATTGTTTGAATACAGACAATTTGATAAACAAAATAAATAAACTCTGACGCAGAAAATGACGTCGTCACGTGTAACAGAAATTACCAAACAAACTCGCGAGAATCCCAATAGAATAAAAAGTAAGACTTTTTAAAGCGCACAAACTTTGGCAAATTACGTCAGTGATGTCACAGAAGATATAGCGTAAATCTTACGGCAGTTGGATGGTGTAAACAAACTATGGAGGAATGGAAAGAAAGCGATAAGTAGCGTCACGCTGTTAAAAAACGTCATTTTTTCGGTATGTTTTATTTTTAAATCTAATTTATTTTTCCAATAGCGATTAGAAATCAATATAAAAAAATTTGGGACATACATCTGAGCTCTAGTTTTTGTAGTTAATTTTTTGTCTTGATTGGAGTTGAAGAAAATCATTATTTTATTGTGTTTGTAGCGTCTTAAAAATGTCACATTTTCACTAAAACGGTCCCAAATGCAAGGGTGATTTTTTCATATATAGCTTTTTTTCTAAGAAAATCAAAATATTTTGAATTTGAATTGATTTTCGATATACATCTCGGATAAAATTTGAAAAAATAAATGCATTTGTCAATATCTCTTCAACTAGCGAAGATATAGAGTGTGATGTAGCGTCTTAAAAATGTCACAAAAACGCGTTTTTGACGATTTGACGTCATGTTGATTTTTTCGGTATGTCTAATTTTTAAATCTAATTTATTTTTCCAATAGCGATTAGAAATCAATATAAAAAATTTTGGGACATACATCTGAGCTCTAGTTTTTGTAGTTAATTTTTTGTCTTGATTGGAGTTGAAGAAAATCATTATTTTATTGTGTTTGTAGCGTCTTAAAAAATGTCACATTTTCACTAAAACGGTCCCAAATGCAAGGGTGATTTTTTCATATATAGCTTTTTTCTAAGAAAATCAAAATATTTTGAATTTGAATTGATTTTCGACATACATCTCGGATAAAATTTGAAAAAATAAATGCATTTGTCAATATCTCTTCAACTAGCGAAGATATAGAGTGTGATGTAGCGTCTTAAAAATGTCACAAAAACGCGTTTTTGACGATTTGACGTCATATTGATTTTTTCGGTATGTCTAATTTTTAAATCTAATTTATTTTTCCAATAGCGATTAGAAATCAATATAAAAAATTTTGGGACATACATCTGAGCTCTAGTTTTTGTAGTTAATTTTTTGTCTTGATTGGAGTTGAAAAAAATCATTATTTTATTGTGTTTGTAGCGTCTTAAAAATGTCACATTTTCACTAAAACGGTCGCAAATGCAAGGGTGATTTTTTCACATATAGCCTTTTTTCTAAGAAAATCAAAATATTTTGAATTTGAATTGATTTTCGACATACATCTCGGATAAAATTTGAAAAAATAAATGCATTTGTCAACATCTCTTCAACTAGCGAAGATATAGAGTGTGATGTAGCGTCTTAAAAATGTCACAAAAACGCGTTTTTGACGATTTGACGTCATGTTGATTTGTGAAGAACTATTCATGGCGTCGTTTTACGATCATGTATCGATGCTCTAGATCCACTTGTTTTACCGTTGTTTGTTTGACTATCTTGCTATTTGTGGTCTACGCAACTTAAGATTAAAATTTGAGACCCGTAACAGAAAAAAGAAAGAAAAAGTATTGACCAAGGCATAAGAAAACGTTGAGATAATAGAAGACATTTTTTAAGTAAAGCATTTCATTGATTTAATCTAATATGTTGCAGCATTTAGTCTCGGAGTTTCATTTTTCCTACATTTAATGCATTTGTTGTAGACCCCATTTAAAAGAATATTCTATCTTTTGTCTGCTAACGAGTAAACTTGAAGACGATTATTTAGTAAGTAATTTCACATATTTTTTTTAATTTTTATTTGTTTATTTATTTTTATTTTTTTACATTTGCGCAAGTAGAAATATCTTAATAACAAAAATATGCATACTTGACAAGTTAAATTTAGCGTATGAAACGGCTCCATTTCTCCTACAGGTGTAAAATATTCACTTTCAATATTCATTAGAGCTTGATTTTTCAATACTTACGAAATAATTCTGTTGTTTATTTATTGATAGTTGAGATTATTTTAAAATTTTGTACGGTGCTATTTTCATGCATACATGTATTGGTATTATTGTGAAAATGTTTTCTTTTGGCCAACATTGAAAATTTGTCATTTTCTCAGGTTTTGGAGAAAGTTATAACTTTCTTTACACCTTCGCGTAACGTTAACGTCGGAAAACGGTCGAAATGCGTGTTACAACGTTGGTCCGCAACTTTTGACGTTACGTCTTATCTTTTCTTTGTGACAAAACCTTTCCTTTGATAGAGTCTACCAGGATCTATTCTGTTAGCATAAGTCAAGGTCACACATCAAGGCCATATTTCCAAGTAGACTACCGGCTTTGGGCATTTAGATACCAAAAAGATATCTTAAATATTATCAAAACTTTTATAAACAACTTTATATGAGTATTACTTTTTAACAGATGGTATGGACACGCCCTCATACTATTTTTATCTAGTGTTTCAATTGAGGCTGATCCTTGTAAACACTTTTTGCAAGTAAAATATTAAAACAGAACTTATAACCCTTTACCAAAGGGGAAAAATTTAGACGTCTCCAAATTCAAAGTTGTTGCAGATATGACATTTCAAGTGAATGCAATTTCACATTTTTAGGGTTTCGATTTAGAGAACATTGTGGTAAACGGAGAAATTGCTAGTTACAAACAATTAATTACATTTTCTTCGTTTTCCTTAATGCTTTTTCCAAGCCTTTATTTCAAAAGGCGACAAAAGGCTTTAATATGTGTTGATAGGTTTAACTTCTTTTTGGGAGGGGGTGGGGGATGGGAATAGACATAGAATTAGCCAGTTTGACAAAACAACAGAAAGTCATTGTCATATAAATTGATTAAACTTTGTTCATCACGACATAAAGAAACTCACCATTATAACTATACTGTTTTAGGCAGTTGGTGTAACTGACCATGTTGGTATAATAATTTTGCACCATTAAAAAAACAATATATTTGTGTACCCGCTGTTTATCTCTCATAGACAATTTGTTCATTTTACGTTTTTTACTTTGTTGAGAGCTTAAACAATGGATACAGTGTTCCCACTGTGAGAAGAATATTGGCCAATTATCATAAAACTCCGACATTTAGAATTCTCAGATTGGTACACTCGGAGATATCCACTGAGTTGTCACTAAACAAATACAAGGGCATCTAAAACATAGAGCAAAGCAGTTGAATTGGTCTGAGCTTAAATGTCTAATTGCACAACAGTTACTGGCCATTATAGGAATACACATAAAAGTATGAAAATGGCGAGAAAAATACCGGTTAAAAACACTGTTAGTGTCTCAACTGCGGCGATATGAAATACCGTTACCTTGGCATTAAAACCAAATCAGAATGTGATTATGCATAGGCCTTAATGTTAGTCAGGTATGTCCTACTTGCTCAAGTAACAGTTTATCATATGTCAACAGTTACTCCTGTCTTCTGTAAAAGGGCTTTTCAGGTTTCGACCAGGCCTATTTCAATCATCCTCATCATAATCTAAGAAGTATCTAGATGTGAATTGCACTCGTGTAACATGAGTAATTAGGTGTACATTGATCTAACATAGGCTCGTTTAAAATAAACAAAAGTGGTTAGGCCTAATAATAATTTGATTTGTTTTATTTCCGTTTTGGAAAAATACCTTATATCCATCAGTATTCAGAAATAAAACATTTCCAAACAGCAAAATTTTACACTAATCCAAACTCAGAGGTGTTGTGGACGACAATTTTAAATGAGTGTAATTTTAGGCCTACATGTTTTGTCTTTTGAGGTAGAAAGCTATTTCTTTATTTTCCACACAATGTGTTCCAAAGCATTTCTCCTCTGAAGCCCCAAAACAGATTCGTTTTATGGGAATGGGTTAATGACTTTTGCAAAAGGACAGGTTAAAGATAAATTTGCAAGTGAACAAATTGCGGAAACTGAGTCTATATCTTCCCAAATCAAGTTCTTTTGTGACTCCCTATACGGGAAAACTTTGAATTAAAAAAAATGAATATTATTAATCATTTTTTATTTTGTCCTCTTACTATCTGTGCTATGATAACTATGCGGATCCCTTTTTCAGTGACACCAATTTTATTAAAAGCAACAGCTTTCCAATGAAAGCTGGCTGAGGCTCCAATTTTTTTTATTTGGAAAAGGGTTCATTCAGACCAATTTATTCATGGTACCATTCAAAAATCGATATATTTTTATTTTCTTGGCATATTATGTACCAATTACCTCTTTATAGTCAATATTTTATTTGAAAAAAGAGTAATTAAGAATCCATAAGGTAGACTATCCGGGCACTGCACCCATCCAAATTTGGTACTACTGCCAAAAGAGAGCATTTGGGTGTAGAATGACAAAAATGAAATAATTTAATAATACCAGCACTTTAAATACATCTATAGTTGGTTTGAACTAAAAAAGGACACTAATCATCACAAACTAATTGATTTTCAGTGGCAGAAATGAAACTGAAAGTATAAAAGGAAGAGTGTCCGGACAGCACGTCTATCCGAATTTATTTTGTCAAAATTAAAGGATTTCCCCCATTTAGATTTTTCTAGACTTTTTATATAATGTTTACAGTACCAAATAGTGTTCAAAAATCCAAGAATGATTTCTGTTGCAATTTTTTCAAGGTTAAAACCTAATTTGACTGGACTAATTGGAAAACATTGATGCAAAGGAAGAATCGATTCACGATATAATCATAATATCTTGTCACAATTAATATTTCTTTTCGCTCTTTCTTTTTTATTATACGCCCGTCGGAGACGGGACGTATTATGGGATCACCCGTGATGTCCGGCGGCGTCCACTTCTTTGTCCGGAGCATAACTCTGTCACCTTAAGTCCGATTGACTTTAAACTTGGCAGTTGTATTCTCGTCATTACGGAGTGCAGTGCTTAAGAACCATAACTCTACCTGGCTTATTTTTTGAGTTATTGCCCTTTGTTGTTTTTCATACTTGAATCTTGTCCGGAGTATATCTTTAAAAGTATAATAGCTAGGATCATGAAACTTCATAGGTGTATAGATCTCACCAAGGGGGAGTGCAGTGCACAAGAACCATAACTTTACCTAACCTATTTTTGAGTTATTGCCCTTTGTTGTTTTTCATACTTGAATCTTGTTCGGAGTATATCTCTAAAAGTATAATAGTTATGATCATGAAACTTCATGGGTGTATAGATCTCATCAAACGGGAGTGATGTGCAAAAGAACCATAATTCTACCTGGCCTATTTTTTTGAGTTATTGTCCTTTGTTATTTTTCATACTTCATTTTTGTCCAGGGCATATCTCGAAAAGTATAATAGCTAGGACCATGAAACTTTTACCAACCTGCTCCCCCTGTCGACATAAAGCAGTGTTACGGGCATATATCTTGTGACAGTTTGACACCTTGTGTAACGTTTGTTTTGTCAGTTGCAACATCTTTCACATTAAGATGTGCCTAAATAAGTATCATTTTTTAAACTGAAAAAGAACGTTTACTCTCGCTTTACATGTATTTGATTTCCATACTTGAACACACGCGTTTTTTCTCCAAAAGTGTTGTCTGTCAAAGCGGATGAAATATCAGCATAACAAGCGTGAAGATACCTCTAGAGATCTTAAATAATTAATTAGTTCATAAGTTAAGTCATTTGTATCAGAAGTAGTTCATTGGCAATGAAATGACTGCAAGTTGAACAGGCTCTCGAAGAAACATCTCGCAAATTATGGAATTTAAGACGCTTGTTCTTTTCACCAGCATAATGTTGCAACCTATCGGCCTTCTTTGCGATATTGAGTTAAAAACGTACGGTCGTAGGTGGGCGGGAAAGCGAATTATAGATTCGTACATATGGCGACAGAAGATAGTGTCAAGTCTGTCTGTCTGTGCGGGCATGTGCAGCGTGGAAACCGGCTGCTTTACAATCTCCTTTTATCACTATGGAAAGACGTGCTTAATTAGCAAGAGATGGGCTCTTTATGAAATGCCGTCGATGCATATGACTGATTCACCGGGCTGGACAACGATGTTTCTGAAAGAATTCACAGGTAAGTAACTTAACCCATTATAGAAGACAAAATTTAGGGTGGTCCAAATTCAAAGACGTTGCAGACGACAATTTCAAGTGAATGTAATCGTACATATTTTAATTGTCTTTCTTGATAGGAAACATTTTTGGAGATGAAGAAATGGCTTTTCACAAGCCATTTTTTCATTTTCCACAATTTTTTCCAAAACCTTTATGTTGTGAGGAGTCATTGTGTGGTAGTGGGTTAACCTTTTCCCAAACAAAACCTGGGTTCATAATTTATCAACGATCTTATATATATCTTTATTATAGTCTCATTCATGTACATCATTTACAAACATTTATACAAACATTAAAAAGTACATGACCATTCACATATAGAATTATAAGAGACTTACAGGATTAAAACAATACTAACCGTAAAACATTTACTACTCACAAAAAAGATAGATTAAGGGGGGATGCTCCAAATTCCTATTTTTTTTACCAAAAATAGAATTTATTTATATTTTGTATGTTGAAATACCATGTTATTACCAATTGAAAAATAAAATAAAAATGGAGGGTCAGCAATCTTGTTTGAATTTTATAGGCATTCTTATCACATACCCCTACATCGAAACAAGAGGGCCGTTGGCCCTAGGACGCTCACCTGAAATTATTGAGAATTAGTCAAATTTCTCCTCTTCTGGTGCCATGGCAACCAGAGTTTTTAGTCAATTTCTATTCTTTTAGCAATTCTTTAAGAGGACCTTCTAAGGAATATTTTTGCCAAGTTTAGTTGAAATTGGCCTGGTAGTTTAGGAGGAGATGTCGTTCAAAGATAGTATTGAGAATCAGTCAAATTTCTCCTTTTCTGTTCCCATGGCAACAAGAGTTTTTTATGGATTTCAATTCTTTTAGCAATTCTACAAGAGGGTCATCTAAGGAACATTCCTGCCAAGTTTGATTGAAATTGGCCTGGTAGTTTAGGAGGAGATGTCGTTCAAAGATAATATTGAGATTCAGTCAAATTTCTCCTTTTCTGTTGCCTTGGCAACCAGAGTTTTTTATGGATTTCATTTCTTTTAGCAATTCTGAAAGGGGGTCACCTAAGGAACATTCCTGTCAAGTTTGGTTGAAATTGGCCAAGTAGTTTCGGAGGAGATGTCGTTCAAAGATTGTATTGAGATTCAGTCAAATTTCTCCTTTTCTGTTGCCATGGCAACCAGAGTTTTTTATGGATTTCAATTCTTTTAGCAATTTTGAAAGGGGGTCACCTAAGGAACATTCCTGCCAAGTTTGGTTGAAATTGGCCCAGTAGTTTAGGAGGAGATGTCGTTCAAAGATAATATTGAGATTCAGTCAAATTTCTCCTTTTCTGTTGCCATGGCAACCAGAGTTTTTCATGGATTTCAATTCTTTTAGCAATTCTGAAAGGGGGTCACCTAAGGAACATACCTGCCAAGTTTGGTTGAATTTGGTCAAGTAGCTTAGGAGGAGATGTCATTTAAAGAAATTGTTGACGGACGACGGACGACGGACGACGAACGACGGACGACGGACGGACGCCGGACAAAAGGTGATCACAATAGCTCACTTGAGCACCTTGTGCTCAGGTGAGCTAAAAATGCACAATTTCTTGCGCCTGTCCAAGGTCACTAAAATGCTAATAAAATTCTGTATGTTCATCGTTTAGTCCCAAAAACGGATTTAAAGTAACGTCTTACATTTAATAAGAATAGAAAACCCAAATATGTGCTATTATGAACGCGTAAATGTATAAAACAGCATGCTCAACTGTTCGGTTTAATCAACGAAGGTGGAGTGTTTTATGTCAAAATTTGCATATTATTTGGAAATATTTCAAGTTCTACATAATAGAATTTGATAAAACTCCCTCATTGTATTAAGCAACATGTCCTGGTAATAATTCAAAAAGAAAATGTATAGGTCAGCGCACTTATTAGTGAATTACAGCAATTTTTATCAGCTACACATGAATAAAAGGACGCAAAACAGTCGTAACTGCATACACACTTACGACTACTAAATAATCGATTTCCATCTTGAGGAAATCAGTTTCGCACATAATAAATACTTTTACCGTCGAAAATGGTAACTTGTAATGATGTGTTATATTATTGAAATTATGGTAGCGAAACATATTGGTACGAAACATTTAATTTACTAGAGTAATGACCGAGTGTTCCGAAAAACTGGAGCATTCCCCCTTAAGAACCAGTTGCTAATAGTACAGTAGTTTTCGTCTTGTTTAAAGTGACATTTCACGATTATTTTTACATAAATTTTACTTTTATTCTATCTGAAAGAGCATGTTTTCTTATGAAAATTCTGAAAATTTCAAGCCAAATCATTGAACCGTTCACGAGAAATATATATTTTTGTGCTAAAAATCAACAAGTTGTTGTGGACAACAGTTCAGATTTATATAGAATTTGTCATTTCTGTCTAAATCTTAAAGGCGTATTTTTCGCTTATAAATAACAACTTCAAAAAAACTGATAGCATTTTTGCGCATTAGAATAAACAATCTTTGCATCAAGACATACTTTACAAAAATGAAATAAATGTGAAATGTCTCTTTAATATACCGGCCAAAAGCCCTAACCGGCCACTTTAAAAATGTCTATAACTTTTCTAAAAGTTATTACATTTTAATGAAAGATATGTAATTTTTTAAGAATAAAGCCCGTGCATTTTCGTGATGATTTACCAATAATTGTCAAATTTTTACGTGTAACAAAGGGAAAGCTCAGAAAGCTCTAAATCTTAATACAGCTCGAGATAATACACTTTCAAAAATTCAAAGTACACAGATCGTTGGCTGCAACCCAGACCAAGAAAAAAATGGAAAATATTGTCAATTTTGTGTGATATTTGACTATAGAAGAAGCAGAAAAAATTGGTGGCATGGTAAAATGGTGTTTAAATTCAACCGGCAAAACATTTTATCTAGCGAATATGCTCAAATATGGTCTGGTGTGGAAAAACGATGCAACAAACTGATTTTTTACACAATATCCTACATTTTGTAGCTCGCATTGAATCATCAGTTGATATTAAAAGCATTTTCTAAGAAAAATGTGTTTTAGATGTTGTCCTTAAGAACCGTTTTCTGCACACATGACCTCTTTTATTTTCTTTTATGGCCATATGCCACGCACAATTGTCAAACATTTTCAATTTTTTTCTTAGTCTATGTTGTAGCTAATGATCTATGAGACCAAAAATACTACACTGTCAATATTCTGAGCTATGTGTGAATTTAGAGCTTTTTGGGCTTTTCTCACGCTGCGCTTTTATTTCAATGAAACAACGATAACTTTTCGCCAAAATCATCTGGAAAATTGCTTAAAAAATCACATATAGCATTTCATGAAAATCAATCACCACAGAAAAAAATATCTTTGTTTTTTAAGTGGCCGGTTAGAAGTTTTTACTAGTATAAATGGAGAAAATAAGTTTCTGTTATTTCGAATTGCTGTACGATTATTTTTTGCGTAATTATTTGTAACAACAGTCCTGATTGACCCAATTTGAATTATCGTGCAATCAGATATTTTGTTACAGAGTTTGATTAAGGTTTACAGACCCTGAAAAAATCACCACTTTCTAGCCATACGAAATGCACACGCTTGTAAATACGCTTCATATAAGATAATTCACCGTGCCGGATATCAAGATTATGCTTTACGAAGAAAATAATTTACAAATATTATTTTACTCTATATTCATCTTTAAGGGAGGTAATTTTGAACAGTTTTGTCAAATAATTCCAAAAGTATACATTAATTCAAAATTCTAAACCGTACGAAATGCTTATGTTTGTATACTGAACAAAAGTGAAAAAGCTACACTGCGGGATTTCTTATTTCTGGAAAAGTATCGAACTAATAGCATGAAATATATTTTGATGTTATTTCCCAGGCTTTCAGCAACCGTTTTGTCGAAATTGCATTGCCTTGTCTCCTTTAATGTCAGAGTTACAGCCCATAATGCGTTACTCTCCAAAGCCGAGGTCTATTGACTAACCATCAACTATGACCTCTGCCGTTTTTGATTCACAAACAGCCTATTTGGTCGTCATAATCTAATTAAAGCACATCGTTTGAATTATCGAATCAAAATCATTCAGTTTTATCTTGCATGATCATTACGTATACATTACGTCGCTTCTATTTTTGGCTGAAGTCGGTAACATTTGAATTATCGAATCAAAATCATTCAGTTTTATCTTGCATGATCATTACGTATACATTACGTCGCTTCTATTTTTGGCTGAAGCCGGTAATTTGAAGCGTCAGCCAATGAAAGTTTGTATCAGATTTTTAAATTGTTTTGTTCTGAGTAGCCAACGATTGGATACCGAAATCCCGCCAAGGCCCCGAGATTAGACGTGAAAAGACCCCGCGAGAACAGAGCATCATTCTATCATGATGGAATGAAGAGAGAATGTGCTCTGTTCTTAAGAGAGTAATAATGCGTATAGAGCCAATTTCATCTAATGCCGCATATGCGTATGCGCAGCAATAGCTTCATTACTTTTCCGAAATTGGTCATATCCGGGTTGCCAAAAAACCCCACTTAAAATCTAACTTTTCTCTTGTAACAAGCTCTAAAATCAAGGTCTAATCTGTCGATTTTTCGAATTACCACAATTTGACATAAACAAATTGGGAATTTGAAATGTTTGGTATTCACAAATTTATCACGGTTTTCGATTGGTTTTTATTATTTTTTTTTATTTTATTTTTGCAACATCATGCAGGCCTTACATGGAATTTGTGAAACCTTTATTCAACAACGATTGTTCCCCGATATCCATGCAATAGCGATTTCAATTTCCTATGGAGATTACATTGTGAAATTTTCAATATTACGAACATTATGGAAATTCTGCTTTTCAAACATCATTTTCTAAACGCTTTAGCAATGTTATGCAAGGTTCTTGACATTTTCTGACTGGTAACTTGTCAGACTACCATTTCGTGCAGTCTGGCATGGTTGGCATTCTTCTGCTTGGATTTCTGAAGGTTTGAATTGTGTAAAATTTCCGGTCAAATTGTGCACCTGAAAAACGGACCCCTGTCACATTTAAATGGTCCGTTTTTCATCCCCGTAATTAAGATCCACAAAACGTTTAGGGCTTGGCACAACCAAGTCAATGAAGAATGCGTAACACTTTCATTCGATTGTTTTTCTTGTTGTATTTAGAATAAATATGACAAGAAAAGTAGGTGTAGCGTTTTCACTTTTGTTTGATATACTGGCCAAAAGTCCTAACCGGCCACTTTAAAAATGACTATAACTTTTGTAAAAATTATTACATTTTAATGAAATTTGACATGTTAATTTTTTAAGCATAAAGCCCGTGGATTTCCATGATGATTTATCAATAATTGTCAAATATTGATGTGAAATAATGGAACAGCTCAAAAAGCTCTAAATCTTGATAGAGCTCGAGATAATACACTTTCAAAAATTCAAGGTACACATATCGGTAGCTGCAACCCAGACCAAGAAAAAAATTGGAAAACATTGTCAATTTTGTGTGACTTTTTGACTACAGAAGAAATAGAAAAAATGGGAGGCATGGTAAAATGGTGTTTAAATTCAACAGGTATAACATTTTATCAAGCGAATATGCTCAAATATGGTCTGGTGTGGAAAAAAGATGCAACAAACTTTTCCTTTACACATATCCTACATTTTGTAGCTCGCCGTAAATCATCGGTCTATATTTAAAGCATTTTCGAAGAAAAACGGGGTTTAGATGTTGTCTTTAAGAACAGTTTTTCTGTATAAATGACCTCTTTCGTTTTCTTTTACGGCCATATGCCGCGCACAATTGTCAAACATTTTCAATTTTTTTCTTAGTCTATGTTGCAGCTAACGATCCATGAGACCAAAAACACTACATCGACAATATTCTGAGCTATGTTTGAATTTAGCGCTTCTTGAGCTTTTCTCACGCTGCGCTTTTATTTGAAATAACAGCGGTGACTTTTCGCCAAAATCATCTGGAAAGTTGCTTAAAAATTCACATAGCAAATTTCATGAAAATCCAATCATGTCAGAAAAATAATTATCTTTGCTTTTTAAGTGGCCGGTTAGAAGTTTTGACTAGTATATATTTGGAATGGAAATGTAACACAGCTTAGGAATTATTCGCACTTTTCAAATTTCTCCTCTGGCTCTTTGGTGCTTTTGAGGGGTTGGATACCTTAAGAAAATCAGTTTCGCATAACAAATACGCTGTAATAGTCCAAAAATGATGAATTGTATTGACATTCAAAGTATTGACCGAGCGCTCCGAACAACTGTAGGGTTGTCCCTTAAGCTTGTTGAATTAGTCTATTTGTTTTCATTTCGTCGGTGTTACTGCATAACCTCGCAACCCCATCTTCAAATTAGCTACAGTTACGAGGCTTTGCAATAACACCGACGATTTTCTTTTCTTACAGTGTACAATAGAATGGGACCAGGTGGTCATTACGCTGTACCATTTTCCGATGCCGCGAGTATTTGTGAGCAGGAAAATACCACACTGGCATCCACCGCTGATCTGCTACAATCCAGGGATATGGGATTGAACTTTTGTTTTTGTGGATGGATGTCAGACGGGGCGGATGGACTGGCGGGTTTTGTGTTACAATGGCGGATGAGCTGCTACCCGGTATTCCATGATAACGTCATATCGTCGTTGTAAATGCAAAACCTCGTATCTCGTTTTTGGAAAATTTTAAAGGGGAGAGAAAAAAGTGTAATAACTTTTCCCAAACTGAAATGTTTTACTTAAAATCTGGACATATTGTTCACAAATGATTTGTCATTACATGTAATACTGATCAGTAAATTATCTTCAAACCTGCAAGAATTGTCTTTAACTAGGCACACACGTTTGTACTTTGAAAAACGCCAGAATCGACATACGAGGTTTTGCATTTACACCGACGATATACTGTCCCGACTGGCTTGTTAGAGCTAACGTGTGGTGTAGATTTTGATAACGGCAGAGAATCGCGTAACATACCATTTTTGATAATTTTCAATAATTCTGTGACGCTATGTGATAATACGTGACTTATTTGTAAAAGAGAATTGAATCAGAGAAGGTGACCCACATCTCGCAATCAATTCATTACCACAATGGTAGGCCTAGAGACAAAAAACAACACACTTGCTTTCCTTTTATATGTACGAGGACATCAAAGAATGGTACTTATTTGTGGAGTGTTAATTTAAAACTTTGGATGTTAGTTCTTTAAGAAACACTAAACTTAAATTTTTAAATGAGCTTGGGTATTACCAATTCAAACATGTGCTGATCTGTGAGAATGGTAATTCGAGTCTTCTCTGATGTAACTACGCTCTTTGATATTTTGATTTTTCGCTATTTTCAAAATAGCGAAAAATCAAAATATCAAAGAGCGTATTTACATAAGAGAAGACTCGGATTATGAGAATGGTAGTCTGAAACGACATAATGGATCCTTTTTCAAAGCATTGGCTGAAATATTTATAAAAACAATTTAACATCATGTCCTTTGGGTACATGTGACTATGGCATCATCTGCTAGTAGTCTTTTATCCCTTTTCCAATGCAAAATCGAAATCTTTACTTTACTTCTTTTTCCTTTGCTTGCCATTTTGACATAGTTTAATCAAATATTTAACTTTTTAAATCGTCTGGCGATTGAACAACGAAAATTAAGTAGTCCGTGCTCAAACAATACCTGGTATTGGCGTCCCTAATATAAAGAGCTCACATCAGAGAAAATCTGCTTCTCTGTAAACTAGGTTTGGTATCATTGCAACAGAGCGCGTTAGCTCATTTTATGTTTTATTAGGGGCCTAATTGATATTTTTTTCGCTATGCAAGTAGATTAGTTCTTAGTATCGCTATTTAAATCATGCATACTAACGATCTGTTTTATTATCTTGTTATGGTATCTAGCCTATTTTTGTATTTGCAAATTGATAATAAAATGCCTGGTGCATAGCATGATTAAAGGATAATTGATAGAATAACTGGATCTCAATTTCCAGTCGATATCGTTTTGCACTGTTCCAAAAGATCACGAAGCATGCATACTTAAAATGTCTAGAAATTTGGTCTACAATGCATAAATAGTGATGGAATAAATTTTGTTTTGTCTGCTATAGCATTTCAGTCAAATCAAAGGATCTATTATTATGTTTTGTTTATTAGCAAATCTAAGACAAAAAGTCCAAGCTAAATGTAAGTTATGCAAAAAAGAGCATCATTCATTTCAAAGGGAACAGTCAGAGTTTGTATTAGTAAGTGGTACATTGAATTATCTAGGGCAAAAAAGAAAGGAATTTTAAATAGCACTGGTATCAATTTTCAATATTCATCAAGCAATCTCCCATAGCTACAGACAGGAGGGGGTAATGTTTTTTTCAAAATGCAAAACCGGTATTTGACCAATTGTTCATCAAACCCTATGTTGTGGGTATTCATTGGAATCGTCTCATCGAGACGATTCGAATGAGTACCCACAACATAGGGTTTGGATTTGAAATAACAAACTTAGAGTGGTTTCACCCCCCTCTTATATGTTGCTCTGATTCTCTTTCGCAGTGATCTCTCCTCTATCAAGACTATATCGGCCAGTAAGAATTTTAGACTACTGTCATCATTTTTGACAGTAAGAATTTTTCCACTTCGGTATTATAATCTTAAAAAGTAAACTTATGTTTCAAGATCGTTGGATATCAGATGAGAACTAATTTTAATTAAAAAGATGATATTAGAAACAATCAAAGTACTGAAAGTACTGTTTGGAAGCAAATTTGTTAATAATATAGGCCTGTCCAGAAGTAGAGTACTTTGATTAGGTACTTTGATTATCCATTTGAATACCTTGAATACTTTGATTCCATGCTTGAGTTGTTGTATCTATTTTTAGCACAACCTTCATGCGTTTTTGTAAATTAACTATTTATAGCTTTGAACATATTTCATAGTTCACTAAACTCGACTGACCCATTCACAAGGAAGGCCATTGGACTGATCTTTGAACCATGATAAAGCAAACTACTACGTCGGTCTTTTCTTTTCTTAGAGACATGATTAATTGAATGTTTCATTTTCCGTCACACAATTCAATATCTACATGTACACGGCCGCTTATCTACTAAATCACAACATTTTGTTGTGTATGAAAAAAAGTTTAGAGGATATCCGGTTGGCAGTTAGAGGAGCCGACAAATCGGCGGGTAAAGGTGATTCTCGTCTTTTAATCGAAATGTTCTTGTTTCTAGCTCGAAAATCAAAAATCGGAGAATGTCATACAACCCTTTATTCATTTTCACATATTTGTGAGCCCCATCCAAACCCCGATTCCCAGAGATTGAACGGAAATTCATTTTCTCCCGTTGCAAGGGTAGCCCCAATATTGACATTTCGTCAATCCTGATGAGCGTTTGTCCACTTTCTGAGGATGAATGGCCCAAAACCTGTGTGTATTATAAAATAGTTGTATGTACATTACATCGCGCAAACAATAGTTTAATAACTTACTGTCGATCTTTGAAGAAAATCAGTTCTTCCGGTCAGTTTGTGCGTTAGAGGATAGGTTGTGAGTAAGAGGATAGATTGTGATTTAGAAGACAGAATGCATTCATCGCATTTAATACCATTTGTCATTGCTTATATGCGAATTTAGCCAAACCGAAATACTCTCATTACTAGACTAGTATTGTCCAAAGATTAAACCCTTATGTCACTTAAGAATCACTTTGTCATTTTTATTTGACAGAGTACGAGTTCGTTGTGATATGATATAGAAAAACCCTTTTTACACACCAGCTATATATATATATATATCATATTACATTATCTCATCTAAATGAATGTAAGGTTCTTATGCATAATAGATTTATAACAATGTTTGATATAAACCTTCACTATCCTTTGTGTTTCTTTCTGTCTGTCTGTACTCTGTGCGTCTTCATGTGAACTTTTATAAAATTCAAAGTAAATACTGTGCAATATTCCAGCCATTTTTGTATGCTCTAAAGTAGCCTCTTTAAAATATAATGCGTAAGAAGTGGAAAAACCGGAGACAATAAAGACGTATCAAAAATACAGATCTGTAAATCTTGTTTATCCATAGATCTTCTTGTTTATTGATTCAATATGTTTAATATTAAGACACAAATCATAAAGGCCTACGAATTGATACATTAATAAATTTTGCAAGTTGTAACATACATTAAAGATGAACTTTGTGAAATCCGTACTTTATCACTTTTGTCAACTTCAACGATGGTTTGTCTAGGTACAAACCACGTCATCGTTAAAAAATATCCATGCATGCCTCACTTCCAAAATATTGTAAAGTTCCTGCAGCTTATTGAATAAGCGATAAAAATAGCCTAAAGTTTCTCCACTCCATACATCCCGTATCAGAATAGTCTGATCTCATTTGTGGCGAGGCAACACATCCTGAAAATCAACAAAAGCAAATAATTAACATTGGAAGTAAGAAATTCACCGCTAGCATGCAGCTTCATATCAAGCAGAAACTAACGACGGTAAATAACCCTTTTAGAAATGATTCCAATGTTGTAATATATCGTTTTTGAGATCATTCCATGAGAAAATCAATGACACAAAGATTATCAGTTTACCTCTCTTAATTAAAAAGATTTATGACCATTTGACGTTCATACAAATATAGACAGAATCTGTCGAATCTACAATTTTGCTTGTAGGATTCTTAACAGCATTCAATACTCCAAAATAAAGGGCCACTAAAATACTTGGATGAAAGATCTAAGTTTGTCTACTAGTCTGGAACACTTTTGCAGTACTTACTTTATATATCTAGGGACACGATTTGTATCCAGTTCAAACAGTGATTTTTGAAAACAGTGAGTTTGTCACCTAATCTGGACACACCAGGAACATGAGGAAAGGTGTTGAAATCTGATACCTGCATTGGAACAACAAATCTATTGTAAATATTTTAACCATTGCAAATACAACTTACAAAGTTTGATTACAGGCATATCTTCACACCACCAACGTTTTAAAAATCTTTCCGAAATAGCTACATTTTAGGTTGGTCTAATTTGAAAAATGCTGCAGACGACAAATGGATACTAATACCAAGATGATTTATATAAAGAGAAGTAGTACAGAGAATACTGAGACAACGGGAAAAATTGCTGATTAACAGTAATCTCTTCTTTTGTGTCAATACTTTACAATCCCTTTCTAATAAGTACGTTATACCATGCCTTGTATGAGAAAGGGTTAAAGAATCCCATTTACACATCATGTAAAAGCAACGGAACAAGAGAATTCGATTTCCTTCATAAAGATTTCTCCAAAAATCCTGTCCCATACAAGATATATTTTATAACTCCCTTGTAAAATAGTTTCGGAAAACATCGAGAGAAAGAAAAAATTGTTGATTTGCAGCCCTTCCCTCAATATTTACGCCCTCAAACATATACTTCTCACATCTGTAACTCTTTATAAATAAAGCAGTCCAAAATTGTGTCATTTTGAAAACACTTTTGAAAACACTTCACCCATTACCAAAATGGCTAAATATTTGACTTTTCCGAAGCAAAAGATGTAGGCCTATCAGGTGTATGAAATTTTAAAAAGAGAACGCGCAAACGCCCTCTTAACTTAAATTTTCATTTTAAATTATCACATGCAGATTGGCAGACAATGTTAAAGGTCTGTGTCCCTGATGTATCAATTTACTGGGCGTAAAAATATGTTATGCCATTTCACTCACCCTTTGAAAATAGACATATCACATAGAGTATTTCGGTTTGGCTTAATTCGCATATAAACAATGACAAATGGTATTAAATGCGATGAATGCATTCTGTCTTCTAAATCACAACCTATCCTCTTACTCACAACCTATCCTCTAACACACAAACTGACCGGAAGAACTGATTTTCTTCAAAGATCGACAGTAAGTTATTAAAATATTATTTGCACGATGTAATTTGCATACAACTATTTTATAATACACACAGGTATTGGGCCATTCATCCTCAGAAAGTGGACAAACGCTCATCAGGATTGACGAAATGTCAATATTGGGGCTACCCTTGCAACGGGAGAAAATGAATTTCCGTTCAATCTCTGGGAATCGGGGTTTGGATGGGGCTCACAAATATGTGAAAATGAATAAAGGGTTGTATGACATTCTCCAATTTTTGATTTTCGAGCTAGAAACAAGAACATTTCGATTAAAAGACGAGACTGACCTTTCACCCGCCGATTTGTCGGCTCCTCTAACTGCCAACCGGATATCCTCTAAACTTTTTTTCATACACAACAAAATGTTGTGATTAAGTAGATAAGCGGCCGTGATGTATAACTTCAGACTTACATATTGAATATTCGAATGACTGTTACCTTATAAATCTTTGCTTTTGATAGAACTATTTATAGTGAGGAGGACCGTAAGGTGTTGTGTAGTATGCAGAGAATGGTAAAGTGCTTCCAAAAAATTATGAAAATGTTTTTTGTCGTCATGCGCATCCATAATAACTCCATGAATCCGACAGCACTCGAGTGTGCCAAACATTTGAAATCATTCATTTTGAATGTTTGAAGAAACCATGGGATTCTGTGAAGAATGAGTTAGAACTGGGAATGATCCTCTCAAAGACGTGTATGGTCGGCTCTATCTCGTCAAAATCAGCAAAGCATTAGATGAAAAAAAAAATAAACTTAACATGCTTGAAGCGGACGACTTTAAGTTCGAATGTTTCCCAAAGGTCACACGGGTTATCCATCCACCTTGAAAAGTCTTGACGAAAGTTTTCGTTATGGCAGGGATTTAAATCATGTAAGGGGTAATCACTGCGTTTGAGATTGACTGTGTTATTGAAGTTGTGATCTCCCTTGAACCCTTTCCCAAACGGCAAAATTTTAGGGTGATCCACTTCAGAAACTGCCACAAGTGACGAAATGGAAGTTATTAAAAGTAAAATTTGTGTAAAATATGGCATAGAAAATATTGAGTCAAAAGGAGAAACTGCTGGTTATCAGCAGTTTCTTCTTTTGTTTCCATGTTTTCCAAAGTCATTTCTATTAGGGACGTCAAAACCAGGTCTTGTTTGGGAAAGGGTTAAGATTCCTTATCAAGAAGGTACTGCTGTCAATAGACCTGGGATATATAACATTATAATACAGGATCTGGAAAAATGTCCCCTATAGCATTTAAAAAAAAAGTGTTCTTCCAGATCTGCATGTGTCCAAATGCAGTCTGATTTAGATCTTTGGAGCTCTTTCACGTTTGCCTTAGGCCACAAAGAAGCTGTAGGAGAACAAGGTGGATCCTGATCAGACTGTGCGAATGCCCAGGCTGATCTGGATCCATGTTGGGCTCAAAAGCAAGCTTAAGAGACATTATCCAGATACCGGCTCAATTGTATAAATTGAAGCTGCGTATAAAAGGGAGAAAATGTTGGAAACCAGAAATTCTTTTTTTTGCCAAGCTTCCTCTAGTGCGGACGTCAAAAGCGGAGCTTATTTGGAAAGAAGTATAAAAGGGATTTATAAAACATTTTCATGCAAGAGCAGTTGCAGAAATGTTTGAACGCCAAATACTTTTCCAGAACAACAAAATTTGAGTCTGCTCCTATTCGAAAGCTGCTGAAGTCAACAAATTGGACGTCAATAACAATGAAATCTATCCACATGACAGGTTAAACAGAACATATCGAGGGAAAAGGAGAATTGCAATTAAGATCTACATGTATTTCTTTTGTTTCGATGTTTTCAAGTGCTTTCTTCGTTGGGGACGTTATAAAATATGTCTGGGAAATGGTTATGTGATATTGATTTTAAAATCATATTTTAGCTCGCTCGGGACGAAAGTTTGGAAGAATCGTTGTCACAACTTCCTGAACTTCGGTAGGTATGGCGTCGGCGGCAGCCTTGGCGTTTGCAAAAGATTGACACCGGCCCATAAGTTTACATTTTACCCTATCGGAGAAACCTTGATAGTTCAATCATGGATACCTCCTACCAAGGCATTTCGTTTGGGGCAATGACATTTGCGATCGTGACCATGACTGGTGTTTTACCTACTTTGAAAATAAAACTTGCATCGCTTACATCTTATGCCCTTTCACGGATAGGCCATACAGCCTTAATTTTTCATACACAGATACCTCCGACCAAAACCATTGATTTAGAGCAATGATGTTTGACCTTTTGACGTTGGCCTTGGACCGTGGCCTACTTTTAAAAATCTTTAACCTGTCCTTTATTGTGTGCAATATTAGAGGAACAGTCTCAATACTTCACATACAGATACCCCCTTCCAAAACCTTTCCTTTGTGACCATGACCTTTGACTTGTGACATTGACCCTGGAGTTTGACTAACTTTTCACAATCTTTAACCTGGCATACATCTTATAAACTATTAAATGTACAACCATGATCAGGCCCGTGGGCAGCAATTTCATATTGGGTGGGCTCAAGCCCCTTTGTCTGCATATGGGGGGGGGGGCTGAATTGGATTTTCCATAAATTTTAAGTCTTAGATAAGGAAAATTTGACATTTTTGGCCAACTTTAGGGGGGGCTAAGCCTCCCGGCCCTAGCCCGCCCCCGTTCCTACGGGCCTCGTGGTAGCTAATATATGGATTCCATCTGCTAAGCCTTCTCATTTGATACCATTTACTTTGACCAAGTAGAATTTAACCTACTTTTCAAAAACTTAAACATGGCTTTTATCTTTTGCACTATTAGAGATATAGTATTGATTTCTCTTACATCGGTCCCACCTGCCAAGATAGTTCATTTGAGTCAATTTGACCGTGATCGTGTAATTTGACATTTTCTTTGTTACAATCTGACGTTAAAGCGAGCTACGTTGTCCACGGACAACTCTTGTTTTCAATTAATGCAATGATGCAGTTTGAATAACTACTGTACTGGCTATATGTGTTAGTAATTACTGGTACCAAAGTGCCAATTTACACAAATCATCTACTGCTTTCCCGTTATTGTGCAATTAAATTATTTTACTCTACCAGAGTATAAAATTTAACATTTGAACATTGATATCGAAAAGGGGCTTTTAACCCTTTACCAAACGACAAAATCTTAGGGTGATCCAATTGGAAAGCTGTTCAGATGACAAAATTCATGTTAAAAAAAGGAAAGGGTGTGTGTACAATATGGCACCGAAAATATTGAGACAAAAGGAGAAACTGCTGGATATCAGCAGTTTCTTCTTTTGTCTCAATATTTTCCCAAGCCTTTTCTACTAGGGACGTCAAAACCAGGTCTTGTTTGGGAAAGGGTTAAGGCATTTTGGACTACAATGAGTGGGTGTGCAAGCTGATCAAGATCCACGTTGCATTAATGTTATATTCGCTTGTCTTAAGGCAATCCTCCCCTAATGAGATTCACGCGACGTCGGAATTATTCGGGCGAAATCGAAAACATTCGGCGGTGGAACTTTCCACCGCCGCATGTTTGCGACCGCGCCCGAAAAGGTTCGGATACGTACCCACGCCGCTCGAAAAATCCGATGTTTTATGAATCTCAAAATGGCCACATTACGGATATTCTACCTTAACGTTGTGTTTTCTCTCTCATTGTTTTGAATTATGGACTTCAAAACGACGATTTATCTTTTGGTGGCAGGCCATAATATGCATAGTTTTCGTTTAACATTGTTTCCCTCTAACTCATTACAAAACGGCAAGATTTTACAGCGGGCTAAATTGAAAGATTTTGCAGACGACATTTCAAGTGACTTTTCAAGTGAATATTACTTGTTTAAAATTTGTTCTTTGTCACAAGCAATTTCTTTATTTTCCATGAGGCTTTCAGAAGCCTTTACCTTATGGTGTGTCAAAAGGCGTCATTGCGTGGTAACGAGTTAAAAGGATAATGGTGATAAAAATGAAGGACAAACATAATATACTAAAGGAAAAAAGAAACGCAACAGCCATTTTGATAATACATTTTTCTGAAAATCACTATGATTTAGATGCCATTTTTGATGCATTGTAAACCTTTTATTATTTGAATTCTATGGGTTAATATTGCATTAAGGTCATAGGTTTCACCACCTTCGCAAGGCAAGGGTGAAATAGATCTACGACGTGACGTCCTTTCTGTATTCACCCTTGGCGTATTTAGTCTGATTTTCTTGGTGTCCTGGAAAGCGTTTTCATTGGTTCCAGCGATGTCTCGCTTAACACAAAAATGAATGTGCTTCGCATTGTTCATTGACTTGGTTAAGCCAAACACTAAACGTTTTGTTGATCTAAATTACAGGGATGAAAAACGGACCCTTTAAGTGTGGTCCGTTTTTCAGGTGAACAATTTGAACGGAAATTTTACAAAATTTTAACCCTCAGAAATCCGAGCAGAAGAATGCATTTACCATGTCAGACTGCACGGAATGGTAGTCTGACAACTTGCCAGTCAGAAAATGTAAAGGAGCTTGCATAACATTATTTAAGCTTTTAAGAAATGATGTTTGAAAAGCAGAATTTTCATTATGTTGCAAAGCTTGAAAATTTTACAATGCAATATCCATAGTAAATTGAAATCGCTATTGCATGGACATCTGGGAACAATCCTGGTCAAAAAAGGGTTCAAAAATGCCCTGTAAGGCCTGCATGATGTGTACAAAAAACAATCGAAAAGCGTGATAAATTTGTGAATATCAAGCATTTTAAATTCCCTATTAATTTTGTTTATGTAAAAGGGAGATAATTCACAAAATTGACAGATTAGGCCTTTATTTTAGAGCTTGCTACAAGTGATAAGAAAGTTTTTTTTTTGTTTTTGGCAACCCGGACATGACAAATTCCGAAAAAATAGTGAATCGTTTCCTGCGCATGCGCATATGTGACGTTAGATGTAACTAGCTCTTAACGCATTAAGATCCGTAACTCTAACATTAAAGGAGACAAGGAAATGAAATTTCAACAAAACGATTGCTGAAGGCCTGGGAAATAACGTCAAAATATATTTCAGGCTTTAAGTTCGATACTTTTCCAGAAACAAGCAATCTTGAAGTGTAAATTTTTCACTTTTGTTCAGTAGGCCTATAGATTATATAAAAGAAGAAGAAGAAAAAAAGAAACACTATCAATAATTGCAGGACTTAAGGATCGACTGGAGTTACTCCTACAGCTAAATGGAGTACTTGTTTATGATTACTTTTATTTGCCCCCCCCCACCAAATTAGGAGATTGATACAAAGGATATCTATCAATATGTCTGCTGACTAGTATTTAGCAGGGAAATGCTGAGAAATGCAACACAAACCAGTTTATTAACATTGTTTTTATCAAAATACAAAATCGGCTGTAAGAAACCGATTATAAAATCGATCATTAGTTGATTTACTCTTCCGGCTCAAAACTGATAACTAATTATGATTTCAAACCGATTGTCCAACACTAATTGGACGTTTAAATAATTAACGGAGTCAAAATGGTCTACCATTTTGTAGGCCTATATGTATTTTATAATATTTTGCATGATTAGTTGTCTGATATCCACACATCGCGAAGCATGGAGTTGAGCAACCTTGCGATTTTCGTCTTGGTTTCACTTCAGCTGTTAGCTAAGTTTTGCAATAGTAAATCAAAGGAGTTTGGTCTGAAGCGAGCAGGGATGCGAATGAAAGATGTACTCATATGGGACGAGACGAATCTACCTACTCTGCTAGCCTGTACAGCTTGGTGCAGCCAGGATGATGATTGTTTGACAATCTCCTTTAATCATGGCGAGAAAAGATGTTTGAGGAGCAAGGAACAGGTGATTCATCACAAACCTGATGAAAAGTTTGTAGTTGTAGCCGGGTGGACATCGATATCAGTCAGGCAATTTACAGGTGAGAATTCGTCGCTTTCCAACAAAAACCTCGTAACTGCAGCTTGACACAAGCTGCAGTTACGAGGTTTTTGTTGAAAAGTAGCGAATTGTCGTTTACCGTACCATTGGCTTAAGAGACAAACTAACGGCCGTTACACAATAACCTGGTCAAATGCTGCGAGTGTTTGTGAAGCATAAAATGCGGGCATGGCGTTTGATGCAGATTTGGTGGAATCCAGAGCCATTTTCAGATAATTCTGGCGTCTGAAGCCGATTTCATGGAATTTGAAATAGTTCTTATCAGAAATGATAAAAATAGGATGTAGTACATTTTTATTTGTGTAAATATAATTATTGGATATAAAAATACGATGGAAAAAGATGAAATTGCTCAATATGAGCAAATCCTTCTTTTTCCATCATTTTTTTTTTCAAATTATTTGTATTAACGATACATGCGTCTCAAGATTTACTGATACTTAAAAAAGTCCACTATAACTTTTTAATTATTTTGCGGAGAGCCCTTAACCCCCTTCTATTTTCTACTTCAGTATACATCCGAAAAGGTCCCAGTGGCCATTACACGGTAACCTGGTCAAATGCTGCTAGTGTGTGTGAAGCAGAGAATACGAGCATGGCCTCTGAAACAGATTTGCTAGAATCCAGAACCACGGGCTTGTACGTCTGCGAATGTGGCTGGCTCACAAATGGTCGGAATGGATTTGTGATGCAAGAAAGGATTCCTAACTGCTGGCCGGATTTCAATGAGGAGGTCTTGTACTGTAACTGGCCAAAGGCCAATGTTTGGTGTTTATTCTAGGTTGTTTCGTTCTTTAAAGAGACATTTCACAGATATTTCTTTCGTAAAATTTACTTTTTCTATCTGAAAGACCATATTAAAACATTTCTCATGAAAATTATAAAACTTTAAAACCAAAGTAATGCGCAGTTTACGAGAAATATAATTATTGTGTTAAAAGTAAACAAATTGAGGTATACAGGAGTTTTCAATTCTGTCTCAACTTTTAAGGTGCTGCGCGTTTTTCGCTCACCAGCAAAAACTTAACTAGAAAGCCCTGAAGGGCTTGAGTCGCTCCACGGGCCTGCAATGTCAAATCCAAGTTTTGACCAGATTTTTCAATACTCGTGGTTTTGGGAGCAAAAACGAAGTAAAAAGCAGCAATCATGCGGTAAAAGCAAAAAAGAAAGTAAATGATTGACTCATATATTTAGGGTGTTGGAGTGATAATTAAGTTGAAAGCTGTAATTTTGCTAAAGTAAAGAGCACATAATTCAGTATGTGAGTTTATAATCACACTAAAATTAAATCTCATGTCAGATCTTATGGTCACCATGATTCTGTCCAAATGTTGTCAATATTAGTCTGTATTTGTGGCCGCAAGAGTGAAAAAGTGTCAAAAACTGAAACTTTATCAACTTCAAGGGCACATAACTCAGATTGTAACAGAGTGATCATACTGAAAATTACACATAAGCAAGATCTTGTTGTCAACAAGATTCTGTCCAAGTATCATCTTGATTGGTTATTTATGGTTGTCAGAGTGAAAACAAGAGTTGTCCGCGGACAACGTAGCTCGCCTATACGGAAGCTTGTCACAAAAACAGCTATTTTTTAAAAGTAGGTCAAACTTCAAGGTCAAGGTCACAAGGTCAAAGGTCATGGTCACAAATGAAAGGTCTTGGCAGGAGGTATCCATGTGTGAAATATCAAGGTTCTATCTATAATAGTGTATGAGATATAGGCCAGGTTAAAGTTTTTTAAAAGAAGATCAAACTCCAAGGTCAAGGTCACTAGGTCAAAGGTCATAGTCCCAAATGAAAGATCTTGTCGAGAACTATCTATGTGTGAAATGTCAAGGCTGTATCTGTAATAGTGCCTGAGATATAGACCAGGTTAAAGTTTTTCAAGTGAAGACGGGACGGGACGCGACGCCGACACTAGGGCTGTGACATTAGCTCCCCGGACATAAAGTCCCGGCTCGCTTAAAAGTAGAAAATGGCAATTTTGTCAAATTCAAGGTTCACCCAAGGATCATTCCTGTGATTTTGGTTGAAATCCATTCTGTAGTTGTTGGGAAGATTTTTAAAGAAGAAGTTTACGGACGCACGCACGGACGCACGACGGACACAGCGCCATGACAATAGCCCGCTTGCCTGTTCAAAAGACCAGTGGAGCTAAAAAACAACAGATAGCATTTATACGCATTAGAATAACCAATCTTGTCGTCAAGACATACTTTTAGAAATGAAATGGGAATGTGATGTCTGTTTAAAAGGTCAATTACAATGGTGTTGAATTCTACCAAAGAGTTTATGGCGTTTTAGCTTCAATTTCAATTTTCTTTAAAATCTATATATTCAAGGTCTCTGGTCCATTATACAATGCATACAAAATAACAATACAAGTGATGTCCTGTCCTGAAAATGTACAAGTTTAAATATACTAAGAGGCAAAAGAAAGTATACACTTTTTGTTTTTCGATATCTCTCTTAATTTCCATCATTTTGATTCAAAATTTTGTACTTTTTTTTTTCTACGCGTAAACCAATACTACACTGTTGTTAAATTTCACACGAAATAGCTCGATTATCCGTATTCTCGCTACTTGCCGATTTCGTAAATTTTGCACGTGCGAATTAGTGGAGCATCAACTATTGCTGCTAATTCGTACTTTATTTCTTTATTCTTTGTCAAAACAAATCACAACGTTAAATTTCCTCTAACATTATAACACAATTCTCGGTGGCTGGTAGAAATCGATCAATATGCCCCCTTTTTACCATGAAGAGCCACTTTTCTATGACGCAGCATGCTATGAAAGGAACTTGGCACTATAGATAAATTATACGCTTAGTCATGTAGCATGGGAACATTCTGTGCCAATTTTATCAAAAACCGCCTATAACTTTAGAAGGAGTTATGTCAGATAACTTGTTTGCATCAAGCCCCCTTTTGCCATGACACATCGTAATTTGGAAAAAGCACTAACAATATACGCATCGTCCCAGGTGACTAGACTTTTTCTGTAAAAAAAATATCCAAATCTGTTCATAAATGTAGGGAATGTGTCAATGGGAATTCTTGCATTAGTCAGTTGATTAAATCCAATTTTTTATGACGCTGTACGCTATGAAAAAGCCTTTGCAACAGAAGGAAGGGCGTATAGACGGACATGCCAAGAAGTTTACATTAAACAAACGAACACGTTCGGTGGCGTTTAAAAAATGTAATGATCTATATATCGTTTTCTCAGGAAACGTAGAAGAACTAGGGTGCATACTTATTTTTGCCTCTCAGTATGTATTCAAAACCTTCATATCCTGTTATATTGTGTGAAATGATGTTTATTCTGTTATAACCCATTACTATGTTTTTTTTACAGACTTGTAATGTTGTGAGCTTTTTTTCACGCAATGTTTTCTGGTATATTTGTTTAAAATTGGTAAACATTCGTTTCTGTAGCATCTGAAAATCTCGACCAGTCCATGGGTTTTTACAGGCATGCAAGTAATATATAAGAGTGAGTCAATTGAGTCAATCAACAATAAAAAATTTCTAAAGAAAAGATGATTCTGCTAACAATTACACCCAGTCTCAAGTAGATCTATTGTTATAAATAGCCTAAACATTGAAAACATTATTATTTGTACGTAATAATTGCAGGCTAAACTACACACAATCTAATTGAAATATAGATCCAATCTTTCAGTAGGATCTAACGACGACCCGTTGAGGGTCATCTTCTGTGACCTTTCTTTGGACCAATCAGATTTTACTTTGGAAAAGTTGAAAGATTTTTCGCATGCGCACGGGCATGCGCACTACCGTGCACACTACACTTCCGTTTCTAACGATAACTAGTAGCCATGGACGCTTCCAGTGTGGTGATTTCGCTACAAAGACAAAGACCAAAGTCCGTTAATTTTGATAGCAAAGACATGGCATTTATGAAGCAGATTATCTTCTGCATGGCAGCAACAGTTCAACACGATCATCACGCCAACCCGAAACAAAGCGATGTTAACTTATAAACGTAGCCTATAACGTCGATGGGGAGTCAAAACGTCGTAACTCCAGCTTTTTCAAGCTGTAGTTACGAGGTTTTGACTCCCCATTCATGATAAACTATATATTGGCAATTTGTATCCATGTAAAATTGATTTTCAATTAGCTCAGTCGGTAGAGCATCCGACCCATGAACCTGATGCCCAGGGATCGACTCCCACGTTGGCTTCATATTTTTTTCCTGCTAGTCTATGTATTTTATATTTTTCAAACTAAAAATTCTAGAAATCACGGATATAAAAACATAATTGGTAATTGTATTTTTATTTCGTTTTTGCAATTTCTAGAATAATCTGGTATGGGAAAAATGTAATAAAGATGATAAAAAAAAAAAAAAAAAAAAAAAAAAAAAAATAGGGGGACAAAAAGATGAAGTCGGCCTGAGGTACGATCCTCTAACTGCATGTTTTCAAGTCGACAGCTCTACCAACTGAGCTAATCTGACCACTGCAGATAATGTATACCAATTGTCAATATATAGTTTACACACCGATCTACTTCGGGTTAGCACAATCAGTGAAATTATCAAAAACTTGTTCCCCGCTTTCGTTCATTTTGCCCTATCTGACGTTATCTAAGCCGGGCCAAATAAGTGACGTCATCGTAAGCGTTGCATAGCAGTCACGTGCAAAATGACGCGCTTTAAGAAAATCTGTCATATTTTTTTTGCATTTTGTCTGTTTTATGCATTAAAGAAATAGAATAATCGTTTGTTTTACGAGTAAGATTGATTTATATTTCATTTCGTGAACAACGAAAGCTACATTTTCACTCGTGGCTGCGCCACTCGTGAAAATAAAGCTTTTGTTGTTCACTCAATGAAATATAAATCGATCTTACACTGAAACAAACGATTAACCTCTATATCTTTGCTCTCAAAACTAACGGACTTTGCTCTTTGCTCGGTGTCAAGCGCGTGTCTATCGACCGCAGCCATTTTGGTGTTGTTGTCAGGGACAACAAACCTGCGTTTGCAACGAGCGTTTTGATTGGTTGGTGTAAAAATAGAAAAAATGGAAATTCCTAGGTCACAGAAAATGACCCCTAATGCGCGATCTTCAGATGTAACATTATGAAATTATGTTATCTGGATTCATTCAGATTGAACTACACAAGTCCTCAGTAAAAGCTCATTTCTGTTGTTCCTATCTTCAAACGGTAAATAGGCCTAAAGAATTTTGATATTAGCCTGGATATGAAAGTAGTGTTATAGAGACCACCTCTCTAAAAATGGACCAAAATGGACGTTACAAAAGCCAGAAGATGTATGTCGTCGCCTTTCAACGAAAAAATCGTAACTGCAGCTTATTTTAAGCTGCAGTTAAGAGATTTTCGTTGAAAAGCAGTGATGTTGTAAGAAGGAAAATATTTGTGGAAAAGAAGTTTGCAATCACAATTTCTTTTCTCTCAGTGTTTTCGAAATCATACTTTACTGGGTACCTCAAAACTAGCAGTGACAGTAAGACATGACCTTGACCACAGTGGTTAATCACGTGCCTCAGAATTTCAGAAAATCATCAATTTTTTGTTAAACTTGATCAATTTGAGTTCACTTTGAAGCAGAGGTGAGACAATGCCAGGAATAAGCTGGACGTGATGAACTTTCGAAAAAAAAAACTTATAAAATTTTATTGAAGATCAACCAAAATTTTGGTTGATCTTCAATAACTTTTTTTATCAGATGCTTTTTTCAAAAACAAACCACTTCCAACTAATGCATGACGTCTATCCACCTTCTTTGCTTCAAATCGAATATCAAATTGGCCCCGTATTAACATTTTTTGAATTTTTTTCGAAACTTTTGAGAACCAACGATTTTTTCTTCCGTTTCAATATTTTATGTTGTTTTAGTGTGTCCAAAATCTTGTCTTTCTGTGACAGCTTTGATTAAGTTGGAACCCTCTAAAAGTTTGCCATTTGCAGGATTAGCCGTTTCCCAAGCAAGACCTGGCCCCGGTTTCTCGAAAAAACTTAAGTATATTCTCATGAGTCCATGCTCAACTTCAAACGAATACTCTCCAACATTGAAGGGTATTCGATTGAAGTTCACGTGGATTTCGTGCGATTTGAGCACGATGCTCAGATTTGAGCATGAGAAGATACTTAAGTTTTTTTTCGAGAAACCGGGGCCTGGTTTGGATTTCCTTATAGAAAAAAAATGAGAAAAGAAATTACTGATATCAAGCAGTAAGTACTGGGGCAAAAGCTGATATTTCCACCTTCTATGCATTTTCCTTTGCTTCAATGTTTTTCACTTTTTTTCAACTTAGGAATGTTAAAACCATGTTGACGTCCTATATGTATGGAAGAGGGACAGAACTTACTGAAGGAAAAGAAGAAAATGTTGATTATCAGCATTTTCTCCTTTACATTCAACATTTTCTGTGTTATTATGTACACCAATTACATAGTTATTTACACAATATTTTCTTCGTCAGCCACAGCTCACCAATTTGGATAGTCCAACATGTCGTTTTGGAAAGTATAAACCCATTAAATGACGGCAAAATTCTAGATTTGTCCAAATATTCAAAGATTTTGCAGACGACTTATCAATCGAATGGAATTTGCAATTGTTTTGTCTCTCTGGGTAGAAAACATTGTGGAAAAAGAAGAGATTGCTTGTCACAAACCATTGCATCACTTCCACAGTGGTTTCAAGTCTTATTCATGGGGCGTCAACAAGGTCAATATGCAGAATTAGGTTAATTCGGCAGTTTTACCCTTTCAAAAAATCGAGAAAAAAGAAGGGAGATAACTTTTCTTGCATTCATAGAATTAAGAGTTTTCCCCCTTTTGGAAAGAAAATGTACATTATTTCTCCATTCCACGTTTTATGACGATATCAACACATCTAAACGCATTCCCAAACAATGACTCTTTTTGACTTCGTAGTCCTTACAAGGCAATGGCTTTGAAACATTGTGGAAAATAAAGAAAGTGCTTGTGACAAGCAATTTCTTCATTTTCGATAATATTTTCTACCCAGATAAACTGAAAATGTGAAATGTCTTTCTCCTTATTTTCTGGTTCTGCAGCATCTTTGTCCTTTTGGAGAGTATTTATCCTTATCAAAACAGCCCCAGTTTTGACAACAAGAAGGACCAAATAAAACATTGAAACAAAAAGAAAAGACTAACCAACACTTTCTTTTGTCTCAGCATTTTCTTCGATATATAGTTAGCCAAAAAATCAGAAAATGCACTGGAAAATATTTAGACAAAATAATACAAGAGCTGTCCGAAGACAGCGCGCTCGACTTTCTAAGTTGCTTAGTATAAAGGGGGCATAACTCCAAATAGAGTGGTCCCAGGGTCATGGGCCCTGATAGTAAGGTAGAGGGTGTGATGGTGAATAAGTATTCCAAGTTTGGGTTGAATCCCTTTGATAGTATGAAAGTTATTGATGTTTGAAAAAAACTAACCTTGGTTGCAACGCCAACGCCGACGCCGACGCCCGGGTGACAGTATAAGCTCTCATTTTCTTCGAAAAGTCGAGCTAAAAATGCTCATAACCAGTATTTCCCATTTTAGCTCAATATTTTTTGTGGCAAATTGGTACAAATCTGTTATTAATGACCAGCCTTAAATAATGTACATTTTTTCTGTTTGGGAAAGGGTTAAACTTAAAGGGACATTGCTAACATCTAGATGGTTGTAGGTTTTCAAATTAGGCACAGACAGATAGACGTATGGACAATTTCTAGTGGATGATGATAATTGACATTTTCTGGCAGAGGGGGGGGGGTGTAGAAAACATTCGCTTCCAACAATGTTTTCCAATGTCATTATCCTAAGAAAAGTCAAAAAGAATCACCGTGTGGTAATGGGTAAAAAAGGCTTGGGAAAACAAAAGGAGAAACTGCTGGTTATCAGCAGTTTCTCCTTTTGTCTCAATGTTTTCTGTTTTTCCATTTGTGGCAGTTTTTGAAGTGGATCACCCTAAAATTTTGTCATTTGGTAATGGGTCAATTCTTGCCAAAACAGCCTCAGTTTTTGACATCCCTACAGGAAAGACTACATTGAGAAAAAAAGAAAGAGCTAATAACCCACAAGTTTCCTTTTGTCTCAATGTTTACAAAAAGGTGCTGGAAAACATTGAAACAAAAGTAAATGATCATAACCAGCATTTCCCCCTTTGTCTCAATATTTAATATGGTAAAGTACAAATCATGTATTTTTATAATTAACTCTTTCCCAAACAGCAAAATTTTAGGGTGGTCATATTTAAAGGGGGAATAACACTTAACATCTTGCAAATTTTCCGAGAACTTCGAACAAAAAAATATATATTATTAAAATATGGTCTTTAAATTGCATATATGCCAAATCTTTTTCTACCTTTTGTATTGGCTTAGATGTCGACAGATTTAAAACCACATGATTTTTTGTCCCGGGGATAATATTTACAATAATGGAGCATATGGGGTTTTAAATCCGTCGACATCCTAGCCAATACACAAGATAGAAAGCTAAGATTTGGCATAGATGCAATTTAAAGGCCATATTTTCATAATACATATTTATTTTGTACGAAGTTCTTGGAAAATTTGCAAGATGTTAAGTGTTATTCCCCCTTTAAAAGCTGTCGTAGATGAAAACATTGATGTTAACAAGAGCTTCGCAGAGCGGCGCATATACGCCCGAGAGGGGCTTGTCAGTGAAATGGGCATTTTTTCATTCAAGGGCAGATAATTCAAGAACGAAAAGAGTTATCTGAATTCCGTAAGCGGTGTGCACAACTAGACACCATGGAGATTCATTGTGGCAAGTTTGATCAAATTCCGATCAAAACTGTAGGAGGAGTTGCGCACACAAGAAATTGCTAACGGACGGACAGAGAATCCCTTTAACCTATTACCAGATGACAAAATTTTATATTGATCCAAATTCAGAGATGTTGCAGATGACACTTTCAAATGAATAAAGTTTAATTTTTTGTTGTCTTTTGGGGTAGAAAACACTGTGGGAAATGAAGAAATTGCTTGTCACAAGAAATATCTTCATTTTCCACAATGTCATTATCTCATGAGGAGTCAAAAAGAGTCATTGTGTGGTAATGGGTTAACTTATGCAACAAATTCATTTTTTTGTATTTTTGTATAGAAAGCATTGTGGAAAATGAAGAAATTGCTTGTCATAAACAATTTCTAAATTTTCAACAATATTTTCCATTTCCCTTTTCTTCACAGAAGTAAAAAAAGTTAGCCTTCTTAATCATTGGCGCTTTCAACAAAAAACTAAAACAAAAAATTCTTTTTGTCGATAGCGAGGCATGCTTGCTATGGATTTAATGGACGAAAAACAATAGATACAACAATCATAGTTTTACAAGAAAAAATGCAAAGATAAATATGTTAATACACATGTAACATCGAAACGCGACGTCCAGTCAAATAAACAGAGAAGTTGGCTCTGAAACAGCTGTACCCAAAAACAATTCGGCGCTCGACTCAGCGGAGTGCGTGAAATTTCACACTGGACAACTTATTTTGATTAGAAATTAAATGAGAATGATTACAGTTGTTTTGATAAACCAAAAACAACCAATCATTCTCGTTTGATTTTTAATCTATTATAGCTCTTAAATATGTAATATTACATTGAAACATTGATATTTCTTCAATTTGCCCTTTCCAAAAGAAAAACAATTACAGTGGTAGAGTTTCTAAGATGTTGTTGGCGACAAAATAAATCACTGCTTTTCAACAAAGATTTTTGTCGAAAAGCGACGAAATGCTACAAAAGGGACTGATACCAGAGCTACAGCTAAGCAGGAAAGAAGGCATTCTAAATTTGTGATGTTAATTCCAAACCCAATGATGTGGCTACTTTAAATTAATTGTCTCAATGAGACGATTCCAATGAGTACCCACAATATAAGGTTTCATGAACAATAAGATATTTCATGATTAAAGTCTTCAATCCCTCTTATCTGTAGCTCATCAGATACTTCATTTATCTAATAGGGAACAATTTTATCCAGTTAACTGTGACGTAATATCGGACAAACAAAGGATATTTTGTGGGCGTTGTTATAAAATCTCGTAACTACGGCTTGAGTCAAGCTGTAGTTAAAGAGATTTTGTAACAACACCAACAATTTGTCGATATATAATTGTAACCCAAATCTGTTTTTAGCACAAAATTCATTGCTATTGTTTTCCAGTTCTATCTTTGATTTAAGACTCTTCAAAACCAGATATTGTTTGGGATCCTCCCAAACAAGCATCCTCCCTCTCAAATTACAGGGCGTTTCATAATATCTGTTACCATTACAAATAAATATAAATTATTATTTCACACCCTACATTAGTAAACCAATGAAATCGTCCCATTCGTACCACGTGAGTATACAATACCTAGAGCCGTATTGTACGCACGAGATAATTGCGTGAACGCACGGGATTCTCGATACTCCAAAGCGGCAAAATCGATATTTGTACGATGCACCGGTTGAACTGTCCAAATATGCATTGCACTCATTTGAACCCTACAAATATCGATTGAACCGTACAAATATGGATTTTTCCCAAATCGAGGCTGCCGTACAAAATATCCATATTCGCATCGAAGAGTAATCTCCCTTAGTAGAGATCTCGTCTGCAAAAGCAAAATTGTGCATTAGAGTTGAATGTTTGTTTCAACATGATATTTTGAATTCACTGTCCTAAACAAGACATAACTTTGATTCTGTGATTGAAAAAAAAAACACATTGGGAATACATTAAGGCAAAAGGAGAAAATGATTTTAAAAACACGAAAGAGATTTTCATTTCAAAACATTTATGAATTGTAGCGCATTTAATTTGCAGCAGTAATACAAATCACACTTAACCCTTTCCCAAACAAGACATGGATTTGATATCCATTATAAGGCTTGACAAAAAAGTTCTAGGAGAAAAGGAGATTTGCCGTTTATCAGCAATTTCTCCTTTTCTGTCAATATTTTCATTGTTGATTTACGCATGGCATGATAGTTTATATGACAAATTTCATGTACATTTCACACTATCATATGACGGTCTATTCAATCTTTTGAGACAAACATAAATCGATAAAAATAGATTAAATGTCAGATGCCCTATATATTTACAGTGTTAGAAATGTACATGTAGCCTACATTTTTTTTCATGACATAGGCCTATGTTGTTTTTCTTCCTTTTTTATTTCACGTTGGAATTCTATTTAAAAGTAATTAGATCTAGATCTTAATTTTTATACAAAATTAATCTTTGTCGTGTTTTGTTTGAAAAAAAATGATGTGAAATAAAGAGGTCATTTAACATGTCTTTGTACAATACCGAATTCTATTGGATTCATACTTTGCAGAACAAGTCTATATTTAGACTCGCCTATCGGCTCGTCCAAATATAGCCTCGTTCTGCAAAGTATTCATCCAATAGAATTCAGTATTGTACAAAGACATGTTAAATAACCTCATATTAATTTTACATGCAATATATAGTACGTGATGTTATACACGTTTCTAAAGGTTACATAATGAAGTTTTATGTCGCACAAAAAGTAAGCAAAAATAATGATGTCATGAAGTCTTTTTAGACGTCATCAAATTTGGTCTGTTTTTCGTAATGGTGGTGCCAATTGAGGCTTGCACCGAAGGTGTCAAACTGCACTGCTTGATCCAATATTGATCAATAACTATCATCAGACATTATGAATAAAGAATATTCTGATGACTAAAACTCAACTCAAAAGACAAATCAGGCTTTTGTTGAAAAGACTATTTCATCCTCACAATTTAACAGTGCATGATTCACTTAAGTCGATCAGTAATACCCGAATCCTTCCTTTTTGAGGACGAAAATTGTGACGTTGAGATAACAGAGAACGCTATCTGTATGAATCAAAGAAGAAATAAGTTCCAGCATAAAGACGAAAATGTGCAACTTTAATACCCTTTGTTTCCGACAGGATGGTGCTAGGCCCAGCACTGGCACTCCACAGGGAAGTTATTGCGTGGCTTGAGAAAACATTTTGGACACGATGGATTTCATATAGATTAGATAATATGTGGCTTTTGCACTGTCCATATTTCAGTCCACCTGAACTTTATTTTTGATATATCTGAAAGAGCATGTGCGTATAACCATGTCTCAATATCCACAAATTAATCTAGATAGAATTCCATCTATCAGAATATTGCATTTACCAATTGCAATTCTGAGATTACAAACTTTAACAAACCTGTTGACATCGTTTTGCAACATGGATGCTGTCGTCTAGATTGCTTTGTCGTAAAACTATACACCATATGAGTGAGATGGATTTCATGGTAATCCTGAATGCAAAAATATTATTGTTATATTTCAAATAAAACTTCATTATGTCTATTTTCACATCGGATATTTCATTTAAATGTGCATTTCTTAATTTAAACAGACTGAAGACTCAAAATGGTAACACATATTATGAAACACCCTGTATTTCCCAAACAATATCAGGTTTGAAGACAAAGGCAACAGATGACAATGGTAATTATTTTATCCAGTTAACAGAAATCTAATTTCCGACAAACAACAGTATGGCTAACAATAAATGACCTGGCAGAGCATCTTTAGCTATAAGCTAGGGATGCTCTGCCAGGTGATTTACCTTGAGCTATATTTCATAAGTGTTGTTATAAAATCTGAGTAACTACGGCTTGATGCAAACCGTAGTTACGAGGTTTTATATCAACACCAACGACTTATCAGGTAAAACTATTAGACGCAGTCTTTTTAACCCTTTCCCAAACAGCAAAATTTTAGGGTGCTCCAATTTGAAAGCTGCCACAGGCGACAAAATTGATGTTGATAAAGATAAGATTTGTGTATGATATAGCTCAGAAAATATTGAGACAAAAGGAGAAACTGTTGGTTATCAGCAGTTTCTTCTTTTGTTTCAATGTTTTCCAAAGCCTATTATATTAAGGACGTCAAAACCAGGTCTTGTTTGGGAAAGGGTTAAGCACAAGATTTGTCCCTATTCTTATGAGTTTAAGTTTGATATTACAAATTTAAAATTATCTTTTTATAACACTTTCCCAAACAAATTTTACGGTTGCCCAATTTCAAACTTGTTGCAGGTCACACCATAGATGCTTATAAAGATGGAATTTGTGTATACCGTCACTTTTTAACAAAAAAATAACTGCAGCTTAAAACAAACAGCAGTTACCAGATTTTTGCTGAAAGGCATTGATATTATTTCCGTGAAAACATCGAGGCAAAAGGAGATAATGCTGGTTATCAGAATTTCTTCTTTTTCCTCATTGTTTCTGAAGTATTTTATATCAGATTTGTCAAAACTCGGTCTTATTTTGGAAAGCCCGGGTTAAAATGGTACTCTTGAGATAACAAGTACAACCTTTGTTCATTCGTTGCATATGTCCCTTCATGCTTATTACTACGCTTTTATAAAACCAAATTTGGAGTAATTGTTTAGACCTGGCAGGCATACATCAGAATCATCTAGAAAATCAACATATGGGATAACACTAAATCCGGAAAATAACATTGACGTGAAAAGTTTCGATCCTAGTCAGTCTGTGCAGTTTGCGCAGACTGACTAAGGTTGATACTTTTCACACTTCCAGAAAAGTTCTTTTAGCACGAAGGGTCACATAAATAATGTTTTAATACAATGTGAATTTTTTTTTTATATCAAACTTTTCCCAAACAAAAATGACCTATTTATGTTGCTAAAAAACGGAATCAAACTGGAAGAATGAAAATATTCTTTTGAAAGAATGAAAATTTTCTTTTGAAAGAATGAAAATATTGAGGAAAAAGGACAAAATAGTGGATATCATAATTTTCTTCCTTTTCTTCAAATTTTCAATATCATAACATTTGCCCATTTAATGCATCAAAATGTCATTGTTTGGAAAATGGCTAGATTAACATTACTGTTTATAATTATAATCCGTCCCCACATAGCAAAATTATAAGGAATTTAATCATTAACAAACAATATCGACAAAATGGATGTTCATATGGTAAAAATTGTATAATTCACTCTTTGGAATATTGAGACAAAATGAAAAAATTCTGACTATCAGCATTTTCTTCTTTTGACTCAATATTTTTCCCAGCTTTTTAGTACATTGGCATCAAAGCAAGGTCTTGTTCTGGAAATGGTTAAAACTGTTGCATGGCTCCTTCATGTTGCTAGCAATGTGGTGAACCAACTCATTCCACATTTTTTTCTCAGAAGTGTTCATGCAGTTGAAAAGGCAAAAAGTCCAGAGCTATTGACACTAACACTTGATTGATACATTGATTGAATAGAGTCCAACTCATCGGTCGTCAGTTGCCCGTTAATCGTCTCCCTGTTATCTGCAGTCGTTAGTAGCCTGTTTTTGTCTCCCTGTTATCATCATTCGTTAGTAGCCTGTTATCATCTCCCTGTTATCATCATTCGTTAGTAGCCTGTTATCATCTCCCTGTTATCTTCAGTCGTTAGTAGCCTGTTTTTGTCTCCCTGTTATCATCATTCGTTAGTAGCCTGTTTTCGTCTCCCTGTTAACAACTGTCGTTAGTAGCCCATCATTGTCTTCCTGTTAACATAAAAGCTAGTATAGTGCACCAATATTAACTTGTCCTTCTAGTCCATTACTTGAGCCCCTATAGAAAACATTGCCGAAGTGGGGTCAAAACATAATTATGCAGATGTTTCGAGTTAAACTGGGAGCACAGCAGCGGATCCAGGATTTCTGTTAGGGGGGGTTCGTTTTCACAAACAGGGGGGTTCGTTTTACAAGTATTGCATAATTTTGACTGAATTTCCGCATGAAAATGAAATAATCTGGATGCATAGGGGAGTTCAAACAACCCCCCGAACCCCCTCTGGATCAGCCACTGGAGCACTATAGTATAACTGAATAATTAATAATTAATATTAAAGATCAATAGATAATCTTGAATTATGTTTTAGTATTTTAATGTCTTAATATGCTTTAAAATTGTTGCATGGAACCTTCATATTGATAGCAATGTAGTGAACCAACTTATTCCACATTTTTTTCTCAGAAATGTTCATGCAGTTAAAAAGGCAAAGTCCAGAGCTATTGACACTAACACTTGATTGATACATTGATTGAATAGAGTCCAACTCATCGGTCGTCAGTAGCCTGTTATCGTCTCCCTGTTATCTTCAGTCGTTAGTAGCCCTTTTTCGTCTCCCTTTTATCAACTGTCGTTAGTAGGCTGTCATTGTCTTCCTGTTGACATAAAAGCTAGTATAGTGCACCAATATTAACTCGTACTTCTAGTCCGTTAGTTGAGCCCATATAAAAAACATTGCCTAAGTGGGGTCATAACATATGCAAATGTTCCAAGTTAATCTGGGAGCACTATATAGTATAACTGAATAATTAATATCAGATCAAAAGATAATCTTGAATTATGTTTTAGTATTTTAATGTCTTAAACGGACAATGTAAGTATTCCAGCAGACTGGCAGATGGACAGACGTACATGAGTAAAACAATATGCCGTGATCTTTCGATACGGGGGCATTAAAATCAGGGTTTTCCTTCAAAAGCAGCAGAATATTTTACATACCTGCTAATGGACTACTTTTTTCTGTAGTAGACTTTGATTTCACAATCCGTCTTCAGTTGTTTCTGGTCTGTTGCTAGGGAAGTCTCAAACCTGGATGAATATTCCCCGGCATTTTGCTGACCTGTCTAAACTAAAAGGTGTATATTGATGCTTTTCATCAAAAACCTCGTAACTGCAGCTTGTTTTAAGCTGCAGTTAAGAGGTGTTTGTTGAAATGTGAAATGACCAGTCTTAAGTTGTTTCTGCTCTGTTGCAACTGCAAGCTGACTGTTTAACCAGGGTTCCGTACCTACAACTATTCAAAATGATTTCACAGTCTGTCTTTCGTTCTTTCTTCTCTGTTGAAAGGGTAGTCAAACCAGGACAGTCAAGGGTTACAAACTCTGCCTTTGGTAGACCTGTCTTATCTAAAGGATATTTTAAAGATTTTGGAAAGAATTCACATTCTGCATGCTGGCTGCTTAACCAGGGTTCGGTACCTACAACTATATCAGGTTAGTGTTGATCTATCATACAAAGAAATACTAAGGGGGGGGGGGGGGGTGTCACTATCCGGAAAGTGTTGATGCGGACATTGTGCTGCTAGGCCCTGCTAGGCCCTCCACTTAGAATCTCAATCCACAGACCCTAGAAAAATCTAATTGAAAAAAAGAAAAATTTTTTTGATTATTGAAAAATTCTTCAGAATATCGCTGCCTTTCAATAAAACCCTTGTAACTGAAGCTTAATCAAGCTACAGTTAACAAGGTTTTATTGAAAAGCGATTAAATCCTTTTAAATTTAAAGTTGTTCTTGTTTATTTTTAGGCAGGACACACTACCTAAAAGTGAACTAAAATAACTGTTACTGTTCTGCTTTGTTTTTGATCTTCCTTGCAGGCACCCTTTGAAGACTTACTAGCTCGTCTATCGCTATCTGGAAAGTGCTGATGTGCGGACATTGTGTTGCTAGGCCCTCCACAATACAGACGGGGTCGCTCCTACTCAGAATCTCAATCCCCTAACCTTAGATAATTGTGAAAAAAAAAAAAAATCCAGAGAGATTTTGTAAGATGATGCATGAATATTGAATAAACACAGAATTTTGCTGCTTTTCAAAAAAACCCTCATAATTGTAGCTTATACAAGCTGCACTTAATGAGGATTTTCTTGAAAAACAACAATACATGTATATTTGAAAAAGAAGGAAAAAAATATGTTTAAATGCTACAGTTAATCTAGTGTACTTTTAGGCAGGACACACTACCTAAAAGTGAACTAAACTGACTGTAACAATTTGTTTTGGTTTTGAAACTACCATAGTAAAAAAACAAAACAAAAAATATGTAAATAAATGATTACAGGAAAAATGTTAGTAGAAACAGGTAAATATCTTAATATAAATAAAGGTCTTAATAAACTCAAAACATGTATAATATAGGCAAAAACATAAATTAACAGTTTTCAAACAAAGACAGTAAGAGAAGACAAATGTTATTTGGATGTATAATATAGGAAAACGCTTAAATTAACAGTTTTCAATACATGCAAATTTCAATATTGAATGAACAAATGATATACAGTTATGACATTGTTTGATTACCAAAAACAAATTTATAAATATAAGGAAATGTAAAACACTGGTGCAAAATACATTTCAAAACATTCAAAGTTAAATAACAAGTATAACATATACAAACAAATATATGTGTATTAGCATTAATGACATTGTGCAATAACTTAAACTAATTCATTAGATTTAAACATATCATAGACAAGTGAAAAACAGTTTTCAAAACATACACAATTTAACATCTAGCAAATAAACTTAACACATAGCATTGTACAAAAGAAGAATACATTAAGTAAATGAAGTATAGGTCAAACATTAAAGTTGTGAATGCATTCACTCAAAACATGCAAAATGTGAAATCTATTGAATCAATTAAACAACAATTATAACAACAAGTATATTCAAAACCTTATTGTAAACAATGTAAGCTAATAGATGTAACATTATGTGAATCAAAAACTTAAATACTAAACTAACTTAACATGTCCATTGTGTGGGGTTCTACCAACTGCAGGACTGGCAACCGAGACTATTTCTATACCCCCTCAACAGCCGGGGGTTATGACTATTTGGCTATATAGAACTATAAGATACGTAAAAACAAGAAAATGCTCAGTAAGGAGGTTTGATTATTCAAGGACAACTCACTATCTGAAAAGAATCGAAACTTTTTGAATGCTGCAATGTCAGATTGTTGTACAGTTGTTTCTGTTAGGCTGTTCCAAAGTATCACTGTGTAAGGAAAAAAAGAATAATGAAAAAGATGCTGTATGCATATGTCGGGAGGTCCTCATGGGTCTTTCAAGACAACGTTGACATGGGTACTGAATATCCAGGAATTGGTTCTGTTCTACATCTGCGGACAAAGAAAGAGAAGACAAATATGTTATTTGGACGTTGTAAGTTAGGCTGCTCACTCAATATAATGTAGCTATTCTGCAATGATAATGATAAAATCAAGACTTTTGAATATCAAAGACTAAGATTTGTTCTACATCTGCAAACAAAGACAGTAAGAGAAGACAAATGTTATTTGGATGTATAATATAGGCAAACACTTACATTAACAGTTTTCAATACATGCAAATTTCAATATTGAATGAACAAATGATAAACAGTTATGACATTGTATGTTTGCCAAAACAAATTTATAAGTATGAGGAAATGTAAAACACCAGTGCAAAATACATTTCAAAACATTCAAACTTAAAAAACAAGTAAAACATATACAAACAAATATATGTGTATTAGCATTAATGACATTGTGCAATAACTTAAACTAATTCATTAGATTTAAACATATCATAGACAAGTGAAAAACAGTTTTCAAAACATACACAATTTAACATCTAGCAAATAAACTTAACACATAGCATTGTACAAAAGAAGAATACATTAAGTAAATGAAGTATAGGTCAAACATTAAAGTTGTGAATGCATTCACTCAAAACATGCAAAATGTGAAATCTATTAAATCAATTAAACAACAATTATAACAACAAGTATATTCAAAACCTTATTGTAAACAATGTAAGCTAATAAATGTAACATTATGTGAATCAAAAACTTAAATACTAAACTAACTTAACATGTCCATTGTGTGGGGTTCTACCAACTGCAGGACTGGCAACCGAGACTATTTCTATACCCCCTCAACAGCCGGGGGTTATGACTATTTGGCTATATAGAACTATAAAATACGTAAAAACAAGAAAATGCTCAGTAAGGAGGTTTGATTATTCAAGGACAACTCACTATCTGAAAAGAATCGAAACTTTTTGAATGCTGCAATGTCAGATTGTTGTACAGTTGTTTCTGTTAGGCTGTTCCAAAGTATCACTGTGTAAGGAAAAAAAGAATAATGAAAAAGATGCTGTATGCATATGTCGGGAGGTCCTCATGGGTCTTTCAAGACAACGTTGACATGGGTACTGAATATCCAGGAATTGGTTCTGTTCTACATCTGCGGACAAAGAAAGAGAAGACAAATATGTTATTTGGATGTTGTAAGTTAGGCTGCTCACTCAATATAATGTAGCTATTCTGCAATGATAATGATAAAATCAAGACTTTTGAATATCAAAGACTAGGATTTGTTCTACATCTGCAAACAAAGACAGTAAGAGAAGACAAATGTTATTTGGATGTATAATATAGGCAAACACTTAAATTAACAGTTTTCAATACATGCAAATTTCAATATTGAATGAACAAATGATAAACAGTTATGACATTGTATGATTACCAAAACAAATTTATAAGTATGAGGAAATGTAAAACACCAGTGCAATATACATTTCAAAACATTCAAACTTAAATAACAAGTAAAACATAAACAAACAAATATATGTGTATTAGCATTAATGACATTGTGCAATAACTTAAACTAATTCATTAGATTTAAACATATCATAGACAAGTGAAAAACAGTTTTCAAAACATACACAATTTAACATCTAGCAAATAAACTTAACACATAGCATTGTACAAAAGAAGAATACATTAAGTAAATGAAGTATAGGTCAAACATTAAAGTTGTGAATGCATTCACTCAAAACATGCAAAATGTGAAATCTATTGAATCAATTAAACAACAATTATAACAACAAGTATATTCAAAACCTTATTGTAAACAATGTAAGCTAATAGATGTAACATTATGTGAATCAAAAACTTAAATACTAAACTAACTTAACATGTCCATTGTGTGGGGTTCTACCAACTGCAGGACTGGCAACCGAGACTATTTCTATACCCCCTCAACAGCCGGGGGTCATGACTATTTGGCTATATAGAACTATAAAATACGTAAAAACAAGAAAATGCTCAGTAGGGAGGTTTGATTATTCAAGGACAACTCACTATCTAAAAAGAATCGAAACTTTTTGAATGCTGCAATGTCAGATTGTTGTACAGTTGTTTCTGTTAGGCTGTTCCAAAGTATCACTGTGTAAGGAAAAAAAGAATAATGAAAAAGATGCTGTATGCATATGTCGGGAGGCCCTCATGGGTCTTTCAAGACAACGTTGACATGGGTACTGAATATCCAGGAATTGGTTCTGTTCTACATCTGCGGACAAAGAAAGAGAAGACAAATATGTTATTTGGACGTTGTAAGTTAGGCTGCTCACTCAATATAATGTAGCTATTCTGCAATGATAATGATAAAATCAAGACTTTTGAATATCAAAGACTAGGATTTGTTCTACATCTGCAAACAAAGACAGTAAGAGAAGACAAATGTTATTTGGATGTATAATATAGGCAAACACTTACATTAACAGTTTTCAATACATGCAAATTTCAATATTGAATGAACAAATGATAAACAGTTATGACATTGTATGTTTGCCAAAACAAATTTATAAGTATGAGGAAATGTAAAACACCAGTGCAAAATACATTTCAAAACATTCAAACTTAAATAACAAGTAAAACATATACAAACAAATATATGTGTATTAGCATTAATGACATTGTGCAATAACTTAAACTAATTCATTAGATTTAAACATATCATAGACAAGTGAAAAACAGTTTTCAAAACATACACAATTTAACATCTAGCAAATAAACTTAACACATAGCATTGTACAAAAGAAGAATACATTAAGTAAATGAAGTATAGGTCAAACATTAAAGTTGTGAATGCATTCACTCAAAACATGCAAAATGTGAAATCTATTGAATCAATTAAACAACAATTATAACAACAAGTATATTCAAAACCTTATTGTAAACAATGTAAGCTAATAAATGTAACATTATGTGAATCAAAAACTTAAATACTAAACTAACTTAACATGTCCATTGTGTGGGGTTCTACCAACTGCAGGACTGGCAACCGAGACTATTTCTATACCCCCTCAACAGCCGGGGGTTATGACTATTTGGCTATATAGAACTATAAAATACGTAAAAACAAGAAAATGCTCAGTAAGGAGGTTTGATTATTCAAGGACAACTCACTATCTGAAAAGAATCGAAACTTTTTGAATGCTGCAATGTCAGATTGTTGTACAGTTGTTTCTGTTAGGCTGTTCCAAAGTATCACTGTGTAAGGAAAAAAAGAATAATGAAAAAGATGCTGTATGCATATGTCGGGAGGCCCTCATGGGTCTTTCAAGACAACGTTGACATGGGTACTGAATATCCAGGAATTGGTTCTGTTCTACATCTGCGGACAAAGAAAGAGAAGACAAATATGTTATTTGGACGTTGTAAGTTAGGCTGCTCACTCAATATAATGTAGCTATTCTGCAATGATAATGATAAAATCAAGACTTTTGAATATCAAAGACTAGGATTTGTTCTACATCTGCAAACAAAGACAGTAAGAGAAGACAAATGTTATTTGGATGTATAATATAGGCAAACACTTACATTAACAGTTTTCAATACATGCAAATTTCAATATTGAATGAACAAATGATAAACAGTTATGACATTGTATGTTTGCCAAAACAAATTTATAAGTATGAGGAAATGTAAAACACCAGTGCAAAATACATTTCAAAACATTCAAACTTAAATAACAAGTAAAACATATACAAACAAATATATGTGTATTAGCATTAATGACATTGTGCAATAACTTAAACTAATTCATTAGATTTAAACATATCATAGACAAGTGAAAAACAGTTTTCAAAACATACACAATTTAACATCTAGCAAATAAACTTAACACATAGCATTGTACAAAAGAAGAATACATTAAGTAAATGAAGTATAGGTCAAACATTAAAGTTGTGAATGCATTCACTCAAAACATGCAAAATGTGAAATCTATTGAATCAATTAAACAACAATTATAACAACAAGTATATTCAAAACCTTATTGTAAACAATGTAAGCTAATAAATGTAACATTATGTGAATCAAAAACTTAAATACTAAACTAACTTAACATGTCCATTGTGTGGGGTTCTACCAACTGCAGGACTGGCAACCGAGACTATTTCTATACCCCCTCAACAGCCGGGGGTTATGACTATTTGGCTATATAGAACTATAAAATACGTAAAAACAAGAAAATGCTCAGTAAGGAGGTTTGATTATTCAAGGACAACTCACTATCTGAAAAGAATCGAAACTTTTTGAATGCTGCAATGTCAGATTGTTGTACAGTTGTTTCTGTTAGGCTGTTCCAAAGTATCACTGTGTAAGGAAAAAAAGAATAATGAAAAAGATGCTGTATGCATATGTCGGGAGGTCCTCATGGGTCTTTCAAGACAACGTTGACATGGGTACTGAATATCCAGGAATTGGTTCTGTTCTACATCTGCCGACAAAGAAAGAGAAGACAAATATGTTATTTGGATGTCAAGCTGGTCCTGTAAAACAAGGTGAATAGTACTAAACCAAACAAGTTAGAGATAAACAGGTGGGGCGAATCTGTTTGTAAACAATTGATGTGAAATATATAATGACATAAACAACGATTATAGCAACCTGATCTGGACCCAGATCGTTACAACAAATCAATCCAATGTCTCTGATGGAACAATAGAAGGTACATCAAATGGTCAGAGCAAAACAGAACAAAGATATCATGTGACAGAACATGCCAACACCCATGCTTGAACAAACTAATAGAAACGAGTGTTACAACTCAAACCCCAAAACATCATTGCAGGTTACATGCTCCTCCTCTCCAAAAAATGAAATCCTATCATTGTCATGTCGGTATAAGGTCAATGTCATACGTATGTCAAAACCTAATCTACTACCTACTAATTAACGACTACAAGGATTAAATAAAATACAGATAAAAGAGTACACAAGTATTCCAGGGATCAGTAGTATTAATGTACAATATTGCGAAGAAAATATTGAGACAAAGGGAGAAAAGGCTGTTTCATTTTTTTCATTTTTCTCAATGTTTCCCAAAATATAATAAGGATAACACTAGTGTAACATATCGCTGGTTTTCAACAAAAACCTTGTAACTACAGCTTAAAACAAGCTGCAGTTACAAGATTTTCGTTAAAAAAGTGACGATATTGAACAGTAAATGAACCAATGTGAAAGAATAAATCAATTTCTACCTACAGTTATGGATTCCTACCCTTCTCTGTTCCTGATGGCTTATAAACCTTCTGTTGATGCAACACAGCACCTTTAAACCTTAAATAGATTTGGATAAAGAAAAAGATTTGTGTACAATAGTCAAATATAAACATTAAAGTGACATTTCAGAAATTTTTGTCATAAATTTTACTTTTATTTTTATCTGAAAGAGCATAATTTCCTTATGAAAATTCTGAACATTTCAAGCCAAAATATTGCGCCGTTTACGAGAAATTTATATTTTTGTGTTAGAATTGAACAAATTGTTGTGGACAACAGTTCGGATTTATATGCAATTTATCGATTATGTCTCAACTTTAAATGCGTGTTTCTCGCTTATTGGCAAAAACTTAAACAAGAGCCGTCATAGACGGATAATGCTCCCCGAATAAGTGTTTGTCACAAAATAAAAATTATCATACATTAAGCCCCCTTTTCCCATGACAGATTTTTTGTACACACATGTATTATGATCTAGAACATCTCATTTATCACAAAAGTACAAAATTTCATTAAATTCTGCCCATTGGATGAAGAGAAATTGGAGAAAATCTAATTTTTACATCAAGGCCCCTTTTTCCATGACGCAGTCTCAAATCAACAAACGGAGAAAAAGGTTCCTAGGGATTATGCCTGGGAGTTCAAATGTGAAGTTTCGTTGAATTTGGTTTAAGGGTTGCTGAGATATGGCTGTGGACGGACGGACGGACACACGGACGGACGGACAGCCGGACGGACGAACGGACAGCATGGCGACTATATGCTCCCCCGAAATTTTTTCGGGGAGCATAAAAAAACTAATAGTATTTATACTCATTAGAATAACCAATCTTGGCATCAAGACATACTTTCAAAAATTGAAATTGGAATGAAATGTCCCTTTAAGACAAAAGGTGAAAATGCTGCTCAATAGTGTTTGCTCCTTTTGTCTCAATGTTTTCCTGAGATGTTTATCAAACCATTCCAAAATGACAAACTTAAGAATGGTCACATTTGAAAGATTTGATTTTATTGGGATTTAACGCCGTTTTCAACTGCTTTAGTCATATAGCAACGGCACCTTACCATGGGTTGCTGGTATTTCTCGCCAGTATCACCACAATATCCAAACCAAGCCTCCAGCTGCTATCTCACAAAGATGATTTACGCCCATTACATTTGAAAGAGGTAGATGCCGAAATGGATAATGATTAGTATTAGTGTACAATATTGCAAAGAAACTATTGAGACAAAGGGAGATAAAATGCAGTTTCACTTTTTTCTCTTTGTCTCGATGCTTTCCAAATGATAATATAGATAAGACTGGTGTAACATATCATTGCTTTTTCAACAAAAACCTCGTAACTGCAGCTTGTTTTAAGAAAGGTTTTCATTGAAAAATGACAATATTGAGCAGTAAACCAAGCAATGAGTAAGAAACAAATTTCTACCTACAGTTTAGGAGTCCTACCCTTCTCTGTTCCTGATGGCCTGTAAACCTTCTGTTGATGCAATCCCCCAACTTAAACCCTTAAATAGATTTGGATAAAGAATAAGATTTGTGTACAATATTCAAATGTAAACATTAAAACAAAAGGTGAACATATTTTAGATTTAGCAAAGTGGTGAAAGGTAAATGAATCAAATTTCTGCCTAATTAAATTCTGATTTGGATTAAAAATGACATTTATGAATAATAATGAGCAGAAAATGTTGAATCTATTTGAGAAAATACTAATTTGTATCAAAAGCATTTTCTATCAATTTTATCCTTATCAAAGCAACATAAGTATTTTAGATTACAATAATGGAAGTTGATTAATTTTTAACATAGAACTTCTGAAAAAGATGGCACTGAAAATATCAAGGCAAAATGAGAAAAAATCTAAGTGACTTTCTCTGTCTGTTTTTCCAGTTGTTGCTTTACAATTTTCCATTTCTTTACAACAAAAACCTTGTAACTGCAGCTTAAAACAAGCTGCAGTTATGAGGTTTTAACCCTTTCCCAAACAAGACCTGGTTTTGACGTCCCTAATAAAAAGGCATGGGAAAACATTGAAGCAAAAGAAGAAATTGCTGATAAACAGCAATTTCTCCTTTTGCCTCAATATTTTCTGGGCTATCAGTGACCCAAATTGAATTATCATCAACATCTATTTTGTCATCAGCAGCATCTTTCAAATTGGACCACCTTATAATTTGCCGTTTGGGAAAGGGTTAATTGAAAAGCGATGATGTGTTTGTGAAACACAAATGACCCAAAACAGCTTTAGAAAAGGCCAGTGTCAAGTTTTTGGACAGACAGGTGGACAGATAAACAAGAGTAAAACAATACTAGCAATATGCCCCATATCTTTCAATAAAGGGTAATCAAATTTTCAATCAGTAGTATGTCTTAATTAGAAAATTATTCTATTTTAAATTCTAAATAAACGACAAATATCTACCTTCCATTTAATGAATGATGCACAGAAAAAAACTGTCCAAATTCAGAAAATGATTACGTTTATCCTTACAAGGAAGCATTGAGAGGAAAGCAGAAAATTATTATCTGCATTTATCATTTTCTTACAGCCTTTTCATAAAGCATTGCGAGTGAATATCAAATAAAAAGCTTGGACTTGTTTGAGAAATGCTTCAATACTACTAAAGCCTACCTAACATGAGTAAAACACCGGTTATTTTTACCCATGGTTTTATCTACATGCTACTAATTTCTAAATGATGCAAGTATGTGGCCCCCCTAATACCATACTTGCACTATACCTAAGTATGTACCTATAAATCATAAACTACTAGTATTTATCTCATCAATGTATAGAAACTAATAAGTCATTTCTCAAACAACAAAGTTATAGACATGTCTATTTGAAAAGTTCTGGAAGAAAAGAAAATACTGCAGATATTGAGCATTTTCTTTTTTTCTCTCAATGTTTCCTTTCCTGATACTTTGAATTAGTATTTTTAGATCTATATTTTCTCAAATAAATGTTTAGTTTTTTTAGACTATTCTTTAAATTAAAGGGTAACTCAATAAATGCTATCATAAAAACTCTATGGTTTCATTTTAGTTATCATATAATGGCAAAATTCTGAATTTTCAAAAAAAAAAAAAAAAAAAAAAAACAGCGTAACTAAACAAATGATTAATACTCCATTTCTTAATTTTCCACAATGTTTTCCACAGTTTTTAATAATAAGTGACAAAAAGCACTATTTTGTCACATATACGGAATTAGTTATTATCAAAAGGTAATGAAATAAAGTCCTATTTGAAACAAATTCCGTAATTTCACTTAATAACATTAACAGAAAACGAGAAATGCAAGAAACGAACCTTAATTCCCAAATCCATTCACAAGCTACTTTTGGTTCTTTACTAGAACCCTGGCACGTGATCTCTGCAAATCTAATTTGTTCGTGTACACTTTCCCGAAAAGCAAAAATAGTCAAGTTTCAATTTGAAAGCTTCTACAGACGCCTACATGTGTGGCGTGAAATGTAGAATTCCTGTAAAAACTACAATAAAGATCATAAACAGAAAATATTGAGGCAAAAGAAGAAAATACTGCTTATCAGTATTTTCTTCTGAAATTGCATCAATGTTTTCCCAATCTTCCTCAAAACATGTCAAAAACAAATCTATGTGGAAAATGTTATAGCTCAGAAAATGCGAAAAGGTCGGCAATAGTCTAGATTAGCATTTTCTTCTATATTCAAATATATAAATCCTTTCCCCCAAAAACCAGGGGACTTCAAATTAATTCATTAATTAGGGGTGGGGTAAATCAACAAATCACGTACATCGAAAAGAAAACATGCCAGCGTTTTCTTCCTACAAGTCAAATTATTCAATGTTCAAGACTGACAAACGACACAAATGAATGCAGACAATAAGGAAATAAATGCGCAAAATCTACATTATTTTCTTTAAATCATTCATTTGTTTACAATACTTAACATAATTCAATAATCACCTTAGTTTCCTTGTTGAATTTGGTTGTTGTCCCGACCAGTGCGTCGTGCTAAATGACGACCGTCAAAATGTGCGTTCAGTAAAAAATGGCGGGTGAGCGAAATTCAAAGTTACCTCTCGCACGGGTATAATTATTGTACACTTGTGGTCAACTAATCCGAGTCTTCTCTGACGTAAATACGCTCTTTGATATTATGATTTTTCGTAAATAGCGAAAAATCATAATATCAAAGAGCGTATTTACGTCAGAGAAGACTCGGATTAGTGGTCAACTAGGTTAATTTTACCACTTAAAATTTAGCAGATACGAAGTAGCTCTTATCCAAACAATAAATGACATCTAGACCAATTAGGGAAAAAAGCTTGAGAAATCATTGAAACAAAATCAGAAAATGATAGTGCTGATAATCAACATATTTTCTCCTTTCGTCACAATACTTTTTTGTCCCGTGAATTTATCTTTATGTGCATATGAAAACAAACAAACAAACAAACAAAAAAAACAAAAAAAAAACAAAAAAAAAAAAAAACAAGGAGTGTTTGTGAAATTTTACAAATACCCCGGCCTCACCCATTAAGGCCAATGTTTCAGACTGGCAGACGGACGAACGGACAGACAACCGTAAAACAATATGCCCCAGATCTTTCAATACGGGGGTATAAAAATATCCTTTACTTGTTGATCAACATTCATTTTGTCGTCTGCAGCCCTTTCAAATTGGGAACGATTTTCTCCAGTTACCCAGGACGTAATTTCTGACAAACATTATAATATTTCGTGAGTGAATCTCGTAACTAGGCTACGGATTGAAACGAAATTTTGCAACAACAATGACGGTATATCAAAACATAACGGTAAATCCAGTCTATTTTTAGCACAATAGTCTTTGCTATTGGGGGTAGAGAGAGGGTAGAGAGGATAGAAATGGGGGTGGGTTGGGGGTGTTCTAATTAGCATTCTCAATAAATTTTACAGATTTCATACTTGACTTCAGGGCATTATTCGAGGAATAATGTATTCTTGCCGACGTGTACTTTTCAGAAAAAAAAAAAAAAAAAAAAAAAAAAAAAAAGACATAGCATGTGGATTTCTAAACTCCACTACCCGCGAGGGTGTGTAGCAGAATATGAAGATAGAAATGAGCCGGGATCTGGAAAAACGTCCCTTAAAGCATTTTCAAAAAATGAGTTTCAAGATCAGCATATTATCAAATGCAGTCCAATGTGCACCCATGCTGCTCTCTTTAAGTTACTACAGGTCACAAAGAAGCTATTAGAGAACAACATGGATCCTGATCAGACTGTGCGTATGCACAGGCTGATCTGGATCTATGTTGGGCTCAAAAGCCTTAAGGGACGTTTTTCCAGATCCTGGCTCAAATATTTAGACTGGTCGGCAGGTTCAAACTGAAAGAATTTGTAGATGACAAAAATAACGCTACCTCTAATTTAATACAAACCACATTATGTTCGATCATAAAAATACATGCTTGTTATCCGCATTTTCTCCTTTTCCTGTATGTTTTACGAAGTCTAAAGCCGTACCAAAGAGGATCGTTAAAAGAAATATAAAATTTTATGCTTTTCAACTAAAACCTCGTAAATGTAGCTTGTTTTAAGATGCAGTTACGAGGTTTTCTTTGAAAAGAAGCGATATACTGTTCGGAAATGGAATAATGAGAGAAAAATTATGGCCGCCACAACTCTGACTGTAATAATTCCACCTCGCCATTTTCTTCTAGACTGACCATTTGAAATTTCAGCGATGATACGCATGTAATTTATGTTTATTCTTAAACTTTAAATAGCCCTTAGATGTGTCAAAAGTGGTCATTTACCGCGGCAAATAGATCTGCCCTCTCTGACAAAATGTCGCCAAAAAATGTCACCAATCAATGGTTTGATATCGTTAACCTATGTGGGCGAGCAGCTGGAGGCTCGGTTATGGTGTTATGGTAGTACTGGTATGAGAAACAACAGGAATCCATGGTTAGATGCCCCAGTCGCCGCGATATGACCATAGCAGTAGAAAACGGCTTGAAAACCCAAATAAACAAACAAACAAAATTGATCATTATTTTGGAAGCAGAGGGCAAAATTTCAGACTCCCCCGCCCAATTCTTTCTATCAAATATACCCATGAAGGAAATTGCATAGTAAACCACCCGTGTTCTAAATTGACAAAATTAATGCAGACCTTCAAAGTGATTCACTCGCGAAAATCATTTGTACATGTATACAATATGTACAAAAGATGTGCCAAAGTCAGGAAAAAAGGGATTATTTAACCATTTTCCAAACAAGATATAGTTTTGACATACCTATATTACAAAAGGCTTGATAGTCAGCAATTTCTCCTTTTGTCTCAATATTTTCTGTGCTATATTGCAAAGATATCCTTTCTATTTCGACATTCATTTTATGGTCTGCATCAGTCTTCAAGTTGACAAGCATATTTTTTGTCGTTGGAATAATTGTTAAACCTTTCCAAAACGAAGAAAAACCCGTTTTGAACAAGTAACTTTACCAAACGACAAAAATTAGAGTAGGCCTAGTCCAATTTGAAAGGAGTTGCAGACAATAAAATGAATGATAATTGGGTATGGGTTTTGGTAAAATTTAGCTCAGAAAATATCGAGGCAAAATGAGGAAATTGCTGATTAACATCACTTTCTTCTTTTGCATCAAAGTTTTTCCAAACATCTATTAAGGACGTCAATCCATGTCTTGTTTGAATAAGGGCTAATATAACTTGCTGCTTTAGGCCGATCACAACAATATGGCACAAGTTTATAAAATCTATAAACAACACAATATTCGACCCCCAATTTACTAACGTAATTTTGCACGCGATGGTTCAAAATTTACAGGTGCCTAACACCTGCAAGATTCGAACCACACCTGCAAAATTGTATTGGAAAATATAATCACATTCCCCTTGTTTTCACAAGTAAAATTTGCGTAAACATGTGCAATAATAAATGTGATTGGATTATTACTTATAAAGTACTTTGAGAAACAAAAGTGTAAAATTTTAATATGTATAGTTTCTACTTTCATATTGGGACTACATTTCGTATTTTACAAAGAATGAGCAGATGGAGGCTCGGGAATGATGTGGTAGTCCAGGTGAGAGAGAAAACAGAAATCCATGGTTAGATGCTTTAACCGCCGTATTCGCACACATATGTATGATTTTAGGGTAGTCCAACCATAATGAGATTCGCGTGACGTCGGAATTTTTCGTTCATGACGTTAACAATGCATGGTTTGTAGCGTTGGGACATATTCCACAACCGAATTTTCACTGACGACGTCGCCCGAACAATGCCGACGTCACATGAATCTCAGATGGGATTTGACTATCTCAAAGTAGGCCTAATGTTAACCCTTCCACTGGCGTAGCTAGTCGAAAATAAAGTGTACGCAAATCGCATGCCTAATGTATCAAGGGTGGTTTGATGGCAGGCTCCATATTGCTGGGGTGAGTCTTGTGGGCATATCCCAGTTTTTTTTTTTTTTTTTTTTTTTTTTAATTCAATGTAGATGCTTAGGCAATACATACCAAATGCCCATCCGGAGCCACGAATGACAATGGTCATTCGTGGCTCCTGGTGGGTATTTAGTATGTAGGCCTATTTTAATGGCGATTCAGGTGTTTATTTCAAGGGAAACAAAAATCCACATTTTTATTTCATTTTATTTGCGATGTGTACGCAATCACGTTTTTGCTTACGGGTTGCAACGCCTAACTCCTCCCTTACCTAAAACAAGACCCGCCATTGAAACGTCTATGGTAGAAGAATTGGGGGAAACATTCAGACAAAAGAAGAAAATGCTGATAAACCAGCGTATCCTGGTCCTTTGTCTGAATATTTTCTGCATTATCCTATAGGCTAACCCGAGTTTTCTTTGATAAAATACGCTCTTTGATATGTTGATGCCGCGACATCAACATATCACAGAGCGAATTTCATCAGAGAAAACTCGGATTACTTATAGACCTACGCGAATTTTATCTTAATCAATACCATTAATAAATTTTGTCACTTTGAACCAGATTTTAACTTGGAACGGTCCAAATGATTTACTTAGAAAATTGTTAAGCTATACTGAAATGAAAAAGAAACGCACGGTAAGCTTTGTGCGAAATAAAAATAAAATTGGAAAGGGTTTCCAAAAGTTTTACGTTGATGTCGAAGAGACACATCGAGGGCTCAATGCAAAACTATTGTACCCCCCCCCTTTTTTTTACAATTTTTGTGTGTTTTCTGAATCTGTTGTAAGAAAAATGGGATAGACGAGGGAACTTCACAACATCATATAATTATGACCGCTGACCATTCGACTTAGAAGTTTATAGGCCCTATATTTCTTTCCCTACAAAACTCAGTAGGCTAATCAACTCATTCCCACATAATGATTATTTTTGACGCACCACACGATAAAGCACAGCGTAGAATCACAGGACACAACATTTTTCTATTACTTTTCATAATTCTATTAACAGGCCTAGGTCTATATATGACGGATCCCATATAGATCTCTAGATCTATAACCGATTAAAAAAAAAAAAAAACAGTTTGATGCAGAGTTCATGAAATTGTAGTCTGCAATAAATCTATTTCATTGGAATTTTCTTATGTTTCTTCTCAATTTTCTTCAATGCATTTCTATCAAATATTAATTAATCTATAGATTATTTTTGGAACCCCCCCCCCCCCCCCCCCCATTTTTCAGTTAAAAAAAACGGTCGATCTATCTTGGGTGCGAATTTCTACTACTTCCTGTTTTGGTCACAGGTTATCAGCAACAAGCCCTGTTTAAGTTTGTTCTCGTGTTTGTTTGCTCAACATCTACACAGTTTGGTAATATATCTTATTTTATACGGTTGTGTATCGAATTTATAGATGAAATAAGTTATTGATTGGGTAATGTCGATTGATTGAAGTAATTTTGGTTTCGGACATGTCTATTTACCGGATAACACCAATAATTTGAGTATTTTATATGTTTCATTATAATTATTCTAGAGCATCGTATTATAAACTTTCAAATGTATGATTTTATAAACATGATACAGTTTAAAAGAATCATTATATAGTGTTGTATTGTAAATTTGTAAAACGTGATGGTCTTTAACTTCATCATGTGATTGTCAATTGCAAAATAGAAACTAGAAAGAGAATATTAGGGTAAACATGCCAGAAAGCAGTTTGTATTGCAACAAGTTGTCAATCATGATTTTAAACTTTGGTGGCAATAAATGTTTTAACCCTTTCCCAAATGGCAGAATTTAAGGGTGATCCACTTCAAAATCTGCCACAAATGATGAAATAGAAGTTATTCAAGATGGAATTTGTGTAAAATATTGCATAGAAAATATTGAGTTAAAAGGAGAAACTGCTGTTTATCAGCAGTTTCTTCTTTTGTTTCAATGTTTTCTCAAGCCTTTTATATTAGGGATGTCAAAACCAGGTTTTGTTTGGGAAAAGGTTAAAACTTAAAACAGTGTTTGTAAATAATATTCCTGTCACTTTTGTTTTCAGCAATGAGTTACCCATACGGCGGAGGTGGGGGATACCCAGGTCAGGGGCCACCAGGTGGCTACCCCGGCTATCCTGGTGGTCCTCCGGGAGCTTTCCCTCAACAAGGATACCCACAACAACCTCAGGTAGGTACAACATACGGGGGAGGTGGGGGATACCCAGGTCAGGGGCCACCAGGAGGCTACCCCGGCTATCCTGGTGGTCCTCCAGGAGCTTTCCCTCAACAAGGATACCCACAACAACCTCAGGTAGGTACAACATACGGGGGAGGTGGGGGATACCCAGGTCAGGGGCCACCAGGAGGCTACCCCGGCTATCCTGGTGGTCCTCCAGGAGCTTTCCCTCAACAAGGATACCCACAACAACCCCAGGTATGTACAACATAGGGGAGAGGTGGGGATACCCAGGTCAGGGGCCACCAGGGGGCTACCCCGGTTATCCTGGTGGTCCCACGGGAGCTTTCCCTCAACAAGGATACCCACAACAACCTCAGGTATGTACAACATACGGGGGAGATGGGGGATACCCAGGTCAGGGGCCACCAGGGGGCTACCCTGGTTATCCTGGTGGTCCCCCGGGAGCTTTCCCTCAACAAGGATACCCACAACAACCTCAGGTATGTACAACATACGGGAGATGGGGGATACCCAGGTCAGGGGCCACCAGGGGGCTACCCCAGTTATCCTGGTGGTCCTCCGGGAGCTTTCCCTCAACAAGGATACCCACAACAACCTCAGGTATGTACAACTTACGGGGGAGGTGGGGGATACCCAGGTCAGGGGCCACCAGGAGGCTACCCTGGCTATCCTGGTGGTCCTCCGGGAGCTTTCCCTCAACAAGGATACCCACAACAACCTCAGGTAGGTACAATATACGGGGTGGTGGGGGATACCCAGGTCAGGGGCCACCAGTGGGGCTATCCCGGTTATCCTGGTGGTCCCCCGGGAGCTTTCCCTCAACAAGGATACCCACAACAACCTCAGGTATGTACAACTTACGGGGGAGGTGGGGGATACCCAGGTTAGGGGCCACCAGGGGGCTACCCTGGCTATCCTGGTGGTCTTCCGGGAGCTTTCCCTCAACAAGGATACCCACAACAACCTCAGGTATGTACAACTTACGGGGGAGGTGGGGGATACCCAGGTCAGGGGCCACCAGGAGGCTACCCTGGTTATCCTGGTGGTCCCCCGGGAGCTTTCCCTCAACAAGGATACCCACAACAACCTCAGGTATGTACAACTTACGGGGGAGGTGGGGGATACCCAGGTTAGGGGCCACCAGGGGGCTACCCTGGCTATCCTGGTGGTCCTCCGGGAGCTTTCCCTCAACAAGGATACCCACAACAACCTCAGGTATGTACAACTTACGGGGGAGGTGGGGGATACACAGGTCAGGGGCCACCAGTGGGGCTATCCCGGTTATCCTGGTGGTCCCCCGGGAGCTTTCCCTCAACAAGGATACCCACAACAACCTCAGGTATGTACAACATATGGGGGAGGTGGGGGATACCCAGGTCAGGGGCCACCAGGGGGCTACCCCAGCTATCCTGGTGGTCCTCCGGGAGCTTTCCCTCAACAAGGATACCCACAACAACCTCAGGTATGTACAACATACGGTGGAGGTGGGGGATACCAGGTTAGGGGCCACCAGGGGGCTACCCTGGCTATCCTGGTGGTCCTCCGGGAGCTTTCCCTCAACAAGGATACCCACAACAACCTCAGGTATGTACAACTTACAGGGGAGGTGGGGGATACCCATGTCAGGGGCCACCAGGGGGCTACCCCAGTTATCCTGGTGGTCCTCCGGGAGCTTTCCCTCAACAAGGATACCCACAACAACCTCAGGTAGGTACAACATACGGGGGAGGTTTGGGATACCTAGGTAAGGGGCCACCAGGGGGCTACCCCAGCTATCCTGGTGGTCCCCCGGGAGCTTTCCCTCAACAAGGATACCCACAACAACCGCAGGTATGTACAACATAAGGGGGGAGGTGGGGGATACCCAGGTTAGGGGCCACCAGGGGGCTACCCTGGCTATCCTGGTGGTCCCCCGGGAGCTTTCCCTCAACAAGGATACCCACAACAACCTCAGGTATGTACAACATACGGGGGAGGTGGGGGATACCCAGGTCAGGGGCCACCAGGGGGCTACCCCGGCTATCCTGGTGGTCCTCCAGGAGCTTTCCCTCAACAAGGATACCCACAACAACCTCAGGTATGTACAACATACGGGGGAGGTGGGGGATACCCAGGTCAGGGGCCACCAGGGGGCTACCCCGGCTATCCTGGTGGTCCTCACGGAGCTTTCCCTCAACAAGGATACCCACAACAACCTCAGGTATGTACAACATGCGGGGGAGGTGGGGGATACCCATGTCAGGGGCCGCCAGGGGGTTACCCCGGTTATCCTGGTGGTCCCCCGGGAGCTTTCCCTCAACAAGGATACCCACAACCACCTCAGGTATGTACAACATAAGGGGGAGGTGGGGGATACCCATGTCAGGGGCCGCCAGGGGGCTACCCCGGCTATCCTGGTGGTCCCCCGGGAGCTTTCCCTCAACAAGGATACCCACAACAACCTCAGGTATGTACAACATACGGGGGAGGGGGGGGGGCTACCCAGGTCAGGGGCCACCAGCGGGCTACCCCGGCTATCCTGGTGGTCCTCCAGGAGCTTTCCCTCAACAAGGATACCCACAACAACCTCAGGTATGTACAACATATGGGAGAGGGGGGCTACCCAGGTCAGGGGCCACCAGGGGGCTACCCCGGCTATCCTGGTGGTCCTCCGGGAGCTTTCCCTCAACAAGGATACCCACAACAACCTCAGGTATGTACAACATAGGGGGGAGGTGGGGGATACCCAGGTTAGGGGCCACCAGGGGGCTACCCCAGCTATCCTGGTGGTCCCCCGGGAGCTTTCCCTCATCAAGGATACCCACAACAACCTCAGGTATGTACAACATACGGGGGAGGTGGGGGATACCCAGGTCAGGGGCCACCAGGGGGCTGCCCCGCCTATCCTGGTGGTCCTCCGGGAGCTTTCCCTCAACAAGGATACCCACAACAACCTCAGGTATGTACAACATACAGGGGAGGTGGGGGATACCCAGGTCAGGGGCCACCAGGGGGCTACCCCGGCTATCCTGGTGGTCCTCCGGGAGCTTTCCCTCAACAAGGATACCCACAACAACCTCAGGTATGTACAACATACAGGGGAGGTGGGGGATACCCAGGTCAGGGGCCACCAGGGGACTACCCCGGTTATCCTGGTGGTCCTCCGGGAGCTTTCCCTCAACAAGGATACCCACAACAACCTCAGGTATGTACAACATACGGGGGGAGGTGGGGGATACCCAGGTCAGGGGCCACCAGGGGGCTGCCCCGCCTATCCTGGTGGTCCTCTGGGAGCTTTCCCTCAACAAAGATACCCACAACAACCTCAGGTATGTACAACATACAGGGGAGGTGGGGAATACCCAGGTCAGGGGCCACCAGGGGGCTACCCCGGTTATCCTGGTGGTCCTCCGGGAGCTTTCCCTCAACAAGGATACCCACAACAACCTCAGGTATGTACAACATACAGGGGAGGTGGGGGATACCCAGGTTAGGGGCCACCAGGGGGCTACCCCGGCTATCCTGGTGGTCCCCCGGGAGCTTTCCCTCAACAAGGATACCCACAACAACCTCAGGTATGTACAACATACAGGGGGATATCCAGGTTAGGGGCCACCAGGGGGCTATCCCGGCTATCCTGGTGGTCCTCTGGGAGCTTTCCCTCAACAAGGATACCCACAACAACCTCAGGTATGTACAACATACGGGGGAGGTGGGGGATACCCAGGTTAGGGGCCACCAGGGGGCTATCCCGGCTATCCTGGTGGTCCTCTGGGAGCTTTCCCTCAACAAGGATACCCACAACAACCTCAGGTATGTACAACATACGGGGGAGGTGGGGGATACCCAGGTTAGGGGCCACCAGGGGGCTACCCCGGCTATCCTGGTGGTCCTCCAGGAGCTTTCCCTCAACAAGGATACCCACAACAACCTCAGGTATGTACAACATACGGTGGAGGTGGGGGATACCCAGGTTAGGGGCCACCAGGAGGCTACCCCGGCTATCCTGGTGGTCCTCTGGGAGCTTTCCCTCAACAAGGATACCCACAACAACCTCAGGTATGTACAACATACGGGGGAGGTGGGGGATACCCAGGTTAGGGGCCACCAGGGGGCTACCCCGGCTATCCTGGTGGTCCTCTGGGAGCTTTCCCTCAACAAGGATACCCACAACAACCTCAGGTATGTACAACATACGGGGGAGGTGGGGGATACCCAGGTCAGGGGCCACCAGATGGCTACCCCGGCTATCCTGGTGGTCCCCCGGGAGCTTTCCCTCAACAAGGATACCCACAACAGCCTCAGGTATGTACAACTTTCACTGATAAAACCTTTTATCCCTTTCCCAAGCAACAATATTTTGGGGGTAGTCCAATTTTAAAGCTTCTGCAGATGACAAAATTTAGATAAATAAAGATTGGTTAGTGTAAATAGCACTGAAAATATTGAGGCAAAAAAAGAAACTGGAAAGAGAATATTAGGGTAAACATGCCGCAACGCAGTTGGTTGTCAATCTTGATTTTGATCCTTGGTGGCAATTAATATTTTAACCCTTTCCCAATCGGCAGAATTTTAGGGTGATCCACTTCAAAAACTGCCACAAATGACGAATTAGAAGTTATTCATTATGGAATTTGTGTAAATAATGCTTAGAAAATATTTAGACAAAAGAAGAAACTGCTGTTTATCAGCAGTTCCTTCTTTTGTCTCAATGTTTTCTCAAGCTTTTTCTCTTAAGGACGTCAAAACCAGGTCTTGTTTGGGAAATGGCTAAGCCTTTTTGGATGCCTCACAAGAATGGAGATAAAAGTTTTGGAAAACATAGTGTAAAATGGAGAAAGTACTTGTGATAAGCAATTTATCCATTGCCCACAATGTTTTCTATCCAGAAAGAGCACAAAATTGTAAAATGCCATTCACTTGAATTTTTTGTCTGAAACATTTTTGAATTTGAAACAATTTTGTTGTCTGGTTGTTGTGTAAAATGAAGAAATTACAGATCTATACAAATAAAAAAATAAAATTGCTTTAAGAAAACCCATGGGAAATAAAGCAATTTTATTTTTATGCCCCCGATAGGGAGGCATCATAAATTTGACTTGTCCGTCCGTCCGTCCGTCTGTCCGTCTGTCTGTCCGTCTGTCTGTCCGTCCATCATTCCGTCCAAAAACTTTAACATTGGCCATAACTTCCTTATTACTTAACATATTCGCTTCATACTTTACCACAACATTCCTTGGTACATTACCTTTCTGTAGGCACATACTTTGGTGACCTTGACCCCTGGATGACCTTGACCTTGAACATAGATTGGCCATAATTTAAAATCAAAGCAGTGTCGGGGGCATTGTCATCTTACAGTGACCGCTCTTGTTAAATTTGTATCTGTAATTTCTTCATTTTACACAATGCTCCTTCCCAGAAAGACCAAAGAATTTCCATTTATTTTAAATTGTCGTCTGCAACATCTTTGAATTTCGACAAGCCTAACATATACACCATCTAGTAATGGGTCTTATAAAATACCTAGGAAAAAGGAGAAACATTGTTTAACAGCATTTTCTTCTTTTTTTCTCAATGTTTTCTGAAGCCTAATCTATTTAAGATGTCAAATTGTCAATACCAGGTCCTGTTCAGGATCAAATTGTCAAATTCGAAGATGCATAGCATTACTCAATAATCGAAAATCTTGAAATATTAGAGTTAACTTTTTAAGATCCCTTATGGGTGTATCTACAGGGGTTCTGAAATCTATAAATTGGCCACTTGTCAGTGTATGTTTGTTTGACAAATGTCAGTCGTCCATATGAACAATAAAGAGCAAAATATTGGCAAAATCTACTTGTCCGTAACCTCTTTCGGACTACCTGGGCAACTCGGACAATAGATTTTAGAATCCTTGATCTAATGAACCTTAGATTTGTTTACAAGTACCAGAACAACATTTTCAATTTTTGGCTGTCTTATATTTCAGGTTGCAATGCCAACACCAGAGTCTGCGTCAGCCGCAAGTTATGGACCGCCTGGAGGACTGCCCTATGGTAGTGGACCCCCAGGCGGGATGCCAGGACAAATTGGCTTCCAGGTAATCTTTCTATCCTTAAGGCTTAACCCTTGATTGATTTATAAGTCTGAACTAACTCTCAATGTCAAATAGTGTTTAAACATTGAAAGCTGTTCAAAAACAAGTAAGATTATTATCTAGTCACATGAAAATTGAAAATTATATCTTTTCTTTGTGTGTAAACTCTGCCGCGTTATGACCATAGCAGTTGAAAGAGACGTTAAATGCAAATAAATCAAATCTTTTTGTATATAGCTAATTGACAAACAATTACTCTACAGATGGGAGGAGGTCCACCAGCCAACCCTGGTTACCCACAAGCCCCTGGAATGCCGGGAATGCCAGGAGGACAGCCTAATTATCAGGTATTGATTAACCCTTTCCCAAACAAGACCTGGTTTTGACATCCCTAAAAGAAATGGCTTGGGAAAACATTGAAACAAAAGAAGAAACTGCTGATAACCATCAATATTTTCTCTGTCATATTTAACACAAGTCTTATCTAAAATAACATCCATTTTGTCATTTGTGGCATTTTTTGAAGTGGATCACCCTAAAGGGCGGTGTTTTGCTAACAACAGGGCTAGAATTTCCCTGAAAAAATGACTCGCAATATTTTGCCTGTGGCTTTTGAATACACTAGCAAAAAGGCAAATTTACTTGCAATCTGTTTTGGTTTTCATTTTGAAAAATAAAAGCATTATAATATGCTTCATAATATAAAGGACATGTCCGAAACCGAGCACAATTAGTCAATATTTTGAAGTTGTTTTGTAAGCCCTTTTCAGGCTGCATTGGTACAACTTGTAGATTGGGAATATTTTTCCACCTGCCAAAAAAAAAAATCTAGTGACAAATAGAAATACCATCAATTTTCAATTTTAACTAACAAATTGCCACTATGCTAGTGGAAATTGGAGCTCTGAACAAACCCATGAACATTTCTTGTGTAAATTATGTAACAAGACATTTGATTGGATGAGAAATATGCCTGGAACCAATCAGATTGGTTATATTCAATTTTGCCCAAGTAATGTTTGAAAGTTTGTTCAGTAAGATGGTCCTTAAAGGGGCTGATTTGGTGCAGTGGTAACAAGATTGACTCATTAAATTTTTTTGGAGACAAATTTCGCTTTTCTTGTGAAAGTAGATCTGAAAACAGATTTATTGCTTAAAGAATGGAAGGTTTGACCCATCACTCTTATTGAGCAGATGAATTAGACAAGTTGTTAACCTTTACCATCTGACAAGCTAATTGTGACCTGTCACACTAAAAGGAACCTTATAGTAAGTGTGAAAAATATCGACCCTAGTCAGTCTGCGCCGTCCACGCAGCCAGACTAGGGCCGAATCTTTTCACTTTTATGTAATTTTCTAAATCCGGAATATTTCCCCTATCTTACTATATGTTTATTTTCCGCGTACGGGATCTGCTTGACCTGTGCTGAGTCTGACAAGTTTGTCAAAATTTCGATTTTTGGAGTTCGGATAAGGTCCCTTTTAGCATGACGGGTCACAATTATTTAATATTTTCTTTACAGCAAAACATGGGTGGTTACCCTAACCCCAGTTACAACACCCCTGCACCACCCCAGCCAGGTTACCCGTCCGGTGGAGCAGCTGGGTACCCACAACCAGGGGGAGCACCTGGATACGGACAACCAGGGCCAGGGGCTCCAGGCTACCCACAAGGGGGAGGTGCTCCAGGCTATCCTCAGGCCAGTGGAGCAGGGTACCAGCCACCAGGGGGAGCCCCAGGTTATCCAGGTCAAGGTCAGGGTCAGCCACCGGTGGCGCCCTCTGCACCTGGAGGATATGGAGGTTATGGTCAAGGTCAAGCAGGTCAAGGTCAAGCGTCACAGGGTAATATGGGTTATGGGCCCAATGTGGTACCAGGCAATAATGTGACTGCTTTAGGGCAGGGTGGTGCTCATACTGGATACAAGATTAGGGTAAGGATAGAGGTATCTTTTTTATTTCTTGTGAAAAAAATGATGGAAATGAATAGTATTTGGCAAAGCAGAATTTTCATTTAGTTATTCAAACTCATGTTAAGATAGAAAAAAATATGCTTACTGCAGTATGAAAATGTTTTCTTTATATGAATTAATTTTTAGTGCAAATAATTTGATATTATTTCATATTTAAAAAGAGAGAGAAAAAGAAATGAAAATGTGGATAGAGAATTCCAGTTCTTTGTGATAATTTTGTAGGAAGATGGAACATTGAAACCAGCAGCAAATTTTAGTCCAGAAAATGATGCTAAATTACTCAGAAAAGCCATGAAGGGTCTAGGTAAGGGTTCAATTTATCTTTTTTATGCCCTCATATAGAGAGATTGGGGGCTTATTGTTTTACTTATGTCAATCTGTTCGTCCGTCTTAGTCTACCTAAATTATAGAAAAAAGGCTCTAGAAAACACTTTTGTAGGAACTTTTTGTTAATGCTCGACATCCATGCCTAAATGAAACTTTGATATGTAAGGAAGATAACTAGGGGGGATGTCACCCTATAGAGGTCATTTTAAGGTCACCACGAGGTCAAAGGTCAACTAGGTGCAAAAAACCATGGTAAAGCATGAAAATCCGCTATAACTCACTTAGTTCTGGGTGTAGACTAACAATATTGGTATCAAAATGAAGCTGAGACATTTATCTTCATTTTGCAATATAGATATGCAAATCAGCTAATTTGCATATGTATAATTTTGAAGAATTAATTGGAAATTTTGATGAATTTTTGGGTCATTTTTTAAGAATATAGTTAGAAAATGAGCTGTAGCTCGCATAGTTGGTGCTGTACATTCACGTATTGGTACCAAAATAAAGCTTAGACATGTATCCTCAAGTTGCGGTATGAAAATTAGCTGAATTGCATATGTACAATTTTTGATTAATTTTCTAATTAATTAATATAGCCCACCTAAATCTGACCCAAAATATGACTTGTGTAGGAACCTTTTATTATGCTCCCCGAAGGGAGAGCATATAGTCGCCGCTTCGTCTGTCCGTCCGTCCGTCCGTCCGTCCTGTCCGTCCGTCATTCCGTCCGTCCGTCCGTCCGTCCGTCCGTCCGAAGCAATATCTCCATAACCCTTGGGCCAAATCAAATGAAACTTACCATGTGAACTCCCTGTGACAAAATGCCGATGTACTTTTCCCCGTTTTTGGATTTGAGGCCTTGTCATGGGAAAAGGGGACTTATGGTGAAATATAGTTTTTCTCTAATTTCTCCTAGTCTAATGGTCAGAATTTCATGAAATTTCATATTTGAGTAGCAAATCAGATGCCCTTGACAATAAAGTGCTCTCCATGGCATACATTTATTGTGACAATGCCTTATTCGGGGAGCATTGTCCGTCTCTGACGGCCCTTGTTAATGCTCCACTTATATGTTTGATTCGCTATTTAGGGTATAAGCAATCAACCTAGGGTGGATGTATCATTTTGAAAGGCCTTTTAAGGTCGTAACGAGGTCAAAGGTCATAACGAGGTCAAAGGTCAAATGAGTGCAATTTCAGGTATATGCCTTTTACAAAGCTACTTTTATTGCATTTCGAATATGATGTTTAAGCTGAAACCACTTGTAGTTGTATTATATATGTCTGAGTTTGAAATAATGCTGATTTATACTAATTTCTGTACTTTTTGTGGTGTTTGTGTTAATAATAAACACAAAATTCGTCCTGTTTTAGTGCATTTTTTGTAAAACTATATTTTTGAAATGTACAGAAAAGTCATTGAACCGCTCAAAATGATGTTTTATGTTGAAACAATCAACCAAAGTTAATGGCAAATATAAAATGCACATTTATCACATCACATATAATTTAGTAATTCTATAGTGTCTTAAGAAATTTATATAAACATTTGTGCTACTTTATTTGTGTACAACGAGTAATTTGTAATTGAGAGTACTCACGAAAAAATGAAGACATCGCCAAAACACAGATGTACAAAATGATTCAGCAACAATCCTGTGTTTCTTGTTTTCTATAATTATATCCAAACATAATTTGGTGTGACATTCAATCCATGAAATGTCACACAATGTTATGTTTTGCGACGATTATATAAGGCAGCGGAACATGTGGCTTTGTGTGTCTAAGATCTTAAACCGTGATAAAATCTGGACAAATCAGATGTTTAGATTTTTCTTTTCCTTACAGATCTAGTTTAATGTCATTACAACTAATATTGAAAGTCCAAGCGTATTTATAATTGTTGTTAGAACCTGCTACTGATGTAATTACGTGTTTTTTGACGTATAGGTACATGCTCACTTATTTTTGGGGTAATTTCCTGTAAAAAAATAACTGTATGTAATTAAAATAATTGAAAATATGGCCTTTAATATTTCTTTGTTCAACATTTCAGCTTTGTCTGACCTGTAATGGCTTCGATTACGACAGATATAAAACCCCATATCACATAATTTTGTAAATACGATCACATCAATGAACATATTTTACATACTTTTATGCCGCTGCATGATTATCGATTTATGTCATTTACGTTATGAATCTTGTTTTCTGTTATAACAAGTCTGTAAACGGTTAGACCATATGCTAAAATTTAACTTCTGTGGATCATTAGAGATTTATGCTTGGGAATACTAATGGCCTTTTAAATGAACTGATATTTTACCAATTCGCAAACAACGTCATAGTTTTAACATCACTGGTAAAATGCTTTAGAAATCGAAACAAAAGAAGAAAATGCTGATGTCAAAAATTTCTTCTTTTGCCTCAATATTTTTTCTATATGTATGTTGTACATGAATTCTGTCTTTGTAAATATCAACTGTGTCGTTTTTAGCAGCTTTCAAATCGGCCCACCTTTCAATTTCTCCGTTTTGCAAAGGATAAAACCATATCGTCTAGGTCAAAGTCCTGTATACTGACCTTTTATCCAACGGAATGGGTACAGTATGTGGCTTCATAAACACATTCAAACATAAAAACTTGTCCCGAAAGGTATCATTTGCAACGAGATGAGCTATACTTTGTTTTGCATCCACATGACATGAGCTGTGTACAAGTTGAAGGAACGGCTGCTTCAAACCTTCGCCATTGTCTTTCCAGCCTCCACACCTTTCAGTATCCTCTGCAGTAAAACTTGGGTTATCTGCTGATATCCCTATCGCTGCCTATTCGTTACATCTCGCTATGTGTAATTGCAAAGTATTTGTCATCGGAGGTAGTAGTTCAAGTGCTTTCTTGGCTTTCATAAAGAGTCGATATCTGCAGACAAGAACATGAAGTATGCAAAGATACAGTTCTATGTTCTCAGAATTCCCATCACGGCCTGCATCTTCTAAGAGTTCTGGACATTCAACATACACTTTACAACATGACTTCCTAACTTATTCCACTCAAAGACGTTGTATTACAACCTGTCAGCGAAAGGAACCCAACCAGGTTGTGGATGATGTCAGTTCCTAGTTTGCTAGCAAAACTGTGTATAAGGAATTAATTCCTTGACTTCTAAAGACGTTCCTGACACCATTCATGTTTCAACATCCAGTGAACAAACATGGTATATAAAAAGCAATAGTACATCCGTGTCTTTACATATCACAAAAATCCTACCATACCCTGAATTTGTTTGCACGCTTTGCATGCATAAGGATACGAGTGTCTACATCCTCATGGTCAACACACAAAAATTGTTAGCATTGCATTTTCAGGGTCCTGAAATCCACCAACAGCTACCAAATTAGAGTCATCAAGAAAACATGCAAATCTCGATAAAATTTCATGCCAAGTTTGCCTTGTTCTCATCTAGAGCCATGAGCTGTTCCCAGGATTATGATAGTGGGACATCAGGACTGTCAATAGCCTTGCGTATAGGACGTCGGTTCCCTGTTTTTTGGATCTTGTGGAAGCCTCTATAGATTTGCTCCCAAAGTAATGACAGAAAACAACATCTCATGAATCGGTTGCAAGAAACCAAACTGCACAATACTTTGGTATGTTACATGTGCTATCTGCAATACCAGGCGAATTTATGTTTTTGCACCTAGTTGACCTTTGACCTTGCGGTGACTGTTATACATTGTAATTCAATCTGATTTTTGAGAAATACATGTACAACATAATGCTTAATTCTGTTTTTGACAGGATGAATTGTGTACAACGTCATTAAATTCTTCCTTGAAGCTTCAAAGCACTGTGGGTACCACATATTCACAAAATTGGTGCTAACAGTCAATTATTAAAAATAATGAATAAAGTTGTGTATATGCAATATTACGCTTATTAGCAAAACTAAACTTATGGATAGATGTCTAGGCTCTACTTTGGTACCCATTTGGTAAATGTACACCACCAACCCATTGAGCTTAAGCTTATGTTCCACCGATATTTGAAACTCTGTACAGATAGTCGGTGTTCTGAAACATGAACTGCCACCTGTGTCCGTGTCATCGGCAGATTCGACAAGAAGAATGTGCAGCACTGCTAAATCCCAAATAATGCATGTTTGACAGCCGATCTGCAAAAACTAACAATTTTGACAAAAACGACTTATGTGTTGACCATGAGGAGGCAGACACCCGTATCGTTATACACGCGTCGAGTGCGAACATGGTACGGTAGGATGTAAAGACACAGATGTACTATTTCTCTTTATATACCATGTTGGTTCACTGGATGTTGAAACATGGATGGTGTCAGGAACGTCTAATTCTTGGAAATACTTGTATGCACACAGTTTTTTTTAGGAATCTTGGAAATGCCGTCATTCACAACCTGCGTGGGTTCCATTTGCTGACAGGTTGTGATACAACGTCGTCATTGGGTGGAATAAGTTAAGAAATCCTGCTGGAAATTGTATGGTGAATGTCCGGATCTGTTAAAAGCTGTTGGTCGGGAAACCTGGGAATGTAGAACAGTTTCTTTGCAGACTTTGTGAGTGTTCCTAGGAAGCTCATGATTCAGAAATTGCTGTCTGCAGGTATCAACTCTTTATGAAAGTCAAGATAGCACTTGATCTACCAGCTCCGACTACACATAGCGAGATGTAACAAACATGCAATGATATAGATATCAGCAGATAACCCAACTTTCACTGCAGAGGATACAGGAGAGTGTGCCACTGTGGAGGCTGGAAAGACGATGGCGAATGTTTGAAGCCTGTATGGATGAGATTGGCCGCTGACCCCCCCCCCCCCCCCCCACACACACACATACGCGCGCGCTTGTACACAGCTCATATCACGCGGATGCAAAACAAAGTGCAGCTCATCTCGTTGCAAATGCTATCATCCAGGACAAGTTTGCATGTTTGAATCTGCTTGTGAAGCCACAGACTGTACCAATCCCGCTGGATTAAAGGTCATTGTATGGACATTGACCAAGAAGATAATTATGGTTTAATCCTTTGCCAAACGGAGAGATTGAAAGGTTGGCCAATTTGAAAGCTGGTACAGACAAAACAGTTGGTGTTAACAAAGATAGGAATCGTGTATGATATAGTAGAAAAATATTGAGGCAAAAGAGGAAAATGCTGACATAAGCATTTACTTTTTTGGTTTCGATGATTTGTAAAATCATTTTACCCGCAATGTCAAAATCATATCTTGTTTTCGAATGGGTTAAATACCAGTCTACTTAAGTCAATAATTGCATCAGCTGCAGGTTTTTATGACCGTTGTATGCTCGAACTTTAAATAATAGTTGTAATGACATTGAACTAGATCTGTTAGGAAATGGAAATCTAAACATCTGATTTGTCCAGATTTTATCACAGTTTAAGATCTAAGACACACAAAAACACGTGTTCCGCTGCCTTATATAATCGTTGCAAAACATATCATTGTGTGGCATTTCATGCATTGAATGTCACACCAGATTATGTTTGGATATAATTATAGTACAAACAAGGAACGCAGGATTGTTGCTGAATCGTTTTGTACATCAGTGTTTTGGTGATATCTTCATTTTTTCACGAGTTCTCTGAATTACAAATTACATTGTACTCGTTGCAAACACATAAAGACATAAAGTAGCACAAATGTTTATATTTCTTAAGACACTATAAAATTACTAAATTATATGAGATGTGCTAAATCGGCATTTTATATTTGCCAGTAATTTTGGTTGATTGTTTCAACATAAAACATCATTTTGAGCGGTTCAATGACTTTTCTTTACAGTTCAAAAATATAGTTTTACAAAGAATGCACTAAACAGGGCGAATTTTGTGTTTGTTATCAGCATTATTTCAAACTCAGACATATATTATACAACTACAAGTGGTTTGAGCTTAAACACTATATTCGAAATGCAATAAAAATAGCTTTGTAAAAGGCATTTACCTGAAATTGCACTAATTTGACCTTTGACCTCGTTATGACATTTGACCTCGTTACGACCTTAAAAGGCCTTTCAAAATGATACATCCACCCTAGGTTGATTGCTTATACCCTAAATAGCATATCTAACATATAAGTGGAGAATTAATAAAAGGTTCCTACACAAGTCATATTTTGGGTCAGATTTAGGTGGGCTTTATTAATTAATTAGAAAATTAATTAAAAATTGTACATATGCAATTCAGCTAATTTTCATACCGCAACTTGAGGATACATGTCTAGGCTTTATTTTGGTACCAATACGTGAATGTACAGCACCAACTACGCGAGCTACAGCTCATTTTCTAACTATATTCTTAAAAAATGACCCAAAAATTCATCAAAATTTCCAATTAATTCTTCAAAATTATGCATATGCAAATTAGCTGATTTGCATATCTATATTGTAAAATGAAGATAAATGTCTCAGCTTCATTTTGATACCAATATTGTTAGTCTACACCCAGAACTAAGCGAATTATAGCAGATTTTCATGCTTTACCATGGATTTTTGCACCTAGTTGACCTTTGACCTCGTGGTGACCTTAAAATGACCTCTATAGGGTGACATCCCCCCTAGTTATCTTCCTTACATATCAAAGTATCATTTAGGCATGGATGTCAAGCATTAACATTAGCCGATTATATCTTTCAATGATATCTATCTGTTCCATGCAACATAACCTTCCTCAAGGTCATCCGCATCCATTAATTCTTATCAACCCTTAACCTGAAAACTTAACATTGCCATTTCGGGGACATTCATGTTTTACAAAAACATCGTGTTTAGTTAGACATTTCTAAACAATAGAATCACATGCTAGTAAATATTGAAAGCTGATGCAGACAGCAGACAATCAATTGATTCATTTCCCACTATCTTTTCTACACAGAAAGGCAAAAAATTAAATGTAAAATTTCATTCACTTAAACTGTTGTCTACAGCACCTTTGAATTCAGACTTCTAATATTTTGCCATCTGATAATGGCTTTATTAACCCTATAATGCAGGAACGGATGAGAAGGCAATCATAGACATTCTGGGCTACAGAACTAATGATCAGAGACAGCAGATTAAACAGATGTATAAAACTTGTTTTGGAAAAGTAGGTGAACTTTCTGTGTTTACATTGTCTAACTTGTTTTGTTGTATAAGCTTGACAGACCCTAAAAAAAATCACCACTTTCTAGCCATATGAAATGCATCAAAATACACACACTTGTAAATACACTTCAAATAAGTTGATTCACCGTGGCAGAATTCAAGATTTTGCTTCAAGAAGAAAATAATTTACAAATATATGTTTTACTCTATATTCATATGCAAGGGAGGTAATTTTGAACATTTTTTTCTAAAATATTTCCATTAGTATGTATTAATTCAAAATTCTAAACTGTTCAAAATGCTTATGTTTGTAATTTGGAATGGAAATGTAACACAGTTTATGCATAACTGGCACTTTTCAAATTTCGCATCTGGGTCTTTGGTGCTAATAAGGGGTTGGATACCTAAACTTATTTTGTGACATTAAGGCACTGTTTTGGGCTATGATCACATTTAGTGATAGCTCTAGTGTCTATTTTGTGAAAAAATACAATCTTTGCCACATTTCCTTTTTGTTCGTAATGAGCAAAGGTATATTCTTACGCCATTTTTGTCAATTTGAATGAATGAAATGTTATAATTTTGTTGCAGGACTTGATCCATGATTTGAGAAGTGAGCTAGGAGGTAATTTTGAAGATGTTGTGTTAGGACTTATGATGAGGAAAGATGAATATGATGCTTATGAACTCAAGAGAGCCATGAGGGTATGTTGTGTTTGATTTTTTAGCTCCACTGGCCGAAGGCCAGCGAGCTATTGTCATGGTGTTGTGTCTGTCGTGCGTCTGTCCATTAACTTTTTCTTTAAACATCTTCTCCTCTTATACCAGTGGGCCAATTTTGTTCAAACTTGGCAGGAATGTTCCTTGAGTGACCCTTTTCAAAACTTGTTCGCGAATTTTTGATTCGTCAAAAAATGTGGGCGTGGCAGGGCGGGGCTTATCAGACTTAGAGAAATCATAAGAAAATTCTTTAAAAATCAACCATTGGGCCAATTTGTACCAAACCTGGCAGGAATGTGCCTTGAGTCATTCTTTTCAAAATTTGTTCACAAATTTTTACATTTGTCAAAAAATGTGGCCGTGGCAGGGAGAAAGGGGCTTATCAGACTAAAAGAAATCATAAGAAAATTCTTTAAAAATCAACCATTGGGCCAATTTGAACCAAACCTGGCAGGAATGTGCCTTGACGCCCTTGAGTCATTCTTTTCAAAATTTGTTCACAAATTTTTACATTTGTCAAAAAATGTGGCCGTGGCAGGGAGAAAGGGGCTTATCAGACTTAAAGAAATCATAAGAAAATTCTTTAAAAATCAACCATAGGGCCAATTTGAACCAGACTTTGGAGGAATGTTCTTTGAGTCTCTCTTTTCAAAATTTATTCACAAATTTTTACATTTGTCAAAAAAAGTGGGTGTGGCAGGGAGGAAGGGGCTTATCGGACTTAAAGAAATCATAAGAAAATTCTTTAAAAATCAACCAGTGTGCCCAATTGAACCAAACTTTGCAGGAATGTGCCTTTAGTCATTCTTTTTAAAATTTGTTCACAAATTTATATATTTGTCAAAAAATGTGGCCGTGGCAGGGAGAAAGGGGCTTATCTGACTTAGAGAAATCATAAGAAAATTCTTTAAAAATCAACCATTAGGCCAATTTGAACCAGACTTTGCAAGAATGTTCTTTGAGTCTCTCTTCAAAATTTATTCACAAATATCAAGATTTGGCTGCCGCTGTGTAAGGCTTACAAGAAATCATGGGATAATGCTTTCACTTAAGCCAGTGGAGCGATTCAGGCCCTCCTGGGCCTCTTGTTCTCCTTTTTAGTGCAAATGTTCGTAGAATACAGGAGGTTATTCTAGTCACCTGGGTGTTGGTGTCGGTGTAATGCTTTGATTAAGTTTTCACATGCAAATTTCTCAAATCTCTGTTTCTAGTAATGTTATTGCTTTGAAACTTTGCACATGCCTCTGTGACCATAATATCAGCCTCCAGGCAAAGATTTGTTACTCTTAACATTTGGTTTAATGAAATTTTTACCCTTTTTGGACTAGAATTTTTTCTATGCAGCACTTGATAGTCACGCTATGCTGTCCTGAGACAGCTCTTGTCACCCTTTACAACACTTGATTCTTTTTTACTCCCTTAAAGATAAATGCTTTGGAAAACATTATGGAAAATAAAGAAATTGCTTGTGACAAGCATTTTCTTCATTTCCCACAATGTTTTCTATCCAGAATGACCACAGAATTTTAAATTTAAATTTCTGATGAGGAAAGGTGGATATGATGCATATGAACTCAAGAGAGCCATGAGTGTAGGTTGTGATATAATTTTCCTTTAATTAATCAGAGCTATCAGAGCTAGAAAGTGTGATGGGTAAATGAAATATTTCACTAAATGTTTTCCAAACCCTGTGTTGTGGATACTCATTAGAATTGTCTCATTGGGGCAATTCAAATTAGTACATACAACATATGGTTTGGATTTGAAATGAACACTTTAGAATGTCTTCACTCCCTCTTATCTGTTTCTTTGCTCTACCCTTTTCTGCTTTAACCTTTCCCTAGCAATGTTTATTTAGATGGGTATGATTGGAAATGAATTGCTGACAACAAAAATAATATTCTCTTATGTGGAAATTTTTCATATAATAGCATAGAAAATATTGAAGCAAACCTAAAAGGAGAATTGCTTTTCATCATTTTGTTTTATACCTATGAGGTTGTCAAAAGGAGTTACTGCTTTGGAACGAGTCAACCCTTTTCTGCTCAAGTCTTGCTACAGTTTTAAATGATTAGGATCTAAATGCAACAATGCCATAATGTTGGCATCTAAGACTTGTTTAATTGGTAAGATAAGATGCTGCAGATGACCAAATGGATGTTTATGAAAACAGAATTTTGATAGATCTAGATCATTGTATTGAAAATATTGAGGAAAAACCAGAAACTTATGGTCGTCTGTATTTTCTTCTTTTACCTCAATGTTTTTCCAAATCTGTGCTATTTCAGCTTAATCCATTCCAACATACTGACACTTTTGATACCTCACAAGATGAAGGTTATGGAAAATATTATAGAAAATGAAGCAAATTGCTTGTGACAAGCAATTTCTTCATTTGCCACAATGTTTTCTACCTTAAAAGACAAAAAAAAAATAAAATTTTATTCACCTTAAATTGTCATCTGTAGCATCTTTTACTTTGGACAAGTCAGAAATTGGGCCGTTTGGTAATTTGTTAAAAACAAATATGGCTTATTTGGAAGGATAGGATAGGGAATGATTTTTTATCCGGTTAACCTTGACATAATTTCAGACAAACAAATAGTATTTCGTGGATATTGTTATAAAATCTCATAACTACGGCGTGATGTAAGTCGTAGTTACGAGATTTTATAACAACACCGACGGTTTATCGAAACATAACGGTAAACCCAGTCTATTTTTAGCATAAAATTCTTTGCATTGTTATATATTTTACAATGATATATTTCATTTCTGCAGGGCATGGGTACAGATGAGGATGCTATGATTGAGATTTTGTGTTCTAGATCCAATAAACAAATACAGGACATAAATGTAATTTACAAACAAAGTAAGTTAGATTTACAACTTTAACATTCTATATAGTGCACCAATATTAACTCAGGACAACTTTTTGTCGGGTATGTCTGTAAGTTTATCAGAGAATTAGGGTCATTACACATGCAGATGTTTCAGGTTAATCTGTGAGCATTATATCAAAAGATCAGGGACATGTTGTTTTATCATTATTATACCCCCGCAAACGAAGTTTGGAGGGGGTATACTGGAATCAGCCTGTCGGTCCAGTGGTTGGTTGGTTGGATGGTTGGTTGGATGGTTGGTCTGTCTCCAAAACTTTGTCCGGACAACTCCTCCTACACTTGTGGACCGATTTAGTTCATACTTGGCACAAGTGTTCATTGTGACCTGTAGATGTGCAAGACGCAAATTTCACGAAAATCCGACCGATACTTTTTGAGTTATGGCCCCTGATTTGACCCAAAAATGCTTGTCCGGACAACTCCTCCTACAGTTACTGTCCGATTAGCTTCATACTTGGCACAGGTGTGCATTAGGACCTGTAGATGTGCAAGACGCAAATTTCACGAAAATCCAACCATTACTTTCTGAGTTATGGCCCCTGATTTGACCCAAAAATGCTTGTCTGGACAACTCCTCCTACAGTTACTGTCCGATTTGCTTCATACTTGGCACAGGTGTGCATTAGGACCTGTAGATGTGCAAGACGCAAATTTCACAAAAATCCGACCATTACTTTCTGAGTTATGGCCCCTGATTTGACCAAAAAATGCTTGTCCAGATAACTCCTCCTACAGTTACTGTCTGATTTGCTTCATACTTGGCACAGGTGTGCATTAGGACCTGTACATGTGCAAGACGCAAATTTCACGAAAATCCGACCATTACTTTTTGAGTTATGGCCCCTGATTTGACGTAAAAATGCTTGTCCGGACAACTCCTACAGTTACTGTCCGATTTCCTTCATACTTGGCACAGGTGTGCATTAGGACCTGTAGATGTGCAAGACGCAAATATCACAAAAATCCGACCATTACTTTTTGAGTTATGGCCCCTGATTTGACCCAAAAATGCTTATCTGGACAACTACTCCTACAGCTACTGTCTGATTTGCTTCATACTTGGCACAGGTGTGCATTAGGACCTGTAGATGTGCAAGACGCAAGTTTCACGAAAATCTGGCCATTACTTTCTGAGAGATAGGTAAAGTTAGCTACCGGTAGCCAGTTACTTGTTCCAGTTACTTGAAAAAGAAAAGTTAGTTACCGGTAGCCAGCTACCGGTAGCCAGTTACTTGAACAAGAAAAGTTAGTTACCGGTAGCCAGCTACCGGTAGCCAGTTACTTAAAAAATAAGAATTAGTTACCAGTAGCCAGCAACCGATAGCCAGTTACTTGAAAAAGAAAATATGGCTACAAGAAATTAAAGGGGCCAACTACCGAAAAAAAACTTCGGTATAGTCTAAAATTTTGCTCCACCCTTCCATCAAACGGAACCGGTAGCTGGCCAGATAAACGATACCAATCTATACTTTTGTAACATGTTATTATCATAAATTGAATGTACTTTCCAAAAAATTATGAATCAATCCTTTTGCGGAAATTAAAGGGGCCAGCTACTGGACAAAACTTCGGTAAAGTCTAATATTTGGTCCACCCTTCCATCAAACAGAACCGGTAGCTGGCCAGATAAATGATACCAATCTATACTGTTGTAACATTTTATGATCATAAATTAAATGTACTTTTCATAGAAATATAATTCAATCCTTTTGTGGAAATTAAAGGGGCCAGCTACCGGAAAAAAACTTCAGTATAGTCTAATATTTGGTCCATCCCTCCTTTAAACGGAACCGGTAGCTGGCCAGATGAACGATACCAATCTATACTGTTGTCACATATTATTATCATAAATTAAATGTACTTTTCATAAAAATATGAATTAAACATTTTGCGGAAATTAAAGGGGCCAGCTAGCGAAAAAAACTTCGGTAAAGTCTAATATTTGGTCCACCACTCAACCAAACGGAACCGGTAGCTGGCCAGATAAACGATACCAATCTATACTGTTGTAACATATTATTATCATAAATTAAATGTACTTTTCATAAAAATATGAATTAAACTTTTTGCGGAAATTAAAGGGGCCAGCTACCGAAAAAAACTTCGGTATAGTCTAAAATTTTGCTCCACCCTTCCATCAAACAGAACCGGTAGCTGGCCAGATAAACGATACCAATCTATACTGTTGTAACATTTTATTATCATAAATTGAATGTACTTTCCAAAAAAATATAAATCAATCCTTTTGCGGAAATTAAAGGGGCCAGCTACTGGACAAAACTTCGGTAAAGTCTAATATTTGGTCCACCCCTCCATCAAACGGAACCGGTAGCTGGCCAGATAAACGATACCAATCTATACTGTTGTAACATTTTATTATCATAAAATGAATGTACTTTCCAAAAAAAATATAAATCAATCCTTTTGTGGAAATTAAAGGGGCCAGCTACTGGACAAAACTTCGGTAAAGTCTAATATTTGGTCCACCCTTCCATCAAACGGAACCGTCAGCTGGCCAGATAAACGATACCAATCTATACTTTTGTAACATTTTATTATCATAAATTGAATGTACTTTCCATAAAAATATCAATCAATCCTTTTGTGGAAATTAAAGGGGCCAGCTACTGGACAAAACTTCGGTAAAGTCTAATATTTGGTCCACCCTTCCATCAAACGGAACCGGTAGCTGGCCAGATAAAAGATACCAATCTATACTGTTTTAACATTTTATTATCATAAATTGAATGTACTTTCCATAAAAATATAAATCAATCCTTTTGCGGAAATTAAAGGCGCCAGCTACCGATAGAAACTTCGGTAAAGTCTAATATTTGGTCCACCCTTCCATCAAACGGAACCGGTAGCTGGCCAGATAAAAGATACCAATCTATACTGTTGTAACATTTTATGATCATAGATTGAATGTACTTTTCATAGAAATATAAATCAATCCTTTTGCGGAAATTAAAGGGATCAGCTACTGGACAAAACTTCAGTATAGTCTAATATTTGGTCCACCCCTCTATCAAAAGGAACCGGTAGCTGGCCAGATAAAAGATACCAATCTATACTGTTTTAACATTTTATTATCATAAATTGAATGTACTTTCCATAAAAATATAAATCAATCCTTTTGCAGAAATTAAAAGGGCCAGCTACTGGACAAAACTTCGGTAAAGTCTAATATTTGGTCCACCACTCAACCAAACGGAACCGGTAGCTGGCCAGATAAACGATACCAATCTATACTGTTGTAACATATTATTATCATAAATTAAATGTACTTTTCATAAAAATATGAATTAAAGTTTTTGTGGAAATTAAAGGGGCCAGCTACCGAAAAAAACTTCGGTATAGTCTAAAATTTTGCTCCACCCTTCAATCAAACAGAACCGTTAGCTGGCCATATAAACGATACCAATCTATACTGTTGTAACATTTTATTATCATGAATTGAATGTACTTTCCAAAAAAATATAAATCAATCCTTTTGCGGAAATTAAAGGGACCAGCTACTGGACAAAACTTCGGTAAAGTCTAATATTTGGTCCACCCCTCCATCAAACGGAACCGGTAGCTGGCCAGATAAACGATACCAATCTATACTTTTGTAACATTTTATTATTATAAATTGAATGTACTTTCCAAAAAAATATAAATCAATCCTTTTGCGGAAATTAAAGGGGCCAGCTACCGAAAGAAACTTCAGTAAAGTCTAATATTTGGTCCGTCCTTCCATCAAACGGAACCGGTAGCTGGCCAGATAAAAGATACCAATCAATACTGTTGTAACATTTTATGATCATAAATTGAATGTACTTTTCATAGAAATATAAATCAATCCTTTTGCGGCAATTAAAGGGGCCAGCTACTGGACAAAACTTCGGTATAGTCTAATATTTGGTCCACCCCTCCATCAAAAGAAACCGTTAGCTGGCCAGATAAACGATACCAATCTATACTGTTGTAACATTTTATTATTATAAATTGAATGTACTTTCCATAAAAATATAAATCAATCCTTTTGCAGAAATTAAAGGGGCCAGCTACTGGACAAAACTTCGGTAAAGTCTAATATTTGGTCCACCACTCAACCAAACGGAACCGGTAGCTGGCCAGATGAACGATACCAATCTATACTGTTGTAACATATTTTTATCATAAATTAAATGTACTTTTCATAAAAATTTGAATTAAACATTTTGCGGAAATTAAAGGGGCCAGCTACCGAAAGAAACTTCGGTATAGTCTAAAATTTTGCTCCACCCTTCCATCAAACAGAACCGGTAGCTGGCCAGATAAACGATACCAATCTATACTGTTGTAACATTTTATTATCAGAAATTGAATGTACTTTCCAAAAAAATATAAATCAATCCTTTTGCGGAAATTAAAGGGGCCAGCTACTGGACAAAACTTCGGTAAAGTCTAATATTTGGTCCACCCCTCCATCAAACGCAACCGGTAGCTGGCCAGATAAACGATACCAATCTATACTGTTGTAACATTTTATTATCATAAAATGAATGTACTTTCCATAAAAATATAAATCAATCCTTTAGCAGAAATTAAAGGGGCCAGCTACTGGACAAAACTTCGGTAAAGTCTAATATTTGGTCCACCACTCAACCAAACGGAACAGGTAGCTGGCCAGATAAACGATACCAATCTATACTGTTGTAACATATTATTATCATAAATCAAATGTACTTTTCATAGAAATATGAATTAAACCTTTTGTGGAAATTAAAGGGGCCAGCTTCCGAAAAGAAACTTCGGTATAATGTAACATTTTGCTCCACCCTTCCATCAAACGGAACCGGTAGCTGGCCAGATTAAAGATACCAATCTATACTGTTGTAACATTTTATTATCATAAAATGAATGTACTTTCCATAAAACTTTTCATAAAAATATGAATTAAACCTTTTGCGGAAATTAAAGGGGCCAGCTACCGAAAAAAACTTCTGTATAGTCTAAAATTTTGCTCCAACCTTCCATCAAACAGAACCGGTAGCTGGCCAGATAAACGATACCAATCTATACTGTTGTAACATTTTATTATCATAAATTGAATGTACTTTCCCAAAAAATATAAACCAATCCTTTTGCGGAAATTAAAGGGGCCAGCTACTGGACAAAACTTCGGTAAAGTCTAATATTTGGTCCACCCTTCCATCAGACGGAACCGTCAGCTGGCCAGATAAACGATACCAATCTATACTTTTGTAACATTTTATTATCATAAATTGAATGTACTTTCCATAAAAATATAAATCAATCCTTTTTTGGAAATTAAAGGGGCCAGCTACTGGGCAAAACTTCGGTAAAGTCTAATATTTGGTCCACCCTTCCATCAAACGGAACCGGTAGCTGGCCAGATAAAAGATACCAATCTATACTGTTTTAACATTTTATTATCATAAATTGAATGTACTTTCCATAAAAATATAAATCAATCCTTTTGCAGAAATTAAAGGGGCCAGCTACTGGACAAAACTTCGGTAAAGTCTAATATTTGGTCCACCACTCAACCAAACGGAACCGGTAGCTGGCCAGATAAACGATACCAATCTATACTGTTGTAACATATTATTATCATAAATTAAATGTACTTTTCATAAAAATATGAATTAAAGTTTTTGCGGAAATTAAAGGGGCCAGCTACCGAAAAAAACTTCGGTATAGTCTAAAATTTTGCTCCACCCTTCCATCAAACAGAACCGGTAGCTGGCCAGATAAACGATACCAATCTATACTGTTGTAACATTTTATTATCAGAAATTGAATGTACTTTCCAAAAAAATATAAATCAATCCTTTTGCGGAAATTAAAGGGATCAGCTACTGGACAAAACTTCGGTAAAGTCTAATATTTGGTCCACCCCTCCATCAAACGGAACCGGTAGCTGGCCAGATAAACGATACCAATCTATACTTTTGTAACATTTTATTATCATAAATTGAATGTACTTTCCATAAAAATATAAATCAATCCTTTTGCGGAAATTAAAGGGGCCAGCTACCGAAAGAAACTTCGGTAAAGTCTAATATTTGGTCCACCATTCCATCAAACGGAACCGGTAGCTGGCCAGATAAAAGATACCAATCTATACTGTTGTAACATTTTATGATCATAAATTGAATGTATTTTTCATAGAAATATAAATCAATCCTTTTGCGGAAAGTAAAGGGGCCAGCTACTGGACAAAACTTCGGTCTAGTCTAATATTTGGTCCACCCCTCCATCAAAGGAACCGGTAGCTGGCCAGATAAACGATACCAATCTATACTGTTGTAACATTTTATTATTATAAATTGAATGTACTTTCCATAAAGATATAAATCAATCCTTTTGAGGAAAGTAAAGGGGCCAGCTACTGGACAAAACTTCGGTAAAGTCTAATATTTGGTCCACCCTTCCATCAAACGGAACCGGTAGCTGGCCAGATAAACGATACCAATCTATACTGTTGTAACATTTTATTATCATAAAATGAATGTACTTTCCATAAAAATATAAATCAATCCTTTTGCAGAAATTAAAGGGGCCAGCTACTGGACAAAACTTCGGTATAGTCTAATATTTGGTGCACCACTCAACCAAACGGAACCGGTAGCTGGCCAGATAAACGATACCAATCTATACTGTTGTAACATATTTTTATCATAAATTAAATGTATTTTTCCTTAAAATATGAATTAAACCTTTTGCGGAAAGTAAAGGGGCCGGCTACTGGACAAAACTTCGGTAAAGTCTAATATTTGGTCCACCCCTGCATCAAACAGAACCGGTAGCTGGCCAGATAAAAGATACCAATCTATACTGTTGTAACATTTTATGATCATAAATTGAATGTACTTTTCATAGAAATATAAAGCAATCCTTTTGCGGAAATTAAAGGGGCCAGCTACTGGACAAAACTTCGGTATAGTCTAATATTTGGTCCACCCCTCCATCAAAAGGAACCGGTAGCTGGCCAGATAAACGATACCAATCTATACTGTTGTAACATTTTATTATCATCAAATGAATGTACTTTCCAGAAAAATATAAATCAATCCTTTTGCAGAAACTAAAGGGGCCAGCTACTGGACAAAACTTCGGTAAAGTCTAATATTTGGTCCACCTTTCCATCAAACGGAACCGGTAGCTGGCCAGATAAAAGATACCAATCTATACTGTTGTAACATTTTATGATCATAAATTGAATGTACTTTCCATAAAAATATAAATCAATCCTTTTGCAGAAATTAAATGGGCCAGCTACAGGACAAAACTTCGGTAAAGTCTGATATTTTGTCCACCACTCAACCAAACGGAACCGGTAGCTGGCCAGATAAACGATACCAATCTATACTGTTGTAACATATCATTATCATAAATCAAATGTACTTTTCATAAAAATATGAATTAAACCTTTTGCGGAAATTAAAGGGGCCAGCTACTGGACAAAACTTCGGTATAGTCTAATATTTGGTCCACCCCTCCATCAAAAGGAACCGGTAGCTGGCCAGATAAACGATACCAATCTATACTTTTGTAACATTTTATTATCATAAATTGAATGCACTTTCCATAAAAATATAAATCAATCATTTTGCGGAAATTAAAGGGGCCAGCTACTGGACAAAACTTCGGTATAGTCTAATATTTGGTCCACCCCTCCATCAAACGGAACCGGTAGCTGGCCAGATAAACGATACCAATCTATACTGTTGTAACATTTTATTATTATAAATTGAATGTACTTTCCATAAAAATATAAATCAATCATTTTGCGGAAAGTAAAGGGGCCAGCTACTGGACAAAACTTCGGTAAAGTCTAAAATTTGGTCCACCCCTCCATCAAACGGAACCGGTAGCTGGCCAGATAAACGATACCAATCTATACTGTTGTAACATTTTATTATCATCAAATGAATGTACTTTCCATAAAAATATAAATCAATCCTTTTGCAGAAACTAAAGGGGCCAGCTACTGGACAAAACTTCGGTAAAGTCTAATATTTGGTCCACCTTTCCATCAAACGGAACCGGTAGCTGGCCAGATAAACGATACCAATCTATACTGTTGTAACATATTATTATCATAAATTAAATGTACTTTTCATAAAAATATGAATTAAACCTTTTGCGGAAATTAAAGGGGCCAGCTACTGGACAAAACTTCGGTATAGTCTAATATTTGGTCCACCTTTCCATCAAACGGAACCGGTAGCTGGCCAGATAAAAGATACCAATCTATACTGTTGTAACATTTTATGATCATAAATTGAATGTACTTTCCATAAAAATATAAATCAATCCTTTTGCAGAAATTAAATGGGCCAGCTACTGGACAAAACTTCGGTAAAGTCTAATATTTGGTCCACCACTCAACCAAACGGAACCGGTAGCTGGCCAGATAAACGATACCAATCTATACTGTTGTAACATATTATTATCATAAATTAAATGTACTTTTCATAAAAATATGAATTAAACCTTTTGCGGAAATTAAAGGGGCCAGCTACTGGACAAAACTTCGGTATAGTCTAATATTTGGTCCACCCCTCCACCAAAAGGAACCGGTAGCTGGCCAGATAAACGATACCAATCTATACTTTTGTAACATTTTATTATCATAAATTGAATGTACTTTCCATAAAAATATAAATCAATCATTTTGCGGAAATTAAAGGGGCCAGCTACTGGACAAAACTTCGGTAAAGTCTAAAATTTGGTCCACCCCTCCATCAAACGGAACCGGTAGCTGGCCAGATAAACGATACCAATCTATACTGTTGTAACATTTTATTATCATAAATTGAATGTACTTTCCATAAAAATATAAATCAATCATTTTGCGGAAAGTAAAGGGGCCAGCTACTGGAAAAAACATCGGTAAAGTCTAAAATTTGGTCCACCCCTCCATCAAACGGAACCGGTAGCTGGCCAGATAAACGATACCAATCTAAACTTTTGTAACATTTTATTATCATAAATTGAATGTACTTTCCATAAAAGTATAAATCAATCCTTTTTTGGAAATTAAAGGGGCCAGCTACTGGACAAAACTTCGGTAAAGTCTAATATTTGGTCCACCCTTCCATCAAACGGAACCGGTAGCTGGCCAGATAAAAGATACCAATCTATACTGTTTTAACATTTTATTATCATAAATTGAATGTACTTTCCATAAAAATATAAATCAATCCTTTTGCAGAAATTAAAGGGGCCAGCTACTGGACAAAACTTCGGTAAAGTCTAATTTTTGGTCCACCACTCAACCAAACGGAACCGGTAGCTGGCCAGATAAACGATACCAATCTATACTGTTGTAACATATTATTATCATAAATTAAATGTACTTTTCATAAAAATATGAATTAAAGTTTTTGCGGAAATTAAAGGGGCCAGCTACCGAAAAAAACTTCGGTATAGTCTAAAATTTTGCTCCACCCTTCCATCAAACAGAACCGGTAGCTGGCCAGATAAACGATACCAATCTATACTGTTGTAACATTTTATTATCAGAAATTGAATGTACTTTCCAAAAAAATATAAATCAATCCTTTTGCGGAAATTAAAGGGATCAGCTACTGGACAAAACTTCGGTAAAGTCTAATATTTGGTCCACCCCTCCATCAAACGGAACCGGTAGCTGGCCAGATAAACGATACCAATCTATACTTTTGTAACATTTTATTATCATAAATTGAATGTACTTTCCATAAAAATATAAATCAATCCTTTTGCGGAAATTAAAGGGGCCAGCTACCGAAAGAAACTTCGGTAAAGTCTAATATTTGGTTCACCATTCCATCAAACGGAACCGGTAGCTGGCCAGATAAAAGATACCAATCTATACTGTTGTAACATTTTATGATCATAAATTGAATGTATTTTTCATAGAAATATAAATCAATCCTTTTGCGGAAAGTAAAGGGGCCAGCTACTGGACAAAACTTCGGTATAGTCTAATATTTGGTCCACCCCTCCATTAAAAGGAACCGGTAGCTGGCCAGATAAACGATACCAATCTATACTGTTGTAACATTTTATTATTATAAATTGAATGTACTTTCCATAAAAATATAAATCAATCATTTTGCGGAAAGTAAAGGGGCCAGCTACTGGACAAAACTTCGGTATAGTCTAATATTTGGTGCACCACTCAACCAAACGGAACCGGTAGCTGGCCAGATAAACGATACCAATCTATACTGTTGTAACATATTTTTATCATAAATTAAATGTATTTTTCCTTAAAATATGAATTAAACCTTTTGCGGAAAGTAAAGGGGCCAGCTACTGGACAAAACTTCGGTAAAGTCTAATATTTGGTCCACCCCTCCATCAAACAGAACCGGTAGCTGGCCAGATAAAAGATACCAATCTATACTGTTGTAACATTTTATGATCATAAATTAAATGTACTTTTCATAGAAATATAAAGCAATCCTTTTGCGGAAAGTAAAGGGGCCAGCTACTGGACAAAACTTCGGTATAGTCTAATATTTGGTCCACCCCTCCATCAAAAGGAACCGGTAGCTGGCCAGATAAACGATACCAATCTATACTGTTGTAACATTTTATTATCATCAAATGAATGTACTTTCCATAAAAATATAAATCAATCCTTTTGCAGAAACTAAAGGGGCCAGCTACTGGACAAAACTTCGGTAAAGTCTAATATTTGGTCCACCCCTCCATCAAACGGAACCGGTAGCTGGCCAGATAAACGATACCAATCTATACTTTTGTAACATTTTATTATCATAAATTGAATGTACTTTCCATAAAAATATAAATCAATCCTTTTGAAGAAATTAAAGGGGCCAGCTACTGGACAAAACTTCGGTAAAGTCTAATATTTGGTCCACCCCTCCATCAAACGGAACCGGTAGCTGGCCAGATAAACGATACCAATCTATACTTTTGTAACATTTTATTATCATAAATTGAATATACTTTCCATAAAAATATAAATCAATCCTTTTGAGGAAATTAAAGGGGCCAGCTACTGGACAAAACTTCGGTAAAGTCTAATATTTGGTCCACCCTTCCATCAAACGGAACCGGTAGCTGGCCAGATAAAAGATACCAATCTATACTGTTGTAACATTTTATGATCATAAATGGAATGTACTTTCCATAAAAATATAATACAATCCTTTTACGGAAATGAAAGGGGCCAGCTACTGGACAAAACTTCGGTATAGTCTAATATTTGGTCCACCCTCCATCAAAAGGAACCGGTAGCTGGCCAGATAAACGATACCAATCTATACTGTTGTAACATTTTATTATTATAAATTGAATGTACTTTCCATAAAAATATAATCAATCATTTTGCGGAAAGTAAAGGGGCCAGCTACTGGACAAAACTTCGGTAAAGTCTAAAATTTGGTCCACCCCTCCATCAAACGGAACCGGTAGCTGGCCAGATAAACGATACCAATCTATACTTTTGTAACATTTTATTATCATAAATTGAATATACTTTCCATAAAAATATAAATCAATCCTTTTGAGGAAATTAAAGGGGCCAGCTACTGGACAAAACTTCGGTAAAGTCTAATATTTGGTCCACCCCTCCATCAAACGGAACCGGTAGCTAGCCAGATAAAAGATACCAATCTATACTGTTGTAACATTTTATGATCATAAATGGAATGTACTTTCCATAAAAATATAATACAATCCTTTTACGGAAATGAAAGGGGCCAGCTACTGGACAAAACTTCGGTATAGTCTAATATTTGGTCCACCCTCCATCAAAAGGAACCGGTAGCTGGCCAGATAAACGATACCAATCTATACTGTTGTAACATTTTATTATTATAAATTGAATGTACTTTCCATAAAAATATAAATCAATCATTTTGCGGAAAGTAAAGGGGCCAGCTACTGGACAAAACTTCGGTAAAGTCTAAAATTTGGTCCGTCCCTCCATCAAACGGAACCGGTAGCTGGCCAGATAAACGATACCAATCTATACTGTTGTAACATTTTATTATCATCAAATGAATGTACTTTCCATAAAAATATAAATCAATCCTTTTGCAGAAACTAAAGGGGCCAGCTACTGGACAAAACTTCGGTAAAGTCTAATATTTGGTCCACCTTTCCATCAAACGGAACCGGTAGCTGGCCAGATAAAAGATACCAATCTATACTGTTGTAACATTTTATGATCATAAATTGAATGTACTTTCCAAAAAAATATAAATCAATCCTTTTGCAGAAATTAAATGGGCCAGCTACTGGACAAAACTTCGGTAAAGACTAATATTTGGTCCACCACTCAACCAAACGGAACCGGTAGCTGGCCAGATAAACGATACCAATCTATACTGTTGTAACATATTATTATCAAAAATTAAAAATACTTTTCATAAAAAATATGAATTAAACCTTTTGCGGAATTTAAAGGGGCCAGCTACCGAAAAAAACTTCGGTGTAGTCTAAAATTTTGCTCCAACCTTCCATCAAACAGAACCGGTAGCTGGCCAGATAAAAGATACCAATCTATACTGTTTTAACATTTTATTATCATAAATTGAATGTACTTTCCATAAAAATATAAATCAATCCTTTTGCAGAAATTAAAGGGGCCAGCTACTGGACAAAACTTCGGTAAAGTCTAATTTTTGGTCCACCACTCAACCAAACGGAACCGGTAGCTGGCCAGATAAACGATACCAATCTATACTGTTGTAACATATTATTATCATAAATTAAATGTACTTTTCATAAAAATATGAATTAAAGTTTTTGCGGAAATTAAAGGGGCCAGCTACCGAAAAAAACTTCGGTATAGTCTAAAATTTTGCTCCACCCTTCCATCAAACAGAACCGGTAGCTGGCCAGATAAACGATACCAATCTATACTGTTGTAACATTTTATTATCAGAAATTGAATGTACTTTCCAAAAAAATATAAATCAATCCTTTTGCGGAAATTAAAGGGATCAGCTACTGGACAAAACTTCGGTAAAGTCTAATATTTGGTCCACCCCTCCATCAAACGGAACCGGTAGCTGGCCAGATAAACGATACCAATCTATACTTTTGTAACATTTTATTATCATAAATTGAATGTACTTTCCATAAAAATATAAATCAATCCTTTTGCGGAAATTAAAGGGGCCAGCTACCGAAAGAAACTTCGGTAAAGTCTAATATTTGGTTCACCATTCCATCAAACGGAACCGGTAGCTGGCCAGATAAAAGATACCAATCTATACTGTTGTAACATTTTATGATCATAAATTGAATGTATTTTTCATAGAAATATAAATCAATCCTTTTGCGGAAAGTAAAGGGGCCAGCTACTGGACAAAACTTCGGTATAGTCTAATATTTGGTCCACCCCTCCATTAAAAGGAACCGGTAGCTGGCCAGATAAACGATACCAATCTATACTGTTGTAACATTTTATTATTATAAATTGAATGTACTTTCCATAAAAATATAAATCAATCATTTTGCGGAAAGTAAAGGGGCCAGCTACTGGACAAAACTTCGGTATAGTCTAATATTTGGTGCACCACTCAACCAAATGGAACCGGTAGCTGGCCAGATAAACGATACCAATCTATACTGTTGTAACATATTTTTATCATAAATTAAATGTATTTTTCCTTAAAATATGAATTAAACCTTTTGCGGAAAGTAAAGGGGCCAGCTACTGGACAAAACTTCGGTAAAGTCTAATATTTGGTCCACCCCTCCATCAAACAGAACCGGTAGCTGGCCAGATAAAAGATACCAATCTATACTGTTGTAACATTTTATGATCATAAATTAAATGTACTTTTCATAGAAATATAAAGCAATCCTTTTGCGGAAAGTAAAGGGGCCAGCTACTGGACAAAACTTCGGTATAGTCTAATATTTGGTCCACCCCTCCATCAAAAGGAACCGGTAGCTGGCCAGATAAACGATACCAATCTATACTGTTGTAACATTTTATTATCATCAAATGAATGTACTTTCCATAAAAATATAAATCAATCCTTTTGCAGAAACTAAAGGGGCCAGCTACTGGACAAAACTTCGGTAAAGTCTAATATTTGGTCCACCCCTCCATCAAACGGAACCGGTAGCTGGCCAGATAAACGATACCAATCTATACTTTTGTAACATTTTATTATCATAAATTGAATGTACTTTCCATAAAAATATAAATCAATCCTTTTGAAGAAATTAAAGGGGCCAGCTACTGGACAAAACTTCGGTAAAGTCTAATATTTGGTCCACCCCTCCATCAAACGGAACCGGTAGCTGGCCAGATAAACGATACCAATCTATACTTTTGTAACATTTTATTATCATAAATTGAATATACTTTCCATAAAAATATAAATCAATCCTTTTGAGGAAATTAAAGGGGCCAGCTACTGGACAAAACTTCGGTAAAGTCTAATATTTGGTCCACCCTTCCATCAAACGGAACCGGTAGCTGGCCAGATAAAAGATACCAATCTATACTGTTGTAACATTTTATGATCATAAATGGAATGTACTTTCCATAAAAATATAATACAATCCTTTTACGGAAATGAAAGGGGCCAGCTACTGGACAAAACTTCGGTATAGTCTAATATTTGGTCCACCCTCCATCAAAAGGAACCGGTAGCTGGCCAGATAAACGATACCAATCTATACTGTTGTAACATTTTATTATTATAAATTGAATGTACTTTCCATAAAAATATAATCAATCATTTTGCGGAAAGTAAAGGGGCCAGCTACTGGACAAAACTTCGGTAAAGTCTAAAATTTGGTCCACCCCTCCATCAAACGGAACCGGTAGCTGGCCAGATAAACGATACCAATCTATACTTTTGTAACATTTTATTATCATAAATTGAATATACTTTCCATAAAAATATAAATCAATCCTTTTGAGGAAATTAAAGGGGCCAGCTACTGGACAAAACTTCGGTAAAGTCTAATATTTGGTCCACCCCTCCATCAAACGGAACCGGTAGCTAGCCAGATAAAAGATACCAATCTATACTGTTGTAACATTTTATGATCATAAATGGAATGTACTTTCCATAAAAATATAATACAATCCTTTTACGGAAATGAAAGGGGCCAGCTACTGGACAAAACTTCGGTATAGTCTAATATTTGGTCCACCCTCCATCAAAAGGAACCGGTAGCTGGCCAGATAAACGATACCAATCTATACTGTTGTAACATTTTATTATTATAAATTGAATGTACTTTCCATAAAAATATAAATCAATCATTTTGCGGAAAGTAAAGGGGCCAGCTACTGGACAAAACTTCGGTAAAGTCTAAAATTTGGTCCGTCCCTCCATCAAACGGAACCGGTAGCTGGCCAGATAAACGATACCAATCTATACTGTTGTAACATTTTATTATCATCAAATGAATGTACTTTCCATAAAAATATAAATCAATCCTTTTGCAGAAACTAAAGGGGCCAGCTACTGGACAAAACTTCGGTAAAGTCTAATATTTGGTCCACCTTTCCATCAAACGGAACCGGTAGCTGGCCAGATAAAAGATACCAATCTATACTGTTGTAACATTTTATGATCATAAATTGAATGTACTTTCCAAAAAAATATAAATCAATCCTTTTGCAGAAATTAAATGGGCCAGCTACTGGACAAAACTTCGGTAAAGACTAATATTTGGTCCACCACTCAACCAAACGGAACCGGTAGCTGGCCAGATAAACGATACCAATCTATACTGTTGTAACATATTATTATCAAAAATTAAAAATACTTTTCATAAAAAATATGAATTAAACCTTTTGCGGAATTTAAAGGGGCCAGCTACCGAAAAAAACTTCGGTGTAGTCTAAAATTTTGCTCCAACCTTCCATCAAACAGAACCGGTAGCTGGCCAGATAAACGATACCAATCTATACTGTTGTAACATATTATTATCATAAATTAAATGTACTTTTCATAAAAATATGAATTAAACCTTTGGCGGAAATTAAAGGGGCCAGCTACCGAAAAAAACTTCAGTATAGTCTAAAATTTTGCTTCACCCTTCCATCAAACGGAACCGGTAGCTAGCCAGGTAAACGATACCAATCTATAATGTTCTAACATATAATTATCATAAATTAAATGTACTTTTCATAAAAATATCAATAAATCCTATTTCGGAAATTAAAGGGGCCAGCTACTGAACAAAACTTCGGTATAGTCTAAGATTTTGCTCCACCCTTCCATCAAACAGAACCGGTAGCTGACCAGATAAACGATACCAATCTATACTGTTGTAACATTTTATTATCATAAAATGAATGTACTTTCCATAAAAATATAAATCAATCATTTTGCAGAAATTAAAGGGGCCAGCTACTGGACAAAACTTCGGTAAAGTCTAATATTTGGTCCACCACTCAACCAAACGGAACCGGTAGCTGGCCAGATAAACGATACCAATCTATACTGTTGTAACATTTTATGATCATAAATTGAATGTACTTTTCATTGAAATGTAATACAATCCTTTTACGGAAATGAAAGGGGCGAGCTACTGGACAAAACTTCGGTATAGTCTAATATTTGGTCGACCATTCCATCAAACGGAACCGGTAGTTGGCCAGATAACGATACCAATCTATACTGTTGTAACATATTATTATCACAAATTAAATCTACTTTTCATAAATATAAATTTTTCCTTTTGCAGATATTAAAGGGGCCAGCTACTGGAAAAAAACTTCGGTATAGTCTAATATTTGGTCAACTCCTCCATCAAACGGAACCGGTAGCTGGCCAGGTAAACGATACCAATCTTTACTGTAACATTTTATTATCATAAATTAAATGTACTTTTCATAAAAATTATAAACCTATCCTGTTATGGAAATTAAAGGGGCCACCTACTGGAAAAACGTCGGTGTAGTCTAATTATTTGCTCTTCACTACGTCCATCGAAACCGATAGCTGGACAGATAAACGATACCAATCTATGCTGTTGTAACATATTTTTATCTTAGATTAAATGTACTTAATAAACGACATAGATTGAACCTTTCGCGGAAATTATAGAGGTCAGCTACTGGGCAAACTTTGGTAGATTTAAATATTTTCAGGACCATAACCTCAAAAGTTTGGGATAGCTAGCGAGGTAAACAATACAATCATAATAGTTTCAATATTCTATCCAGATAGCTTGGATATCCCTTTTCATTTAAATAGGAATTCAACCTTTCGAGGAAATTAAATGGGAAATTTAATGGACAAAATTTCGGTGATGTCTTATATTTTTGTCGGTCCTTTCATTAAAGGTGCAAGTAGCTAACCATGTGAACAATACAATCTACACAGTCTTCTTATTTATTAGGATAATTTGCAAATACTTTTCATTTAAGCAAGAGATGGTATCTTCGTAGAAATTAAAAAGATCAGCTACTGGTCAAAACTTCTGGATAATGTAACTTTTTTCCGACTCTTTCATCAAAAGGTACCGCTAGTTAGCCAGGTAAACAATATATTCTTTTTATTTTCACAGTTCAACTTAATAAATTTATACTTTTAACATAAATATAGATTTCAATTTTAATTTCATTTCAATGTAGGATTTTTTTTATGTTTCTTAAACCTGAATTCAAGACGTTGCTAGTCCGCCATTTGTCCAACTGTAAGAGTAGCTGAAAAACCCAAAGGAATTCATATTTCAAGAAAAGATATAAAAAATTGTTTCTCATCAAAGAAAATAACACTTTTGTAACAAGAACAACCTTTATTCATATATCATTGTCAACCATATAGTATTTTACACCCAATGATGAAAAAGTGAAACCAAAAGTATCTTCTTTCATAACATTTTTCTTCAAAACAAATATGCTCTTTTATTAGTAATTTCGTGGAACAATGTTAATAATTTTTTAGTGTGATAAGGATCATGCCACCATATTAAACGTATAAAAACGTCAATATGTTAACTCTGATTTATTCCGCTCTCAACAAAGATAAAGCTGTCCCCAAATAATGTTCTACTTTCTAGTGTAAACAGAATATCGAACATTATTTGATATTCAGTTTACTCAATGATTTAAAGGGACATTTCATTATCATTTCAATTTTGTAAAGTGTGTCTTGATGCCAAGATTGGTTATTCGAATGGGCTAAAATGCAATTAGTTTTTTTAAGTTGTTGCTGATAAACGAAAAACACGCATTTAAATTTGAAATAGAAATGCCAAATTACATATACATCTGAACTGTTCTACACAACAATTTGTTTAATTTCAACACAAAAATATATATTTCTCGTGAACGACACAATATTTTGATTTGAAATGTTCAGAATTTTCACAAGGAAATGTGCTCTTTCAGATAAAAATGAAAGTAGCATTTATTAAAAATGTCTGTGAAATGTCGCTTTAAGAATATTTTGCTATTTCCTATACACTACGAAGATAGTTACTGTTTATCTTGTGTAAAGCATTTTAATCTCAGAAGACAAATTGTACAGCTACCGGTTTCGTTTGAGGGAGGGTAGAGCAAACTATTAGACTACACCGAAGTTTTTTCTGGTAGCTGGCCCCTTTAGTTTCCACAAAAGGATTGATTTATATTTTTATGAAAAGTACATTTAATTTATGATAATAAAATGTTACAGTATAGATAGGTATCGTTTACCTGGCCAGCTACCGGTTCCGTTTGATGGAGGGGTTGAGCAAACTTTAGACTATACATAAGTTTTGTCCAGTACCTGGCCCCTTTAATATCCGCAAAAGGAAAAAAATATATTTTTTGAAAAGTACACTTGATTTATGAAAATAAAATGTTAGAACAGTATAGATTGGTATCGTTGACCTGGCCAGCTACCGGTTCCGTTTGATGGAAGGGTGGACCAAATATTAGACTTTACCGAAATTTTGTCCAGTAGCTGGCCCCTTTAATTTCCACAAAAGGATTGATTTATATTTTTATGGAAAGTACATTCATTTTATGATAATAAAATGTTACAACAGTATAGATTGGTATCGTTTATCTGGCCAGCTACCGGTTCCGTTTGATCGAGGGGTGAACCAAATTTTAGACTTTACCGAAGTTTTGTCCAGTAGCTGGCCCCTTTACTTTCCGCAAAATGATTGATTTTTTTTTATTGAAAGTACATTCAATTTAGGATAATAAAATGTTACAACAGTATAGATTGGTATCGTTTATCTGGCCAGCTACCGGTTCCGTTTGGTGGAGGGGTGGACCAAATATTAGACTATACCGAAGTTTTGTCCAGTAGCTGGCCCCTTTAATTTCCGCAAAAGGATTGATTTATATTTCTATGAAAAGTACATTCAATTTATGATCACAAAATGTTAAAACAGTATAGATTGGTATCTTTTATCTGGCCAGCTACCGGTTCCGTTTGATGGAGGGGTGGACCAAATTCTTTGACTTTTCCGAAGTTTTGTCCAGTAGCTGGCCCCTTTACTTTCCGCAAAATGATTGATTTATATTTTTATTGAAAGTACATTCAATTTATGATAATAAAATGTTACAACAGTATAGATTGGTATCGTTTATCTGGCGAGCTACCGGTTCCTTTTGGTGGAGGGTTGGACCAAATATTAGACTATACCGAAGTTTTGTCCAGTAGCTGGCCCCTTTAATTTCCGCAAAAGGATTGATTTATATTTTTATGGAAAGTACATTCAATTTATGATAATAAAATGTTACAACAGTATAGATTGGTATCGTTTATCTGGCCAGCTACCGGTTCCGTTTGATGGAGGGGTGGACCAATTATTAGACTATACCGAAGTTTTGTCCAGTAGCTGGCCCCTTTACTTTCCGCAAAAGGACTGATTTATATTTCTATGAAAAGTACATTCAATTTATGATCACAAAATGTTAAAACAGTATAGATTGGTATCTTTTATCTGGCCAGCTACCGGTTCCGTTTGATGGAAGGGTGGACCAAATTCTTTGACTTTACCGAAGTTTTGTCCAGTAGCTGGCCCCTTTACTTTCCGCAAAATGACTGATTTATATTTTTATTGAAAGTACATTCAATTTATGATAATAAAATGTTACAACAGTATAGATTGGTATCGTTTATCTGGCGAGCTACCGGTTCCGTTTGGTGGAGGGGTGGACCAAATATTAGACTATACCGAAGTTTTGTCCAGTAGCTGGCCCCTTTAATTTCCGCAAAAGGATTGATTTATACTTTTATGGAAAGTACATTCAATTTATGATAATAAAATGTTACAACAGTATAGATTGGTATCGTTTATCTGGCGAGCTACCGGTTCCGTTTGATGGAGGGGTGGACCAAATATTAGACTATACCGAAGTTTTGTCCAGTAGCTGGCCCCTTTAATTTCCGCAAAAGGATTGATTTATACTTTTATGGAAAGTACATTCAATTTATGATAATAAAATGTTACAACAGTATAGATTGGTATCGTTTATCTGGCCAGCTACCGGTTCCGTTTGATGGAGGGGTGGACCAATTATTAGACTATTCCGAAGTTTTGTCCAGTAGCTGGCCCCTTTACTTTCCGCAAAAGGACTGATTTATATTTCTATGAAAAGTACACTCAATTTATGATCATAAAATGTTACAACAGTATAGATTGGTATCTTTTATCTGGCCAGCTACCGGTTCTGTTTGATGGAGGGGTGGACCAAATTTTAGACTTTACCGAAGTTTTGTCCAGTAGCTGGCCCCTTTACTTTTCGCAAAAGGTTTAATTCATATTTTTATGAAAAGTACATTCAATTTATGATAATAAAATGTTACAAAAGTATAGATTGGTATCGTTTATCTGGCCAGCTACCGGTTCCGTTTGATGGAGGGGTGGACCAAATATTAGACTTTACCGAAGTTTTGTCCAGTAGCTGGCCCCTTTAATTTCTTCAAAAGGATTGATTTATATTTTTATGGAAAGTACATTCATTTTGTGATAATAAAATGTTACAACAGTATAGATTGGTATAGTTTATCTGGCCAGCTACCGGTTCCGTTTGATGGAGGGGTGGACCAAATATTAGACTATACCGAAGTTTTGTCCAGTAGCTGGCCCCTTTAATTTCCGCAAAAGGATTGATTTATATTTCTATGAAAAGTACACTCAATTTATGATAATAAAATGTTACAACAGTATAGATTGGTATCTTTTATCTGGCAAGCTACCGGTTCCGTTTGATGGAAGGGTGGACCAAATATTAGACTTTACCGAAGTTTTGTCAGGTAGCTGGCCCCTTTACATTCCGCAAAATGATTGATTTATATTTTTATGGAAAGTACATTAAATTTATGAAAATAAAATGTTACAAAAGTATAGATTGGTATCGTTTATCTGGCCAGCTACCGGTTCCGTTTGATGGAGGGGTGGACCAAATTTTAGACTTTACCGAAGTTTTGTCCAGTAGCTGGCCCCTTTAATTTCCACAAAAGGATTGATTTATATTTTTATGGAAAGTACATTAATTTATGATAATAAAATGTTACAACAGTATAGATTGGTATCGTTTATCTGGCCAGCTACCGGTTCCGTTTGATGGAGGGGTGGACCAATTATTAGACTATACCGAAGTTTTGTCCAGTAGCTTGCCCCTTTACTTTCCGCAAAAGGACTGATTTATATTTCTATGAAAAGTACATTCAATTTATGATCATAAAATGTTACAACAGTATAGATTGGTATCTTTTATCTGGCCAGCTACCGGTTCTGTTTGATGGAGGGGTGGACCAAATTTTAGACTTTACCGAAGTTTTGTCCAGTAGCTGGCCCCTTTACTTTCCGCAAAAGGTTTAATTCATATTTTTATGAAAAGTACATTTCATTTATGATAATAATATGTTACAACAGTATAGATTGGTATCGTTTATCTGGCCAGCTACCGGTTCCGTTTGGTTGCGTGGTGGACCAAATATTAGACTTTACCGAAGTTTTGTCCAGTAGCTGGCCCCTTTAATTTCTGCAAAAGGATTGATTTATATTTTTATGGAATGTACATTCATTTAATGATAATAAAATGTTACAAAAGTATAGATTGAAAACGTTTATCTGGCCAGCTACCGGTTCCGTTTGATAGAGGGTTAGACCAAATTTTAGACTTTACCGAAGTTTTGTCCAGTAGCTGGCCCCTTTACTTTCCGCAAAATGATTGATTTATATTTTTATTGAAAGTACATTCAATTTATGATAATGAAATGTTACAACAGTATAGATTGGTATCGTTTATCTGGCGAGCTACCGGTTCCGTTTGGTGGAGGGGTGGACCAAATATTAGACTATACCGAAGTTTTGTCCAGTAGCTGGCCCCTTTAATTTCCGCAAAAGGATTGATTTATACTTTTATGGAAAGTACATTCAATTTATGATAATAAAATGTTACAACAGTATAGATTGGTATCGTTTATCTGGCCAGCTACCGGTTCCGTTTGATGGAGGGGTGGACCAATTATTAGACTATACCGAAGTTTTGTCCAGTAGCTGGCCCCTTTACTTTCCGCAAAAGGACTGATTTACATTTCTATGAAAAGTACATTCAATTTATGATCATAAAATGTTACAACAGTATAGATTGGTATCTTTTATCTGGCCAGCTACCGGTTCTGTTTGATGGAGGGGTGGACCAAATTTTAGACTTTACCGAAGTTTTGTCCAGTAGCTGGCCCCTTTACTTTTCACAAAAGGTTTAATTCATATTTTTATGAAAAGTACATTCAATTTATGATAATAAAATGTTACAACAGTATAGATTGGTATCGTTTATCTGTCCAGCTACCGGTTCCGTTTGATGGAGGGGTGGACCAATTATTAGACTATACCGAAGTTTTGTCCAGTAGCTGGCCCCTTTACTTTCCGCAAAAGGACTGATTTATATTTCTATGAAAAGTACATTCAATTTATGATCATAAAATGTTACAACAGTATAGATTGGTATCTTTTATCTGGCCAGCTACCGGTTCTGTTTGATGGAGGGGTGGACCAAATTTTAGACTTTACCGAAGTTTTGTCCAGTAGCTGGCCCCTTTACTTTTCGCAAAAGGTTTAATTCATATTTTTATGAAAAGTACATTCAATTTATGATAATAAAATGTTACAAAAGTATAGATTGGTATCGTTTATCTGGCCAGCTACCGGTTCCGTTTGATGGAGGGGTGGACCAAATTTTAGACTTTACCGAAGTTTTGTCCAGTAGCTGGCCCCTTTAATTTCTTCAAAAGGATTGATTTATATTTTTATGGAAAGTACATTCATTTTGTGATAATAAAATGTTACAACAGTATAGATTGGTATAGTTTATCTGGCCAGCTACCGGTTCCGTTTGATGGAGGGGTGGACCAAATATTAGACTATACCGAAGTTTTGTCCAGTAGCTGGCCCCTTTAATTTCCGCAAAAGGATTGATTTATATTTCTATGAAAAGTACACTCAATTTATGATAATAAAATGTTACAACAGTATAGATTGGTATCTTTTATCTGGCAAGCTACCGGTTCCGTTTGATGGAATGGTGGACCAAATATTAGACTTTACCGAAGTTTTGTCAGGTAGCTGGCCCCTTTACATTCCGCAAAATGATTGATTTATATTTTTATGGAAAGTACATTCAATTTTTGAAAATAAAATGTTACAAAAGTATAGATTGGTATCGTTTATCTGGCCAGCTACCGGTTCCGTTTGATGGAGGGGTGGACCAAATTTTAGACTTTACCGAAGTTTTGTCCAGTAGCTGGCCCCTTTACATTCCACAAAAGGATTGATTTATATTTTTATGGAAAGTACATTCAATTTATGATAATAAAATGTTACAACAGTATAGATTGGTATCGTTTATCTGGCCAGCTACCGGTTCCGTTTGGTTGAGGGGTGGACCAATTATTAGACTATACCGAAGTTTTGTCCAGTAGCTGGCCCCTTTACTTTCCGCAAAAGGACTGATTTATATTTCTATGAAAAGTACATTCAATTTATGATCATAAAATGTTACAACAGTATAGATTGGTATCTTTTATCTGGCCAGCTACCGGTTCTGTTTGATGGAGGGGTGGACCAAATTTTAGACTTTAACGAAGTTTTGTCCAGTAGCTGGCCCCTTTACTTTCCGCAAAAGGTTTAATTCATATTTTTATGAAAAGTACATTTCATTTATTATAATAATATGTTACAACAGTATAGATTGGTATCGTTTATCTGGCCAGCTACCGGTTCCGTTTGGTTGCGTGGTGGACCAAATATTAGACTTTACCGAAGTTTTGTCCAGTAGCTGGCCCCTTTAATTTCTGCAAAAGGATTGATTTATATTTTTATGGAATGTACATTCATTTTATGATAATAAAATGTTACAACAGTATAGATTGGTATCGTTTATCTGGCGAGCTACCGGTTCCGTTTGGTGGAGGGGTGGACCAAATATTAGACTATACCGAAGTTTTGTCCAGTAGCTGGCCCCTTTAATTTCTGCAAAAGGATTGATTTATACTTTTATGGAAAGTACATTCAATTTATGATAATAAAATGTTACAACAGTATAGATTGGTATCGTTTATCTGGCCAGCTACCGGTTCCGTTTGATGGAGGGGTGGACCAATTATTAGACTATTCCGAAGTTTTGTCCAGTAGCTGGCCCCTTTACTTTCCGCAAAAGGACTGATTTATATTTCTATGAAAAGTACACTCAATTTATGATCATAAAATGTTACAACAGTATAGATTGGTATCTTTTATCTGGCCAGCTACCGGTTCTGTTTGATGGAGGGGTGGACCAAATTTTAGACTTTACCGAAGTTTTGTCCAGTAGCTGGCCCCTTTACTTTTCGCAAAAGGTTTAATTCATATTTTTATGAAAAGTACATTCAATTTATGATAATAAAATGTTACAAAAGTATAGATTGGTATCGTTTATCTGGCCAGCTACCGGTTCCGTTTGATGGAGGGGTGGACCAAATATTAGACTTTACCGAAGTTTTGTCCAGTAGCTGGCCCCTTTAATTTCTTCAAAAGGATTGATTTATATTTTTATGGAAAGTACATTCATTTTATGATAATAAAATGTTACAACAGTATAGATTGGTATAGTTTATCTGGCCAGCTACCGGTTCCGTTTGATTGAGGGGTGGACCAAATATTAGACTATACCGAAGTTTTGTCCAGTAGCTGGCCCCTTTAATTTCCGCAAAAGGATTGATTTATATTTCTATGAAAAGTACACTCAATTTATGATAATAAAATGTTACAACAGTATAGATTGGTATCTTTTATCTGGCAAGCTACCGGTTCCGTTTGATGGAAGGGTGGACCAAATATTAGACTTTACCGAAGTTTTGTCAGGTAGCTGGCCCCTTTACATTCCGCAAAATGATTGATTTATATTTTTATAGAAAGTACATTAAATTTATGAAAATAAAATGTTACAAAAGTATAGATTGGTATCGTTTATCTGGCCAGCTACCGGTTCCGTTTGATGGAGGGGTGGACCAAATTTTAGACTTTACCGAAGTTTTGTCCAGTAGCTGGCCCCTTTAATTTCCACAAAAGGATTGATTTATATTTTTATGGAAAGTACATTAATTTATGATAATAAAATGTTACAACAGTATAGATTGGTATCGTTTATCTGGCCAGCTACCGGTTCCGTTTGATGGAGGGGTGGACCAATTATTAGACTATACCGAAGTTTTGTCCAGTAGCTGGCCCCTTTACTCTCCGCAAAAGGACTGATTTATATTTCTATGAAAAGTACATTCAATTTATGATCATAAAATGTTACAACAGTATAGATTGGTATCTTTTATCTGGCCAGCTACCGGTTCTGTTTGATGGAGGGGTGGACCAAATTTTAGACTTTACCGAAGTTTTGTCCAGTAGCTGGCCCCTTTACTTTCCGCAAAAGGTTTAATTCATATTTTTATGAAAAGTACATTTCATTTATGATAATAATATGTTACAACAGTATAGATTGGTATCGTTTATCTGGCCAGCTACCGGTTCCGTTTGGTTGCGTGGTGGACCAAATATTAGACTTTACCGAAGTTTTGTCCAGTAGCTGGCCCCTTTAATTTCTGCAAAAGGATTGATTTATATTTTTATGGAATGTACATTCATTTTATGATAATAAAATGTTACAACAGTATAGATTGAAAACGTTTATCTGGCCAGCTACCGGTTCCGTTTGATAGAGGGGTAGACCAAATTTTAGACTTTACCGAAGTTTTGTCCAGTAGCTGGCCCCTTTACTTTCCGCAAAATGATTGATTTATATTTTTATGGAAAGTACATTCAATTTGTGATAATAAAATGTTACAACAGTATAGATTGGTATCGTTTATCTGGCCAGCTACTGGTTCCGTTTGGTTGAGTGGTGGACCAAATATTAGACTTTACCGAAGTTTTGTCAGGTAGCTGGCCCCTTTAATCTCCGCAAAAGGATTGATTTATATTTCTATGAAAAGTACATTTAATTTATGATCTTAAAATGTTAAAACAGTATAGATTGGTATCTTTTATCTGGCCAGCTACCGGTTCCGTTTGATGGAAGGGTGGAGCAAAATTTTAGACTTTACCGAAGTTTTGTTCAGTAGCTGGCCCCTTTACATTCCGCAAAAGGTTTAATTCATATTTTTATGAAAAGTACATTCAATTTATGATAATAAAATGTTACAAAAGTATAGATTGGTATCTTTTATCTGGCCAGCTACCGGTTCCGTTTGATGGAGGGGTGGACCAAATTTTAGACTATACCGAAGTTTTGTCCAGTAGCTGGCCCCTTTACATTCCGCAAAAGGATTGATTTATATTTTTATGGAAAGTAAATTCAATTTATGATAATAAAATGTTACAACAGTATAGATTGGTATCGTTTATCTGGCCAGCTACCGGTTCCGTTTGATGGAGGGGTGGACCAATTATTAGACTATACCGAAGTTTTGTCCAGTAGCTGGCCCCTTTACTTTCCGCAAAAGGACTGATTTATATTTCTATGAAAAGTACATTCAATTTATGATCATAAAATGTTACAACAGTATAGATTGGTATCTTTTATCTGGCCAGCTACCGGTTCTGTTTGATGGAGGGGTGGACCAAATTTTAGACTTTACCGAAGTTTTGTCCAGTAGCTGGCCCCTTTACTTTTCGCAAAAGGGTTAATTCATATTTTTATGAAAAGTACATTCAATTTATGATAATAAAATGTTACAAAAGTATATATTGGTATCTTTTATCTGGCCAGCTACCGGTTCCGTTTGATGGAGTGGTGGACCAAATATTAGACTTTACCGAAGTTTTGTCCAGTAGCTGGCCCCTTTAATTTCCGCAAAAGGATTGATTTATATTTCTATGAAAAGTACATTCAATTTATGATCATAAAATGTTACAACAGTATAGATTGGTATCTTTTATCTGGCCAGCTACCGGTTCTGTTTGATGGAGGGGTGGACCAAATTTTAGACTTTACCGAAGTTTCTTTCCAGTAGCTGGCCCCTTTACTTTTCGCAAAAGGTTTAATTCATATTTTTATGAAAAGTACATTCAATTTATGATAATAAAATGTTACAAAAGTATAGATTGGTATCGTTTATCTGGCCAGCTACCGGTTCCGTTTGATGGAGGGGTGGACCAAATTTTAGACTTTACCGAAGTTTTGTCCAGTAGCTGGCCCCTTTAATTTCTTCAAAAGGATTGATTTATATTTTTATGGAAAGTACATTCATTTTATGATAATAAAATGTTACAACAGTATAGATTGGTATAGTTTATCTGGCCAGCTACCGGTTCCGTTTGATGGAGGGGTGGACCAAATATTAGACTTTACCGAAGTTTCTTTCGGTAGCTGGCCCCTTTAATTTCCGCAAAAGGATTGATTTATATTTCTATGAAAAGTACATTCAATTTATGATAATAAAATGTTACAACAGTATAGATTGGTATCTTTTATCTGGCCAGCTACCGGTTCCGTTTGATGAAAGGGTGGACCAAATATTAGACTTTACCGAAGTTTTGTCAGGTAGCTGGCCCCTTTACATTCCGCAAAATGATTGATTTATATTTTTATGGAAAGTACATTCAATTTATGAAAATAAAATGTTACAAAAGTATAGATTGGTATCGTTTATCTGGCCAGCTACCGGTTCCGTTTGATGGAGGGGTGGACCAAATATTAGACTTTACCGAAGTTTTGTCCAGTAGCTGGCCCCTTTAATTTCTTCAAAAGAATTGATTTATATTTTTATGGAAAGTACATTCATTTTTTGATAATAAAATGTTACAACAGTATAGATTGGTATAGTTTATCTGGCCAGCTACCGGTTCCGTTTGATGGAGGGGTGGACCAAATATTAGACTATACCGAAGTTTTGTCCAGTAGCTGGCCCCTTTAATTTCCGCAAAAGGATTGATTTATATTTCTATGAAAAGTACACTCAATTTATGATAATAAAATGTTACAACAGTATAGATTGGTATATTTTATCTGGCCAGCTACCGGTTCCGTTTGATGGAAGGGTGGAGCAAAATGGTAGACTATACCGAAGTTTCTTTCGGTAGCTGGCCCCTTTAATTTCCGCAAAAGGTTTAATTCATATTTGTATGAAAAGTACATTTAATTTATGATAATTATATGTTACAACAGTATAGATTGGTATCGTTTATCTGGCCAGCTACCGGTTCCGTTTTGTTGAGTGTTGGACCAAATATTAGACTTTACCGAAGTTTTGTCCAGCAGCTGGCCCCTTCAATTTCTGCAAAAGGATTGATTTATATTTTTATGGAAAGTACATTCATTTTATGATAATAAAATGTTACAACAGCATAGATTGGTATCGTTTATCTGGCCAGCTACCGGTTCCGTTTGATGGAGGGGTGGACCAAATATTAGACTTTACCGAAGTTTTGTCCAGTAGCTGGCCCCTTTACTTTCCGCAAAATGATTGATTTATATTTTTATGGAAAGTACATTCATTTTATGATAATAAAATGTTACAACAGTATAGATTGGTATCTTTTATCTGGCCAGCTACCGGTTCCGTTTGATGGAAGGGTGGACCAAATATTAGACTTTACCGAAGTTTCTTTCGGTAGCTGGCCCCTTTAATTTCCTCAAAAGGATTGATTTATATTTTTATGGAAAGTACATTCAATTTATGATAATAAAATGTTACAAAAGTATAGATTGGTATCTTTTATCTGGCCAGCTACCGGTTCCGTTTGATAGAGGGGTGGACCAAATATTAGACTTTACCGAAGTTTTTTCCAGTAGCTGGCCCCTTTAATTTCCGCAAAAGGATTGATTTATATTTTTATGAAAAGTACACTCAATTTATGATAATAAAATGTTACAACAGTATAGATTGGTATCTTTTATCTGGCCAGCTACCGGTTCCGTTTGATGGAAGGGTGGAGCAAAATGTTAGACTATACCGAAGTTTCTTTCGGTAGCTGGCCCCTTTAATTTCCGCAAAAGGTTTAATTCATATTTCTACGAAAAGTACATTTAATTTATGATAATAATATGTTACAACAGTATAGATTGGCATCGTTTATCTGGCCAGCTACCGGTTCCGTTTGGTTGAGTTGTGGACCAAATATTAGACTTTACCGAAGTTTTGTCCAGTAGCTTGCCCCTTTAATTTCTGCAAAAGGATTGATTTATATTTTTATGGAAAGTACATTCATTTTATGATAATAAAATGTTACAACAGCATAGATTGGTATCGTTTATCTGACCAGCTACAGGTTCCGTTTGATGGAGGGGTCGACCAAATATTAGACTTTACCGAAGTTTTGTCCAGTAGCTTGCCCCTTTACTTTCCGCAAAATGATCGATTTATATTTTTATGGAAAGTACATTCAATTTATAATAATAAAATGTTACAACAGTATAGATTGGTATCGTTTATCTGGCCAGCTACCGGTTCCTTTTGATGGAGGGTGGACCAAATATTAGACTATACCGAAGTTTTGTCCAGTAGCTGGCCCCTTTAATTTCCGCAAAAGGATTGATTTATATTTCTATGAAAAGTACATTCAATTTATGATCATAAAATGTTACAACAGTATAGATTGGTATCTTTTATCTGGCCAGCTACCGGTTCCGTTTGATGGAAGGGTGGACCAAATATTAGACTTTACCGAAGTTTCTTTCGGTAGCTGGCCCCTTTAATTTCCGCAAAAGGATTGATTTATACTTTTATGGAAAGTACATTCAATTTATGATAATAAAATGTTACAAAAGTATAGATTGGTATCTTTTATCTGGCCAGCTACCGGTTCCGTTTGATGGAGGGGTGGACCAAATATTAGACTTTACCGAAGTTTTTTCCAGTAGCTGGCCCCTTTAATTTCCGCAAAATGATTGATTTATATTTTTTGGAAAGTACATTCAATTTATGATAATAAAATGTTACAACAGTATAGATTGGTATCTTTTATCTGGCCAGCTACCGGTTCTGTTTGATGGAAGGGTGGAGCAAAATTTTAGACTATACCGAAGTTTTTTTCGGTAGCTGGCCCCTTTGATTTCCGCAAAATGTTTAATTCATATTTTCATGAAAAGTACATTTAATTTATGATAATAATATGTTACAACAGTATAAATCTGTATCGTTTATCTGGCCAGCTACCGGTTCCGTTTAAAGGAGGGATGGACCAAATATTAGACTATATACCGAAGTTTTTTCCGGTAGCTGGCCCCTTTAATTTCCACAAAAGGATTGATTTATATTTCTATAAAAAGTACATTTAATTTATGATTATAAAATGTTACAACAGTATAGATTGGTATCGTTTATCTGGCCAGCTACCGGTTCTGTTTGATGGAAGGGTGGAGCAAAATTTTAGACTATACCGAAGTTTTGTCCAGTAACTGGCCCCTTTAATTTCTGCAAAAGGTTTAATTCATATTTTTATGAAAAGTACATTTAATTTATGATAATAATATGTTACAACAGTATAGATTGGTATCGTTTATTTGGCCAGCTACTGGTTCCGTTTAAAGGAGGGATGGACCAAATATTAGACTATAGGCCTACCGAAGTTTTTTTCCGGTAGCTGGCCCCTTTAATTTCCACAAAAGGATTGATTTATATTTCTATGAAAAGTACATTTAATTTATGATCTTAAAATGTTACAACAGTATAGATTGGTATCTTTTATCTGGCCAGCTACCGATTCCGTTTGATGGAAGGGTGGAGCAAAATTTTAGACTATACCGAAGTTTTTTTCGGTAGTTGGCCCCTTTAATTTCTTGTAGCCATATTTTCTTTTTCAAGTAACTGGCTATCGGTTGCTGGCTACTGGTAACTAATTTTTATTTTTTAAGTAACTGGCTACCGGTAGCTGGCTACCGGTAACTAACTTTCCTTGTTCAAGTAACTGGCTACCGGTAGCTGGGCTACCGGTAGCTGGCTACCGGTAACTAACTTTTCTTTTTCAAGTAACTGGAACAAGTAACTGGCTACCGGTAGCTAACTTTACCTATCTCTTTCTGAGTTATGGCCCCTGATTTCACCAAAAAATGCTTGTCCGGATAACTCATCCTACAGTTACTGTCTGATTTGCTTCATACTTGGCACAAGTGTGCATTAGGACCTGTAGATGTGCAAGACGTAAATTTCACAAAAATCTGACCATTACTTTCTGAGTTATGGCCCCTGATTTGACCAAATTTCAAGAAAATCGGATTGACAATATCTGACTTATGGCTCTTGATTCAACAAAAATGCTTGTACGAACAAAAGTGGTGGCGGGGGTATTTTTATCACCTTCAGTGATAGATTTCTAGTTTGTTAATATGTTGTTCTGTCCACAGGTTTATATGAACATAACATTGCCTATAACTTCTCAATCTAAAATACAAATTTCACATTTGTTATTGAGATAAATCTCATCAAGGTTCCTTATTTCTTTTAGTGTACAGATCCACCCTCGAAAAAGACATTATCAGTGATACATCTGGCCACTTTAAAAGGCTTATGGTCTCCATGGCAAATGTAAGTTTTTGCTTTACACTTTTCGAACAATAAAAACAGATTTTAGTTTTGATTTAAAAGAGATTCTAAGAACAAAAGTTTTGTTACTAGAGGTATATAATTTGTTAACTACAGCATTGTAAGCATGAAAAGAAAAGTACTAGGTCACTGGACAGTTGAAACTAAAGGCTCGCATTGACTTAAAAAATGTCATGTCTGGTAACACCTCTTATATTTTTATGCCCTCGTATCGAAAGAACGGGGGCATATTGTTTTACTTATGTCTGTCTGTCCATCAGTCTGTCTGTTTGAAAACTTAACATTGGCCATTTTGGGGGCATTTGTGTTTCACAGACTCATCTTGTTTCACTGTTGAAAATTTCAAAAGTGGCTCAACTGATTGTATATTGTGCCATTATATATCCTATACTATATTTGGTTGTTTCAGGGATGCAGACAAGAGAACCAAACTGTAGATATGAATAAAGCCAATGCTGATGCACAAGTTAGTCAAATACTATATTCTAACCCATTACCACACAGTGATGCCTTTTGAGGCCTAACAAAAATGCTTTGGAAAACATTGTGGAAAATGAAGAAATTGCTTGTGACAAGCAATTTCTTCATTTTCCACAATGTTTTCTACCAGGACTGACCTAAAAAATGTATAATTTATTCACTTGAAATTGTTGACTGCAACATCTCTAAATTTGGATAAGTGTAAAAGTTTGCTGTTTGGTAATGGGTTAATAATGTGAAGCAGTAGAAGACAAGTACCATTAAGCCTTTATACACAAACCTCAAACATTTGTTGTTAATGTAAATGATCATGTATAGAAACATAAAGGGAAAAGAAGAAATAGCTCAAAATGAGCAATTTAGGATGTTAGGGATTTACTTTTCAGTGTAGCAGCCCACGACAACTTATGCACCCATTCCCAAATATTGATGCTTTTTGACACCCTTCTAGATAAAAGTTTTGGATAATATTTTGGAAAAAGAAGAAATTGCTAGTGTAAGCAATTACTTGTTTTCCCACATTTTTTTTTGCCCCTAAAGACAAAAAAATATAAAATGATATTCACTTGATATTGTTGTCTGCATCATCTTTGACTTTTGAAAAGTTCAAAATTGTGCCATCTGGTAATGGGTTAAGACAGGGAATAGTCTTATTTTACTAGTTTTCTAGCCAGGACGCCACTTCTTTAAGTTTGAATGTACATGTAATATTGATCATGAGATTCATATTGTTAGACAAGCTCATCTTGAGCTTAATGCATGTTTATACAGTATTTTTAGCTCACCTGAGCACGAATGTGCTCATGGTGAGCTATTGTGATACCGCTGTGTCCGGCGTCCGTCGTGTGTCGTGTGTCGTGTGTCGTGTGTCGTCCGTCGTCCGTCAAACTTTGCCTTGTGTGCACTCTAGAGGCCACATTTTTTGCCCAATCAACCTGAAATTTGCTCAGAATGATTGTCTTGATGAAATCTCGGACAAGTTCGAAATTGGGTCATCTGGGGTCAAAAACTAGGTCACGGGGTCAAATCTTAGAAAAACCTTGTGTGCACTCTAGAGGCCACATTTTTTGCCCAATCAACCTGGAATTTGCTCAGAATGATTGTCTTGATAAAATCTCGGATAAGTTTGAAATTGGGTCAGCTGGGGTCAAAAACTAGGTCACGAGGTCAAATCTTAGTAAAACCTTGTGTGCACTCTAGAGGCCACATTTTTTGCCCAATCAACCTGAAAATTGTTCAGAATGATTGTCTTGATAAAATCTTGGACAAGTTCGAAATTGGGTCAACTGGGGTCAAAAACTAGGTCACAAGGTCAAATCTTAGTAAAACCTTCTGTGCACTCTAGAGGCCACATTTTTTGCCCAATCAACCTGAAAATTGCTCAGAATGATTGTCTTGATAAAATCTCGGACAAGTTTGAAATTTGGTCATCTGGGGTCAAAAACTAGGTCACAGGGTCAAATCTTAGAAAAACTCTGTGTGCACTCTAGAGGTCACATTTTTTGCCCAATTAAGCTGAAAATTGATCAGAATGATTGTCTTGATGAAATCTCGGACGAGTTTGAAATTGGGTCATCTGGGGTCAAAAACTAGGTCATGGGGTCAAATCTTAGAAAAACCTTGTGTGCACTCTAGAGGTCACATTCTTTGCCCAATCAACCTGAAATTTGATCAGAATGATTGTCTTGATCAAATCTTGGACAAGTTTGAAATTGGATCATCTGGGGTCAAAAACTAGGTCATGGGGTCAGATCTTAGAAAAACCTTGTGTGCACTCTAGAGGCCACATTTTTTGCCCGATCAACCTGAAAATTTATCAGAATGATTGTCTTGATCAAATCTCGGACAAGTTTGAAATTGGATCATCTGGGGTCAAAAACTAGGTCACGGGGTCAAATGTTAGAAAACCTTTTGTGCACTCTAGAGGCCACATTTTTTGCCCAATCAACCTGAAAATTGATCAGAATGATTGTCTCGATCAATTCTCGGACAAGATTGAAATTGGGTCATCTGGGGTCATAAACTAGGTCATGAGGTCAAATCTTTGTAAAACCGTGTGTGCACTCTAGAGGCCACATTTTGCCCAATCAACCTGAAAATTGATCAGAATGATTGTCTTGATCAATTCTAGGTCACGAGGTCAAATCTTAGCTAAACCTTGTGTGCACCCTAGAGGTCACATTTTTTGCCCAATCAACCTGAAAACAAAAAGTTATTATTATATCAGGTGAGCGCTTCAGGGCCAATGGCCCTCTTGTTAAAATTATTATATCTATTCATTGAAAGACTTCCAAATGTCAAGGACTATAGAAGATGGAGTAATATCAAGAACTTTATACAGAGCTATAGATGAGAGGGAGTGATAGCTTTTCAAAATTCAATATTTCTTTGTAGCTCACCTGAGCACCATGCTCAAGGTGAGCTTTTGTGATGACCCTGTGTCCGACGTGCGTCTTGCTTTGTCAACAATTTCTTTAAACATCATCTCCCCCTTAACCACATGGCCAATCCTAACCAAACTTGGCAGGCATGTATCCTAGGTGACCTTTATCAAAACTTGTTTTCACATTTTTGATTGGTCAAAAAATGTGGGCGTGGCAGGGTGGGGCTTATCAGACTTAGAGAAACAATGAGAAAATTCTATTGAAATCAACTATTGGTCCAATTCGTACCAAACATGGCAGGAATGTTCCTTGAGTGACTGTCTTCAATGCCTCAAAATAGATTTTTGATTTGTCAAAAAATGTGGGCGTGGCAGGGCGGGACTTATCAGAGTTAAATTGTTAAATAATTCTTTAAAAATCTTCTTCTCCTTAACCACTATGTCAATTTTTACCAAACTTGGCAGAAATGTTCCTTGGGTGACCCTTTTCAAAACTTGTTTTCCAATTTTTGATTCATCAAAAAATTTGGCGTGGCAGGGCGGGGCTTATTAGACTTAAAAAGATCATGAAAAAAATCTTTAAAAATCAACCATTGGTCTGTGTTGAAAAACTCAGGTGAGCGATTCAGGGCCCTCAGGGTCCTCTTGTTTTGTTCACCAAGCTGTGTTGTGGGTACTCATTAGAATTGTCTGGTCAAGACGGCTCAAATGAGTACCCACTACATAGGGTTTGAACTTGAAATAGAAAATTTAGAATTTTCATATCGTCAGTGTAAATGCAACACCTCATATCTCGTTTGTTGGAAAATTTTAGTGGGTAAGATAAGAATTTGATAACTTTTCCGAAAATTAAGGGGTTTACTTTAAACTCGGACATAATTATTCACAAAAAGTGTCTTTAATACTGATAAACAAAATTATCGCAAAACCTGCGTGAATTGTCTTAGCTGGGCATACAAGTTTGTACTTTTAAAATCACAGAAATCGACATAAGAGCTTCTGCATTTACATGGACGATATATTTGAAAATTTACATTTTAGGCTCTGTACCGTGCTGGCGAGAAGAGATGGGGTACAGATGAATCTCAGTTCAATGTTGTCATGGCATCACAGAGTTTCGAACAGTTACGAGCAGTTTTTGATGCGTACACCAAAATTTCTGGTCGCGACCTCGAAACTGTTCTCAAAAGTGAGCTGTCGGGAAATCTCCTGATTGGGATGTTAGCAATCTGTAAGTTGTATGAGTCATTTAATGAGGACACTTTTATATACCCACATTGATAGATCAGTTGCTATATTCCAGGATTGTCATGGGTAAGGGAAAAGTCAAGAAAATTTGAATTTTTTAAGATCAAGGAATTGTCAGGGAATTTTGAAAAGATGACATGCAGCGCCGTATATGATAAATGATTTCAACATGGCCTTTAAAAATTGTCTCAGAATATTGCAAGTTATTGCAAAATTACCGTGACAAAACATGTCTTGGAATTTTGCAATTTTGTCAGGGAAATGTCAGTGAATTTTGTGTTCTCTGACTAGTGGCAAAAGTGTAATAACCAATGCGTCAAAATTGATAGCCTTAATCCAAATTACATTACAAGCCATCTGATTGGACGAGACATATGTCTCGGCCAATCAGATGAATTGTTGTGTAATTTTAAAAGGTAAACTTAGAATAGATTAGTTTGTGAATATCATGCCAGGTTTTATAATTTTTGTCCCCTCTGTCTCTTTGTTTGCCTGTTTCTGTGTTTGTCTGCAAAATTACTTGTTTCAAGACCTCTCTTCTGATACTAAAGTTGTAGGTCAAGATCAAGCTCAAATACAGATTCAATATCACATTTTCTAAAATGAAAAAAAAAATGCAATAACTTAAACAATTAGTGTTACGGCTTTCATATTTCATTAGATTGTTCTTATGTTCATTTGATTTGTTTTATTGGGGTTTTGCACTGTTTTCATTTGCTATGGTCATATAGCGGCGTCTGGAGCACCTTATGTGGGTTGGGGGGTATTTCTCTCACCAATACCACCACAATATCCAAACTGAGCCTCTAGATGCTCTCTTATGTTCATTTGAACTTGTTATTTCAGTAAAAGTTGTCCGAAACAAAGCAGGCTATTTTGCTGAAAAGCTTTATAAATCTATGAAGGTAAGTGATCTTTTGTTCTTAACCCTTTCCCAAGCGGTGAGAATTTAGGGTGGTCCAATTCAAAAGCTGCTGCAGGCAAATTTATGTCTTACTGTATTGAAAACATGTATAAAAAGGTATGTCGATCAACATCTATTTCTTATTCCATAGTGATTTCTAAACCTTTAAGAGGTCATTAAATCCAGGGTTGTTTTGCGAAAATGGTCAATCATTGGGCAGTTATGGTTAACCCTTTCCCAAATAGTAAAACATTAATGAGCCAGGATCTAGAAAAAGGTCTGTTAAGGCTTTTGAGTCCAACATGGTTCCAGATCAGCTTGTGTATACACGCAGTCTGATCAGGAACCATAATGTTCTCTAATAGCTTTCAATCACTTAAAGCAACTATTAGAGTGCACCATGGGTCCTGATCAGCCTGCACTTTAGCTTAGTTTGATCTTGAAACATGAAAATCGTAAAAGCCTTAAGAGACCTTTTCCCAGATCCCGGCTCGTTTGGATTATCCAAAGCTCATATTCAGTATATCAGTACATCTCATCAATTTTTTCATACCAATTTCAAAATCATCTATTGAGGTTGTATCGTAAAAAAGTTACCAATTGGGTGGCATTGTTGTGTCACAAACAGATCTTGTACAATCTCCCAAAACAATACTTCTTATATTTATAGGGTATGGGCACAGATGACAAGACGTTGATTCGTATAATCATTACTAGAGCTGAGGTTGATATGGTACAGATTAAACAAGAGTTTCAGAAAATGTATGGAAAAACACTGGACGGATTCATTAGGGTGAGTACGGCTGGCTTTACCCTATCCCAAACAAGACCTGGTTTTGACGTCAATAATTGAGTAGGCTTGGGAAAACATTGAGGCAAAAGAAGAAACTGCTGATAACCAGCAGTTTCTCCTTTTGTCTCATTGTTTTCTATGCTATATCTTACACAAATTTAATCATAATTTAGATACATTTAGTTGTCCTCATCAGCTTTTAAATTGGACCACACTAAGGATTTGTCATTTGGGAAAGGGTTAACCCTTTACAAAACGACAAAATTTCAGAGTGGTCCAAATTGAAAGCTGCTGCAGACAATATAATTAAGATTGAAAAATCATTGGATTTGTGTAAGATATAGCATAGAAAATATTGAGGCAAAAGGAGAAACTGCTGGTAATCAGCAGTTTCTTCTTTTGCCTCAATGTTTTCCCAAGCCATTTTTATTAGGGACGTCAAAACAATTTCTTGTTTCAGAAGGGTGAAGAGGTAGGATTCTGACTTTGGAATAAAAGGGTCCTGGGTTTGAATCTGGCAAAGATCAATGATTTTGCTGAGATTTCACTGAGATAGATAAGTATATATTGGAAGTTGTAAATACATTTTAATGACATTACTGAAATAATTGTAATATGTCAGCAAGGCCACATCTGTATCGTGGTTAAATGTTTTTGGGAGCAAAGATTAAGACTGTTCCAAATGGGAAGCTGTTGCGCATGATAAAATCATTGTTGATCATCAAGGGATTTGTTTGCAATATAGTAAAGAAAATATAGAGACAAAAAGAGAAAATGCTGGTTATTAGCAATTTCTTATTTTGTCTCAATGTTTTACCAACCCTAATATGTAAGGGACGTCGAAACCAGGCCAGGTAATGGGAAGGGTTCGTGGTGGATAAGGAGAATTTAGATAAAAGAGGAGAAAGTGATGAGGATTAAAAACCTGTAACAAACAATTGTTCTTCAGTTGTGTTATAAACCATTTATTTTGACATTCACACTAAATTTCTGCAGTTTCTGTAGAATTCGCAATTTTCTAAACTTCTGGTTTCTTTTAATTAATTCAGTTGGAAATGTCTTAGTTCTTATTGTAAACTTTCAGTTGCATAGATTTTTTGCATGCAAATTTTGATTTTTCCAAAATCTTTTACTTTATTATTTATCTTTCATTTAATGTATGTTGTGATTTCTGGCACTCTGATTCAATGGAAGCACTGTTTTATTATAATTCTTGTACAGTTGAGAACATCATGAAATTGATACATTTCCATTCCAATCAAAATAATTCCATTCTCGTGTTTGTTCATTTATAATCATTCATTCTGATCACTTAAAACATTCATATCACTCAAAATGTCCACAGATTTAATCAATTAACCCATAACCAGACTGCAAAATTCTAGACTTGGCTAAATTCAAAAGTGTTGCAGATGGCAATTTTAAGTTCCAAGAAATTTTACATTTTTTGTTCTTTATGGATAGAAAACATTGTTGGACAAGCAATTTCGTCATTTTCCACAACATTTTCTAAAACCTTTATCTTGTAGGGCACCAAAAGGTGTCATATGGGAATGTGACAAAAGAATGTATTTGTTTGGTAAAAAAATTAGCTTGGCTGTACTATCTGTAGATCTGTTCTCATTTGGATCATTCCACTCATCAAAAATATCATTCCAAAAACATTCTCATTTGACTTGTCAATTTCACAATGTTCTTAACTGTTGAAGTTTGTTCTTTGATATGTTTATAAAGTCTATTATTTGTTTTGATGAATCTTCTAAGCCGCGTGCGATTTAGGCCAGAAGTTGTCTTCTGGAAGAAGAAGATGCAGTCTGGTTCCCGCCTCTGATACACTACATGGTATTTTTTCTACTACGTAGTGTATCAGAGGCCGGAACCAGTCTCTTCTGGAAGAGCTCTACCGGCCTAAATCGCACACGGCTCTAGTTTTTAGATGTATTTATTGACTAAATGGACTAGGATATAAAGATTTATATCCAGATGTTTCATTTACGGGTTACAATTAAGTTTTGTTCCTGTTTTTGTCCACTAAGTTTTGAAACTTTATAATAATAATAAATGAAATAGGTTTGTCTCACACAAATATTGTGTAGTGGTAAAATTTACACATGGATGTGAAATATTTTAAAAAATTAAAAGTAAATCCTACAACAAAACAAGAAACAAATTTGAGTATCTATGTAACAATGTAAATGACAAACAGTTAGTAATTTGATAGTATGTAAAGACCTGGGACCCCTTTTATGAAGGATATGACAACCAAGTTAGGTGGGAAATCATTTCAGCGAATTTGTTGTACTATTGTTGATAATACGTGCCCTAGGTCTCACACACATTTGCGGTCTGAAACAGTGCTGGAGCAGTTGCAAATAGGTCATCTGTGAAACTTTGAGAGATAGGGGACACATTGTTTTATTTGTGTCTGTCTGTCTGTCAGTTCATCTGTCCATCTGTCTGTCAGAAAACTCAACATTTGCCTTTTCTCCAAAAGTATTGAACATACAAAGCTCAAATTTGGTATGCAACCTTCTTTCAATGATATCTATCTGTTCCATGTGATATGACCTTCCTCAAGGTCATCTGTTAATCCTTATCAACCGTTAACATGAAAAATTAACATGAAAACTTAACATTGGCATTTTCTTAAGAAAAATGGTCATTTTGGGGGCAAACTTGTTTCACAAACACATCTTGTTCTTACCTTATGTTGCTGCTGAGTTGTGTGTGATGGCTCTTATGGAAAGATAAAAGAGCTAATGTTAGATATTTATGTATACAACTTTTACGATTATATATGTTAAAAAAGAATGACTGATAAGCCATATAGGCTTTTCTGTGGATTTCAGGACGACACAACAGGAGATTACCGGCGCATGCTTCTAGGAATGGTTGGTGCCGGATACTGAGGCTAATAAAGTAAATTGATATATTTCCTTATTTGGAGTCATATGTGTAGATATCATTTTGCATCTTTATAAAATGTACTCATTAGTGGTTATACAATCTATAATTACTTCTATCCCAAGATTTAAACATATCATTTGTGTTATTGAGAAACCTCATAACTCCAGCTTGTTTTGCAATAACACTTAAGATATACTTTCATGCCCTGTATTGACAGTTTGGGAATATGGTTTTTGTCCTGACTCTTTCTTTGTTTGAAAAAAAAGGTCATAACTGTTTAACAGTGCATGATAGAGCTTTCATATTTGTCTTTGGTATTCACGATGGATAATCACACATGATACAACAATTTCAGAAAATTTTCAATAACATAGTTAATACTGGACCAATTTGAATTTGGTTGGAAGCAGAGAAGGTGGACATACATCTCGCATTCGATAGACATTTTGGATTTTTGAAAAGTCAACTGATAAAAAAGTTATTGAAGATCAACCAACAAGTATTAACAAAGATATTCAGGCGCGTATCCAGGCATACTCCCATACTCCCGGGAGTACCTCGAATTTGAAAAATGATTTTTTTCTGTGGCCTAAAACAAGTGTAAGCTAACATTTTCATTTAAAGTCGTTCTTACCGAAGTAACATATACTCCAGTAACCCTATGCTCACATGAATGTTGATAAAACATGGAAAAATGTTAAAGGGATAATAGCTGCCAAAAAACCTGCCAATTTGTCAAAAAAGGGGTTTACAGTATTAAAGTATGAGCAAAAAGATGCAGAAAGACCGTATTTCAAGCTAGTAACCATGCGCTGTTTACCCACAATAAGCGCATGTATATTGACATTCTAATTTTCACCGGCGTTCAAAAGTTTGTTGGATGTTTATAATTGTGTCTATATATAGATTTATATATTGCATATTTCGGGTACCTGCAAAAGCCGTAAATATTCGTTTATAGTCGGGTGATCATGTGATACAAAGGTATCTAATATAAGCGACACGTCACGCTAAAAGGGAATTTACGGGAAGTTCATAAAACACAATTTCGAGAAACAACTCATATTAAGTAGACGGTAACTAGAAAATGAACACATAGTAAGATAGAGAAATTATTCAAGGCCCATAGAATTACCTACGAGTCATTAGTCTCGAATCTTCTCTGTCTGCGCAGGCCGCACAGGCTGGATATCATCTATACTTTTATACTTTGCAGAAGGTTCCTCTTTAGTGCCACGGGTAAAATTTTTGAAATATTCCGATATTCACGGGATTTCAGCACGTGCCTGGTAATGTATAAATGTTCAACTCTTTCCCAAAATGAAAAAAATTTAAACTCTTCTCAATTGAAATCGTTTGAAGACTGCATAACCAATGACATTGGAAATGTGCATTGTTTACGATATGACATAGAAAATATTTAGGTAATAGGAAAGACTGCTAACAATTAACATTCCTTTCTTTTGTCTCAATGTTTCCTGTATTTTTACAAAAAGGGAGCCCAAAGCAGGTCTTGTATGGGAAAGGGTTAACCAGTTGCAGTAATTTTCATAGCCATGCCTCACTCTTTCCCAAACGGCAATAAGTTGAATATTCTATTTTGAAAGTTTTAAACACGACAAATTATGCATGTTAAGATATGATTTGTTGAATTAAATAAAACCGAGAAAATATCTATGCAACTGTGGAATTGCTTCTTATCAAGATTTTCTCCTATTACATCAATGTGTTCTCAATCCCTTCTAATGATGACATCAAAACAAGGTTATAATTGGGAAAGAGTCAGTTATATTCTGCTTGACACGTCATGCTAAAAGCGTGCTTCTATGAATTCAACAGAAGACCATATCACGAGAGACAGATCACATTTAGCAAACGCCAACGATATCCGTATTTAGATATAGTGTGAAAGGAACAACATGTAAATCCAGAGTATCAACAGTTTCGATCCGGATCGTTTTGTACTTTCCTCGCAGACTGTTTAGGGTTGCTACACACTTCCCAAAAGGTCCCTTTTAAAGAGACATCTCATATTCTTAAAGGTCAATTACGAGCAAATGAAAGGATTTTCTAGTTTTCTCATAAATCGTTAGAAAATGGGTTTCAGTATAATGCATAGACGGTCATTTCACAATCGAAAGCGTTTACGTGGTGAACTTAGCAGTCGAGATATCGGATTTTTTTTGACTGCGATAAAATGTCATGATCGCATGTGCGATTTGTTTATTCATGTGGTGACGTATTACGAGTTTCCTTATATTGTCTGACCACATTAAACTGCTACTCATTAATTTTCGTGTGCAAAGTCCGTTAGTTGAGCGTCTTAACAAAACATTGCCGAAGTGGGGTCATTACATATGCAGATGTACCGGGTTAATCTTGCTGGATAATAATGTAATATGTTTTCATAAATCCTCGTGGATGCCTAATGCCCAACGAGATACATGTTTTAGTGGGCGGGCGTTGAGTGTCACATGCCTCTCTGTGCAGTATACCGTTACATATGACCAAATTCGTCTATCAACATAGGTCAAGCACATGGACTTTCCATGCGGTCTTTGTTTGCCCTTTTATTATTGCTTGCATTCAAATGAAATTCTATTTGTTTCCTTTCTCAATAACTTCTATACTGAATTCTATCATTTTGAAGAGATCTTGATCAGCATATTTTTTTTTTTTTTTTTTTTTAGTTTAAATGGGTAATATATGTTCGACTGGCATAAATGACGACGGCGATCAACAAATGCAGTTATTGTTTTTCGGACTCCAATGACGCCCTAAGTTGACAAAGAGGAATAATATATCAAGAACAATCACTCCAGTCGTTTTTTACATAGGTCAGTTGTCTACATGTTCTTTCTAATTAAACGGAGGGATAAATTTTAAACAGGAATCGTGAAAAATGTTGTTTTTAACTACTTTTCACGCTATAAAAATTAAAATATACGTCGTGGTTGACCTTTAAAATATTTTTACTGTTTATTCTCTGACGTCATTCCACTCGATTCAAAATAGATTCCGTAGACGCTCGCTTTTAACCGCTCAGGACTCGGATAATTCCGACTCGTCCTTGACATTGTAAACATGACATACTGACATACATTGCAAGAAAGGGAAAATGTACAAATGTACCATTCTTTCACTGGTTTTATTGGTTTTATGCAGTTGGAATAGGCATTGTTCATATCATTAGATAATAAAAACTCGGTAACAGAAAAACTTCAATCGTGACAGCTATTACCGCTTTAAGTCTTACTCTTACTTTAAAATGCTCCCTGATAAGGGGCCCGTATTACTAACGATCGTACGTTTGATTTTTGCATAATTACTTGTAACAACAGCCCTGATTGGCTCAGTCGGATTTCTCGTGCAATCAGATGTCTTGTTACACAGTTTACACAGAAACTTGATCGTAAGATGTTTAGTAATACGGGGCCCTGGTCTATGATTATCTTATATTTCAATTTTCGTCGGGTGGCTCCGCCCCCCTGAACCCCCTAGAGGGACTCTGCCCCTTCACCCCGCTGGGGGTCTTCGCCCCCCTCTCCCGACCGCCTGCTTCTTTTTGGTAAGGGAGTACTTCCGTTTTGGCCCCAGGTACGCCCCTGATATTGATGACTTTCTGAAATGTTGAGTCATGTGATCATCCACTGTGGTATTGCTTGTGACAAAACTGTTCATGTGATACCAAGGTCATGGTCAAATATAGTTGAGTTTGTTTTTTATGTTTCAGTAAATTGCATTTTAGTTTCACAATCACATCTAGTTGTTCAATTAATTTGTTTGCATGATAAAAGATAGGTGTTTATTTCGGTCATCCTTATTTTGGCATGTCAAGTTAATCAACCCTTGCCTAAACAAGACCTGATTTTGATGTCTTTAATCCAAAAACCTTTAGAAAACATTGAGACAAAATAAAAAAAATGCTGATAATTAGCATTTTCTCCTTTTGCCTCAATATTTTCTTAGCTGTATTGTACATGAATCACATCCCCATCAACAACCATTTTGTTGTCTTCCACAGCTTTCACATCAGAGCAATGTGGAATTTCACCGTTTGAGAAGAGTTAATTCACATGCTTGGTGTGTGCCTGGCTGATTTCAAGATCACATTTGTATGCCTTATGTCAATATAAGAAAGTTGGTCAGTTGGAAATAACCAAAGCTTTTAAATTATAATTTGCTCTTTTGTAAGAAATAGTATCAAGGCAATTTTATAAAGTCAAGCTCAAAGATAAACGTAGATCTAGAATTCTATCATAACAGCTGTTTTATTGCCATTCATTTTGAATAATTAAGTAACTATTCTTTCTGTGACACCAGATTTACCAAAAAACTTTTTTTTTTTTCAAATTAAAAGCTGCCAAAGACAACAAAATAGATGTGAATCAAGGAATTGTGTAGATCTACAATATAACAGAGAAAGTGTCAAGAATTAATTTCATTTCGCATGAGTAATGTATGTTTAGAGGCAGCCTATGAAAATTAAATAGTTGTATTTTCATTGTGATGGGTAAATGCAAGAATATTTTCATGTATTTTGTGAAATAACTGTAAAATGTGAAATGAGATGGTTAAAGCAAAATTATTGCAAGTTCAACCTTGTACGAGGGCTGATCAAAAAGTTCGTATAATTTCATCATAACTTTTTTACCTTTCATCCGATTGCATTTATTTTTTCACAAGTGTAATTTTATTTTATCAATGACGCCCTGATAAAATATCAAAAGGGTCAATTTATTTTAACAATATTTTTTCGACCCTTAAAAGGGTCAAGGAACGCTACCCCGGAGCACGCCGTAAAATCGTGTTTGTAAAGCTCCGCTAAACGATTATTTTTCAAAACTTGCGCAAGCAAAACTTACGATATTTTATCTGCTAGAGAAAAGACATCATATCAGATACTTTGTAAAGTTTCAAGGCTCAATGTTGTAAAACAATGATGTAGCTAGGGATATGGTGTGACGTGCCGACGTGAAATAAGAGTAAAAACGGGACTTCGCGAATTGGGGAAAATTGGCTTTTGAAACTAGTTTTTGTTATTTTCGGTTCTTACGCAAATCCAAAATGTAGTTAATTTAAGAAATATTATAGCTAACATAATAAACAAATCATAGTCTGTAAAAACGATATGTCTCGTTTGTATAAGAGAGATAGAAAATCGAAAAGACAACCCAATGAAAGAACGCAAAAGAATTGCGTAGATAAATTTCGACGTTCGTCAACGACGTCGTATAGAAAACCCGTTGCTACACATGAATAAGAGAGAATGCATTCTAAAACGGCTCGGCTTTTATATGAAGTATCGAGTTCTATGTTAACATGAGTAGCTTTATATATTTTTTCGATGCCTAGCTTATGGAGGATGAGGAACACCAATAATCAAACATTAAAACCAATCTTTATTTCGGATTCTCGCTTATAAAATATATACATTGTATTCTTCGTTATTCATTTATATTAAAAAAATTCATATTCCGATTATATAAATTTCATTTTGTTCATATCAAAACTTGTGTAAGTAAGTGTAAATTTGAATTAAAAATGATATGGTTTTTAACCCTTTCCCAAACAAGACCTGGTTTTGACGTCCCTAATAGAAAAGTCTTGGGAAAACATTGAAACAAAAGAAGAAACTGCTGATAACCAGCAGTTTCTCCTTTTGCCTCAATATTTTCTACACTAATTTTTACACAAATCATTTTTTTACCATCATGTATTTTGTCATCTGCAGCAGCTTTCGAACTGAACAACCCTAACAAATTATTGTTTGGGAAAGGGTTAAAGAAAGATTTATTACAAAAATACACTTTTCGTATAATTTTGCGATTTAATGAGAAAAGCAACTAAACACCTCTTTTTCTCTGGCTAGATCTGGTACATGGACATAAATATCTACAAATTGATTCGTTAAACAGCGAATATTTGTAACAGTTCAAATGTTTTGGAATTGCACAAATCAAAGGAACAATAATGATGTGCTATAAATAGTTTTATCCTGTCACTTCCGGTATTTACTGACTGATAACAGGGTGCCTGATATTTTTTTTGATATCAGTCAGTTAGTCACGTGACCAATAACGTCGGCACTACTTTCATCAAGCGAAGGTCACTCGATATCTAGGTTGTGCCTTGAAGCTTGTAATATTCGCAATAAAAACTCAGAAATAGAATTTGTTGACTTAAATTTCATAATAAAAATTCTCTATGATAAATTCATCCACAGAGATAGTGAAAGATCGAGTAGATCGTTCCAAAAATGTACAATGTAAAAGCCGAGTTTGAGTTTTACTCCTACAACGTAATCAGATGCGAGTGGGAAATATAGAGCATAACAGACATTTTCATTTCCTTATAAAATACCCCCACTTTAGGTTCACCCTGTAGTATTGACCCAATTTTAAAACTCTGTGACGTAAAAGTTTTTTGATGACGTAATACACAAGGTTATTTTTGACAGTTGGAAGCCTTGTTTATGTTTACAACAAGATGAACAGGAACATTTAAGGGAAGGATTTAAATACAAGATTTGAAGAGGGGATAGAGAATGAATGAGATAGTTGGTTAGTTATTTTATTTCAAAACGATTGTAGGCTGCTACTTTTGAATTGTCTTCTCCCCTCACAAAACACTTGTCTTGTTGATGAATTCATGTCTAAAATAAAAATGGACGACATCGGAAACATTCAGATAGATGACAGATCATGACACGTTTGTAAACACGTCCATGATCGTGTAAATAGAAGTTAGGAGGACATATAAATCCATTCAAGGTATGCTTCATGTTCTTGTTACTTCATTTCAACATTTTCAATATATTTCAAATGAATGTGAAACTTGTTCTTCGTTGAAACAGAACCTTCCATTCCCAAACCGAGGACAGATCTCGTCGTCTACTCGATTTGATCTTTGCAGTTCCTAGCAATTTGAGTTTGTTCTATGGTTATAATATTTACCTGTTAATGATAAAACAAAAATCGAGAGAAGATCTATTTAACACAAGTTCGAAAGTTTGTTTGTTTTCCACCTTAAAAAAAGAACTAACTTCTGTCGCGAACACGAGTTATGCGTCTAACGGTCTTTAGGATAACTAACTAGTTCATTAAATACTTCCCGTTCGTTCTTTTAACGAGAATAGCGCCTCTTTTTTAACAAATGTTCGTAACAGGATAAATAGAATAGATGGTTTACTGTCTGTAGATTGAAAAAAATATCCGACTCGGCTTCGGAAATTTATCCGGTTCGGCTACGCCTCACCGGATAAAAATTCCTCCGCCTTGTCGGATATTTTTTTCAATCTACAGACAGTAACCATCTATTCTCTATATATCATGTAGCGTCAAACGACGTTACTTAAAGTGACGCTAACGTCACGACGTGCTCCGGGTACCCGAGTCCTCCTATTTTGAAAGAGTCATAGCAACACCATTTTTCAATCAATCTCATTGAAACTTACAACATATATTTGAAATAAATAATTCTGAAACCTATCCAAAAATGAAATGTTTTGCTTCATAAACTGAAATTTTATGAACAAATTATACGAACTTTTTGATCAGCCCTCGTATGTTATGTATAATTAAAGGTTAGTTCAGAAAAAAAATATGCATCTGCATTGTTACATACAGTATGTAACGTAAAGTGCCCTATAGTCGTCATGTTTGGCTATTCAAACTGTAATTGCGCCTAAAGTCGTCAGTCTACCGGTTCCCTGCTTATACCATATCAAAGCTGGACCATTTTTCTACGATTCCATATGTACAATGTAACTCTATATGCTAAAATATGCAATATATTGAGGGAAAAAGAGGGCTGGGGTCCAGCTGACGACATTTGGACATCGTGGACCTAAAGTCGTCAAGTGATAGGTCCTTAAGTCGTCACCCTTTAGAAAACAATAAAAATAGCGTTAAATGATATCTAAAATGATTTTAAAACATAATTTTATGTATCATCATTCAATACTTAAGCCATCCAACCATAATTACTAGCCCTGGGTAGCATAGATCTACTGAATCCGATCTTTCAAAGTAGGCACCCCTTCGATATTTGTACCGCGATTTTCCCCAAATGACATCTTTTTATGCCCCCGTATCGAGAGATCGGGGGCATATTGTTTTACTCATGTCTGTCTGTCCGTCTGTCCGTCCGTCCGTCTATCCGTCCGTCCGTCTGTCCGTCCGTCTGTCTGTCAGTCCGAAACTTAACATTGTCATTTTCTCCACAACCATTATGCATACAAAGCTCAAATTTGGTATGTAAACTTCTTTCAATGATATCTATCTGCTCCATGCAATTTGACCTTCCTCAAGGTCATCGTTTAACCCTTTTCAACCCTTAACATGCAACTTAACGCACCAGCTTAACGCAACAACTTAACATTGGCCTTTTCTCTAAAAGTATTCCACATACAAAGCTAAAATTTGGTATGTAAACTTCTTTCAATGATATCTATCTGCCCCATGCAATTTGACCTTCCTCAAGGTCATCGTTTAACCCTTATCCACCCTTAACATGCAACTTAACGCGGCAACTTAACGCAACAACTTAACATTGGCCTGTTCTCCAAAAGTATTCCACATACAAGGCTAAAATTTGGTATGTAAACTTCTTTCAATTAGTCCTTGGGCCAGATATGGTTGGAGTTACCACTAAAATGGACAAAGGGACACCTATATATCTTGAAAGACCTATCCAAAGGAAGAACAAAAATGCAATGATATCCACTCTGCAGAGTAGCTATACCTCAGAATGTGCATTTGAAATTTGATAGGGTTTGGATAGTTGAAAATCAGTGCAAGGATTTGAAATGTTTAAAATAATGTGGCTTTACTGCTTTCTATACTAAGCATACACTGCATATATAAACCAGATGCATAGAAAATACAATTCATGTTGAATAATTTGTCCTACACAGCATGTATATGGAAAAAATCACAACAGGTATATCCATAAAGGGAGGTAATAAGCCGAGCAAATTACATGCTTTTCAATATGGAGTATGGCATTATTATGTCATAAGCCAAAAATGAAAACCCTCTGTATTTTCTTGAACCTGTTAATGAATTATGACTGTTGTTCCATTTCAAAGTGCCGGATAAGCAAAATTTAACAACCTTCTTGTTTCCATGGCAACTGTCTTCTTATAGAAGTTTCAGCATTAGCTTCAACTAATCGCAAAAAAAAAACATTTTTAAACTATTATAGTAATAAAACATACATTTTAGTTTTGAAATGTTATTTTGTTAAGACATCTCTTACACAAAACTAATTAGTATGCTTATGAATATTAATAAAAACTGTAATAACGAGATCGTGAAACACAAATGCCCAAGGAATGGCAATGTTAAGTTTTTATGCTAAGTTTTCGAGTTAAGGATTGATAAGGGTTAATGAATGACCTTGAGGAAGGTCATATTGATATTGCACGAACAGATAAATATCATTGTTCAAAAGAAGGTTACATACAAACTTATAGCTTTGTATGTCAAATATTTTTGGAGAAAAGGCCAGTGTTAAGTTTTCATACAGACAGATGGACGGACAGACAGACAGACAAGAGTAAAACAATATGCTCCTGCGTTTTTAGATTGCTGAAATGAGACATCTCTAGTTACAATGTAAATATGATGTGTGTTTTATACCGTAATTCAAAAGGTAAAATGACACAAATAAATTAATTATTACTTCGTTGACAAATTATGGACAATTATAGGTAAACTGCATGTAGATCTAAAAGGAGACAAGAAAGAGACGGGGGACTCAGTATACAGTGTTTTTGACAGCATTTGGGGTTAAGGATAAATTCCTGTTGTAAGCCCTTTAAAGTTTAAGTTTTTTAAAAGTAGGTCAAACTCAAAGGTCAGGGTAACTAGGTCAAAGGTTATGGTCCCAAATAAATGGCGTGGTGGGAGTCCTCATCCGGTAGGTTTCAAACCAAGGCCAAAGAAGTTCAAGACTTAATCATCTGCATGCAAAGTCGCATAACTATCACCCTTCCACTTCTGTTTGTTTCTTGCCCCTCTTAGTACCATGCTGAATGACACTGGACATGGATATGAAATCCAAGGTAAGAAGATCAACCATCTTTTCTACATGGATGACCTAAAGACCTTTGACAAGAACGATCACCAGCAAAAACAACTGCTGGAGACAGTAAAGGTCTTTAGTGATGACATATGTATGCAATTTGAACTGGACAAGTGTCTAAAAGCCACCTTCAAAAAAGGAAAACTAACATCAACATCTGACATACAGCTAGAAAGAGACAACATCATCAAGAAACTAGACCAAGACGCTAAATACAAATACCTTGTGTTAATGAAGGTGACGGAATTCAACATGCAGCAATGAGGGAAAAGATCAGAAAAGAGTATTACAGAAGAGCTAAGGCTTGCCATCAAGAGTGAGCTAAAAGCTGCAGATAAGATTGAAGCCATAAACTGGCAAATGCGAGAAGAACGGAAAACTTGACACAAAGACCAGACAGTTACTACCAACAGAAAGAATGCACCACCCAAAGGTTGACGTTGAAAGATTGTACCTACCACGAAAGATTGGTGGTAGGGGCCTCTCATAGATTGAGATGGCATAAACACGTATTTGGAGACAACACAAGACAATCTGCTACATCTGATCCGGGAACATGAACGTAACAAGAAACTTTACTCAATCTCAGAGCAAACCAGAACATTCATTCAAGAACTGAACATTGCACAAACGACAAGAAATGGAGAAGAATCCGTCACAGAGTATGCCAAAAGAACAAGACGGACAAAGGCAAATGCCCAAAAGAGGATGACACAAACATGGAAAGCCAAATCAATGCATGGGCAATACCCGTAAGGTTTGACAAACCAGATGTTGACCAAGATCAGACACATTATAAGTGGCTCTCTGTTGCAGGTCTCAATGCAGAAACAGAGGGAATGGTGATAGTAGCACAAGATCAGAGTTTGGCTACAAGAGCATATCACAACAAGATCATCAAAGATGGTACAGATCCAAAGTGTAGAATATGCAACCAATATGATGAAATTGTCTCGGGCTGTCCAACATTAGTGGCAACATGGTACATTCAAAGACATGACAAGGCAGCAGAGTACATTCATTGGAAAATCTGCAAGCAATTTGGACTCCCAGCAAACAAAAAATTGTATGAACATCAACCAAAAACTGTCGTAGAGGGACATGTCGGTGAATACTTGTACAGAGATCAGGGCTAACAGACCAGAAATCATTAAGAACAAATTGGACAAGACGTTCATCATGATTGACATGACGGTTCCTTCTGAAAGAAATGTCTCCGTTCAGGCACTTGAGAAACTATCAAAATACAAGGACCTTAAGATAGAAGTAGCCAGAATGTGGGGTATGGAGACGACAACTGTACAAGTCGCTGTAGGTGCACTTGGTCTCATTAAGAAGGGACTTGACAAAATATTCAAACAAATCCCTGGTGCACCAGTTATCGAGGAATTGCAGAAGATCATACTCCTTGGAAGTGCACATATCATCCAAAGAACGTTGTATAATAATAACGAAAACACTATAATTGCAAAATTTATACCTTCTGTCATAGATCTAGCTATCCCCTAAAGAATCTGCTATACATGTATACGACCTACAACCTTAATTTTAAACGATGTCAATAAACTTTCAATATATTGCAGTTGCCCTTTTTGTTAATCCATGTGTTTTGATTCTACTTTGAATTCTAAAAGTATCAAACGAGATCATTTGAACCATCTAATCAGTTCTGTTCATCATCACAATCATTCAATCATTGGTGTAAATTGTGCAAAGAAAGTGTTAAAATATTTAACAATTATTTATAATAATGTATTCAGTTTACTGTATCAGTGTTTTCCTAAACTTTAGGGACATTATTTTCTATTTGATATTGGATTTAGGGTGTATTATTTTACGTTCAAAAGGGTTGTTTAGCCCTTATATTTAAGCAGATTTACAGTAAGATGCAAAATTACGGATGCTAAAAAATGATTGAATCTTGCATGAAAATGAGTGAATATGCCAAACGAATGAACATTAACTGCTACTAGATAACATAACAGATGCTGATCTTAGAAGCAAGAGCATATGCCAAGTTTGAAAGCAAAAGTTATGACAGAAACAAACTTATTTGTGACAGATGTTTGAAAGATGCTCATTTAAGTTTGATGAAGAATTTCTAGGCAACAAAGAGGTAAAAATTGCTCGACATTAAATGCTAGAGCAATAGATATCTGTCTTGAGGTTGGTACCATGGTCATAGAGGTATGTGCAAAGTTTTAGAGTAATGGCGTTAGTAAAACAGAGATATGACACTTTTACCAAACAAAAACCTAATTCGCAAAAAGGGTCACAGTTTTAAGGAGTGTCATTAATATTCGTGAATATGCAAATAAGGTAATTTGCATAAAACTTATGGTACATTATTGAGCAAGTCATAAACTTTCATTCGATACCATTCTTACATCTGTAGGTCAATATTCAACCAAGACATGACCAAAAACGTTATGAAATTACTGAACAATTTTATAGGGTTAAGGGTTTAGATAAGGTTTATGACCCAAAGCCCCTACGGCCAAGTCAAGTGCAAACATCGCTCAAAATGTTTGATATATTAATTTTCTTTAAGATTTAATATGTTTACGTAATTCCCCTGCACAAAAAAAGCCTCGTTTTGGAAAGTATTTACCAAATTTCCGTAGAAAATCGCAATTTTAGGAAAATTCATGAATATGCAAATGAGCTAATTTGCATAACATAACTAGAATGAAAGAATAAGTCATAAGATTTCATTTGATATCATTCTGACAACTGTGTGCAAAAATTCAATGAGGATATGGCCAGATTCATTTTCAAAATTTACATAAGTAATTTGATGGGGCTATGGGTTTAGATAAGGGTTACGGCAAAAAGCCCCAACGGCCAGAGTATAAACAAGGCTCAAAATGTTTCTAATAAAATGTTCTTTAAGAAAAATCATGTTTTCAAAATTCCCCCTGAAAAGAAACGCCTTGTTTTGGAAAATATTTATCAAAATTTTCGCCAAAAAATGGATTTTTAAGGGAAATCATTAATATTCATGAATATGCAAATGAGATAATTTGAATAAGATAACTACAAACAAAAGAGCGAGTCATAAGCTTTCATTTGATACCATTTTGACACCTGTAGGTCAATATTCAATGGAAATATGACCAAATAAGTGTTATAAATTTGAATGCAAAAAATGATAGGGTTAAGGGTTTAAGATAAGGGTTACAGCCAAAAGCCCCGACGTCCAGAGTGCAAACAACGCTCAAAATGTTTCTAAGATAATGTACTTTATGAAAAACTATGTCTTCTTGAATTAGAAATAAGTGATAATTATAGAAAAATACTTTTTCGAATATTTCGGCTAATTCTTATACTTGAATGCACATAAAGCATATTTTGAAGAGGAGTAATGACGTCATAATAATTACATAATTTAAAAAATCATGATTCATAAGTAGTGAAATACATGCTCATACGTATGGATTCAAATAAATAGATTTATACATTCATTTGATATTTTTTATTATTTTTTCCCTTTCCCTTACCCCAAACCAGATTGTCATTCACGTCGTGAAGGGTACCTATATAAAGGTAAGGGTAAAACATATTTAGCTACTTTTCATGTCGGATATCATCACTGAAAAACATCCATCAGATGTATATCTACAAATATATATAGGTGTCCTTTTGTCCTTTTTTCTGGTAATACTTACCCCATTTTCCTGGTCCTGGCCCAAGGACTAAATGATATCTATCTGCCCCATGCAATTTGACCTTCCTCAAGGTCATCGTTTAACCCTTATCCACCCTTAACATGCAACTTAACGCGGCAACTTAACGCAACACTTAACATTGGCCTTTTCTCCAAAAGTATTCCACATACATAGCTAAAATTTGGTATGTAAACTTCTTTCAATAGTATCTATCTGCTCCATGCAAATTGACCTTCCTCAAGGTCATCGTTTAACCCTTATCCACCCTTAACATGCAACTTAACGCGGCAACTTAACGCACCAACTTAACGTTGGCCTTTTCTCCAAAAGTATTCCACATACAAGGCTAAAATTTGGTATGTAAACTTCTTTCAATGGTATCTATCTGCTCAATGCAAATTGATCTTCCTCAAGGTCATCGTTTAACCCTTATCCACCCTTAACATGCAACTTAACGCGGCAACTTAACGCAACACTTAACGTTGGCCTTTTCTCCAAAAGTATTCCACATACAAGGCTAAAATTTGGAATGTAAATTTCTTTCAATGGTATCTATCTGCTCCATGCAGATTGACCTTCCTCAAGGTCATCATTTAACCCTTATCCACCCTTAACATGCAACTTAACGCGGCAACTTAACGCAACACTTAACGTTGGCCTTTTCTCCAAAAGTATTCCACATACAAAGCTAAAATTTGGTATGTAAACTTCTTTCAATGGTATCTATCTGCTCAATGCAAATTGACCTTCCTCAAGGTCATCGTTTAACCCTTATCCACCCTTAACATGCAACTTAACACGGCAACTTAACGCAACACTTAACGTTGGCCTTTTCTACAAAAGTATTCCACATACAAGACTCAAATTTGGTTTGTAAACTTCTTTCAATGATATCTATCTGCTCCATGCAAATTGACCTTCCTCAAGGTCATCGTTTAACCCTTATCCACCCTTAACATGCAACTTAATGCGGCAACTTAACATTGGCCTTTTCTCTAAAAGTATTCCACATACAAAGCTCAAATTTGGTATGTAAACTTCTTTCAATGATATTAGGTTAGAGGGACAAGGTCATTTATGTAGGTCAAGGTCAAATATCAATTAAGGTCATAATTATAGAAAAATAGCCATTTCGGGGGCATTTGTGTTTCACAAACACATCTTGTTTCTTCTATGGGTGATATTGTAACTCTTTCATGACCAAGACCTGGTTTTGATATCGTTTTTCAATGGTGTTTTGTAAGCATTGAAATAAAAGAAGAATATACAGACAATCTGCATTTTCTTCTTTTCCATCATTACTCTCCATGGTATTATAGAAACATTTCTAAACACTGATTACAACCATTTTCAAATCGGTGTCTGCTTTCAAAGTTTCTTTTTCAGATTGAAAAAAAAATGCTGTGTGCCCTATACTCGTCATGTGGACTTAAAGTCGTCATCGACTTTTAATCTGGTTTTGGGGGCAGAAATTGATATATCAAGCTACAAAGGGGGTTTTAATATGTATTGAAATATATCTTTTTAAGCTAGAGTTATCCCTTTGGTTATCTGTGTAGTAAAATGTGTACAACATGCATTCGCGCGAGAGCCTGTGTTTACGTCCATTGTCTTCGCGCATTCTGTGTCCTAGTGCAAAATACACAGGTCCGAATCACCGTGCATATATACATTCACTATCAAAAAGGGTTAATGAACAAAGTACCTGGACAAAACAAGAGATATTTTCCTTTCAAATGATGTTTTTCTTCAATCTCTAAAATGACAGAAACGTGAGAAAAAGACATTACAAAAATAGTGACGACATTAGGACACTGACGACTATAGGGCAGTTTACGTTACACCTACATTAATTTTGTTTTTCACTTTCCTCTAGATTTGCTTGTTGCAAAGTTGCCTTTATAGGACAATCAGCTGAGTGGCTCATTTATGTACTTGTGTGAGAAAATGCCAGGCACTTATAGTTACATATTGTCGGCTATGTTCAAGAATGTTGAAGTGTTAGCTTGAATAAGCTGTAGTTACAACAGTTTCCAATAAAGCCAACCATATGCCTGTGTTTGCTTTATAAATGTTGATCAGCCTTTCAACATGAAATATGTCAACAGAACAGTTTATCCCTAACATCAAAATGTAATGTTTTTGCTCACATTATCGCAATGTTTCTTTTGTATCCCTTAGATGACCTTTTATTAACATTCTGCATCCTTCTAATACTTTCAAGAAAGGTAGCTTAGTATTGCAAAAAAAGTGGTTGTCTGACAACATTTCCTGAAAACCCTTTATACTAATTCACTGATTTGATCAAAATTGTCACAAAATGTTTGCTCTACAACAGCTTCTGATCTGGCCAAGTTAACCTTTCCCCAAAGCAAAATTTCAGAATGGACCAAATTGAAAGATCTATAAAAACGACAATTTCGAGTGAATGAAATTTTAATATTTTTACCGTCTCTCTCGATAGCAAACATTGTGATTAATGATTACAAAACTATGTTTCTAATGCTATGTTTCAGAAAACATATAGGGAAAGATTAAAATGCTGATCATCAGCATTTTCTTCCTTTCTCTCAATGTTTTCCAAAACATGTTCTGCCAAAGTTGTCCAAAAGCAGATTTAAATTTTTGGGTGTCATAATTTATCCATTCCAACTTACATGTAATGACACCTTTTGACAACGCAAAAGGCTTTGGAAAATATTGTGGAAGATACTCAAGCAATACACTTGTCACAAGCAATTTCTCCATTCTCCTCAATATTTTCCTACCAATATTCTCTACCCAGAAAGACGAAAAAATGTAAAATTCCATCCACTTTAAATTGTCAGCAACATCTTTGAATTTGGAAATTGGAATGGAGTTGAAATTTTGTCATCTGGTAATGGATTAATCCTTTCTCAAACAAGACCTGGTTTTGACATGCCTAGGAGAAATGGCTTTGGAAAAAAATGAGGCAAAAGAAGAAAATGCTGATGATCAGCATTTTCTCCTTTGGCCTGAATATTTTCTGTGCTATATTGATCAAAAATCCAATCTTTTATTTTGTCCATTTTTGTCCACATCATCTTTCAAATTGGACCACTCTTAGATTTTGTCATTTGAGAAAGGGTTAACTAGAAAACACTGTCTGCCTTCTGATAATAAAATTGCTTTCAAGTCTCAATAGGTGCATATTCAAGGTGTTTGAGCAGCTTTTTTTTAACCCATTCCCAAACAATAACAACTATTGATAAACCATACAGAAAACGGCCTGGCAAAACATTTAGGCAAGAGAAGAAAAAGTGGATAATCAGCTCAATATTTTCTGTATTAAATTGTATACCAATTCTATTATTATTAATAGCCATTTTGTTATCACAGAAAGCATTCAATTTGGTCTACCCCAAAGTTTGTTTTGGAAAAGGTTATTAAGAAGCTTGAATAAGCAAGGATGATATCGTTAGTGTAAATGCAAAGCCTTGTATGTCGATTTTTGCAATTTAAATTTCAAAGTAAAACCTTGTATGTCAAGTTTAGGCAATTCTTGCAGGTTTTGCTTTATTTTGATTGACCTGTATAAATGGCCCATTATATGTGGGCAATGATATCCAAATTTCAAGTAAAACCTTTCAGTTTCTGAAAATTTTTAAGCTTTATTCTGCCCCCTTGATATTTTCCTAAAAATGAGATATGAGGTTTTGCATTAACACCGACAATATGAAAAATTATTTATATAATAATTGTCATACTTTCATAGAAGTAAATGTGCCTTTACAAAGAAGATTTATTTGTAGAAATTTGGTGGAAACTAATAAATCTGTTGTTACATGGATACTCAATTTCCTATTTTATTAGGAATTTGCAATGACTCTTTGAATTTTTGTGCCCCAGTGTCGAAAGATTGAGGGCAGTTTGTTTTATGGTTGTCGGCCTGTCCGTCTGTCTATATGTCCGTATGTCAATCAAAAAACTGAAAATAAAAACTTAACATTTGCATTGGTATTTCACAAACACATCCTGTTGTACCCTGTATCAACAGATGATGGGCATACATATTCACGCTGTATAATAACGTGACAACAATTTAAAAAAAAATCTTCTATAACTTCATTAATACTGGACCGATTTGAATTCGGTTTGAAGCAGAGAATGTGGACAGGCGTCACACACTAGATGGACGTGGTTGATTTTTGAAAAATCAACTGATAAATAAGTTATTGAAGATAAATCAAAATTTTAGTTTATCTTCAATAACTTTTTTATCAGTTGATTTTTCAAAAATCCAACATGTCCAGCTTATTCCTGGAAGTTTTCCACCTTCTCTGCCTCAAACCGAATTCAAATTGGTTAAGCATTAAAAAAGATATTGAAGATTATCAGAAATTCTGAGTCATGTGATTATACACCGTGATATTGATTTAGTGTTGTCCATCTATAATATTATGTCTGTTCTTTTATTCTGTTTGATTGTCTGCACACCTTAACAAACAAACTTTGCATTGTCTATTAAATTCTCACCCAATTAAACTGCAAAGCTTGGTACTTTTGTACATCTCATTGAAGTGCAACTAAATGCACCATTGTCAATGTCAATTATCAAACTGATATTAAACAAAAATAAATATTTGGTGGCATTTGTGTTTCACATCAATCTAAAGTAACCATCTTAAGCTTCTATCAATATATTTTGTTTGTAGAGAAAAAAACATGTTAAAAAAAAGGTTTTAAATCATTTGTCTTTTCTTAATAGTTGTTGTACATTATTCTTTGGTGATGGTTGAAATTCATATTGAATCTGGAGTATACCTACAATGTAGTTCAATGCATGATGAATTCTCATATTAGAGTAGTGTGGTCTTGAACTGTGCTTACCTATATACCTTTTCTTGGTTTTCTTTTTTGGGAAAATGCACTTGTACTCCATTCTCATTCTTAAGACTGGTTTAATCCTTTCCAAAATGACAAAATTTAAGAACAGTGAACTTGAATGGTGCCACAGACAGCAAAATTGATAAAGTGAAATATGTGTAATTTGTATGTTACAGAGTATGAATCATTGACCGTAAAGGAGAAAATGAACTGCTTGTTACCATTTCAAAGATACTTTAATGTCCATGATATGAAACTCTTTTGAAACATTGATGCTTTTGAAGAAAATGCTAATAAACAGCATTCTCTCCTTTTGCATCAATATTTTCTAGGGTATATTATACCCAAATACCTTCTTTATTAATATCCATTGTGTTGTTAGCAGCTATAAGAAAGTTTGTTGGGTTTTTATGCTCCCCGAAAAAATTTCGGGGGAGCATACGTGGGTTGTCCCAGAAAAAGTGGGACAATGTTTGTAATTAATACAATAGTCAACATACATTGATATAAATTTATCATCGTTTTATACAAGATGTTAGTGACTTGTGTGTGAATTTTCGAGTCAGTATCTCGAAAATCAACAAAAATATGCGGAAAATTATTTTGTTAGTGAAGGTGCGGCGGCGCACGGTAACGTAACGTCATGTTTATAACGTCACTCTTTTCAAAGAACCGTCCTTTGCGTTCAGTATACTTTCTGCGACCCTCAATCTACTTTTCATATAAGTTCTTGAACTAACGCTGTTTTATTTTTCTTATTTCAAAATTTCTAAACGAAACTTTAATTCCATCAACAGATTTAAATATAGTCAAATGTAAATTCGAATTCATAGCCAGAAAATGCAAAATATCAGGACTTTAAACCAAATCTGGCGTTTTAAATAATATCATTTTCATTCAAAAGTCAAGTCACAGCTTACACACACTTATTCAAGGGCGATATCATCCATTTTCCAAAAGGGGCAAGGTGCTCCGAAATGGCAGTTTCCCAGGGGAAGGGGTGTCCGACTAAGTTATGCGCATTAACTAATGAAACAAAACCATTTTGTAACTATCTTTTAGGCTAAATTTCAGGGGAGATGACGCCCACGGGTCCCCAACCTGGATAACCACATGTTATTTTTCTGTAGGTTTTCGACAATTGAATACTAAGCAGCCTTATATACTGTTTCCCGGTTATTCAGAAAGCTCACATACTGTTTGACGTCGGCCGACGTCGAGAACGTTTTAATTTAAACTCGTATCTGTAGATTTAATCTTCCTATGTCATGCTCTTATTCCCATCGTTGTAAGTAGCAGCCCACCAAAATAATGCTTGTGTCGCTTAAACATAAGTGTAGGAGTTAATCTAAACCCCTACTCTGCATATGTCACTTCTTATTTTCGTTTATGAAGGTGCCATTTCTTGCTGGACGCAATATTTCTGCTCCGCGGATTTCGACGACGTCGCAATTTCAAACGAAGGTGCAGTCACACATTTTTACAAAGCATCAACATTAATGATGTCATCTACATGAAAGTGTCAGCAAATTATCACAGCATCATGTACTACACGATGGTGTAACTTTGATGTCTTTATAATTGCGAAAACCGCATCATCTATCGAAGTTGCGAACGTTTGTCATATTAAAATGTGACGTGCTCCGGGTACCCTTACCACGCATTCCTTTTCATTCAATATTTTGTAAAAATATCATTGTTTTGGTATTGATTGTATACCAAACAGTGTTAAAATGTTTAAATTACATACTGTGTAAATTTGAACTCAATCGGACGTCACGTTTAAGAAATATTTCAAAAGTCTCACTTTTTCTGGGACAACCCTCGTATAGTCGCCACGCTGTCCTTCCGTCCGTCCGTCCGTCCGTCTGTCCGTCCATCCGTCCTTCCGTCCGTCCGAGACCTTTTTTTCCGTTTCTTAATTTGAGGCTGCGTCATGGAAAAAGGGGCCTTAATGTAAAAATTAGTTTTTCTCCAATTTCTCTTTATCTAATGGGCAGAATTGAATGAAATTTTCTTCTTATGTGAGGAATGAGATGTTCTTGTCTATATTCTATAAATAATGTGTGTACAAAAAATCCGTCATGTGAAAAGGGGGCTTAATGTATGATAGTTTTTTTTTTGTGACAAGCACTTATTCGGGGAGCATTATCCGTCTATGACGGCTCTTGTTTTTTGCTGTTTTGGAAATGGTTAACCAGCATTTCCTATGGTGTCGCAACTAAAAAATCTTATAATATGCAATATTTACCTGAATTAAGGCTATTTTCTTCATCAGTTTTGATGCTATTCTTTTGAATCTTTTTGTGTATGTAGACCTTTGAATGATGTTATACAGTCTTATTTTCAAGTGTCTCATAATTTATTCTTTGCCAGTTCTTGTTCGGTTTGATTTTCAATTTTTCCTCATTCTTTATTGCAGGATGATACATCCGGTGACTATCGGCGTATGCTGCTGGCCTTAGTGACTGGTGGATATTCTCACTGATCAATGTTAAGACCGTTTTCACAGCAAATACATTAATATTGTTAAACACTGTCAATGTTTCTATTTAAATCTATAAATCTATACAGAGCTACAAGTGAGAGGGGTAAATAAGTTTTCTTAACCAATTACCGAGCGGCAAAAAATTATGCTAGTCCAATTTCAAAGATGTTGCAGACGACATTTTTAAGAAAATAGAATTTTACAATTCTTAGAGTTTTTGGCAAAAAAACATTGTGGGAAATGAAGAAATTGCTTGTTGAAAGCAATTTCTTCTTTTTCCATGGTGTGTCCCAAAGTTTTTACCTTGATTTGTGTCAAAAGGCGTCACTGTGTGGTAATGGGTTAAGGATTACAACCCATCATTAACTACAAAACAGTTTGTGCATCTTCAGGGATCATCAGTAACAAAAGAAATTAACGATTGTATCTATCGCCAATTTCTGTTGCCACAGATGATAACTGGAAATAGAAGAGGGTATCTCTCATTAATTTCTGTTGTTGCACCTGAAGATGCACAAAGTGTTTGGTATTTAAGGTTTACGAACTGAGAATGAAAACACCACTTTCTAGCCATACGAAATGCATCAAATTACACAAACTTGTAAATACACTTCACATAAGTTGATTCACCGTGCTGGATTTCAAGATTATGCTTCAAGAAGAAAATGTTTTACAAATGTTATTGTACTCTATATTCATTAGCAAGGGAGGTAATTTTGAACATTTTTGTCAAATATTTCCATAGGTATGCATTAATTCAAAATTCTAAACCATACAAAATGCTTATGTTTGTATTTGGACTGGAAATGTACCACAGTTTAGGAATTACTGGCACTTTTCAAATTTCGCCTCTGGCTCTGCATTTCATTCTCAGTTCGGAAACCTTAATGGTGTAATCCTTAATAATGGAAAATAGCATTTATAGTCAATCAAACCCTGTGTTGCTGGTATTCATTGAAATGGTCTCATTTAGATGATTCCAATGAGTACCCAGAACATTGGGTTTGGAGTTGAAATAACAAACTTTTAATGCTGTTACCACTCTTACCTGTTGCTCTCTATATTCTGTGTTATTCATAATATTATTCTTTAAATAAGTTAATTATCATTTTCATTAGAAAAATATTGTACCATTACTCAGAAACAATCTGTGTCTTACAACATTATAGACTGAAACTGAGGATGTATTGATGTTGTTTACTGCTTAAACCGTTTCCCAAACAAGGCCTTATTTTGACGACACTAGAATAAATGGCTAGGGAAAACAGTGAGACAAAAGAAGAAACTGCTGATAACCAGCAGTTTCTCTTTTTGCCCCAATATTTTCTGTGCTATATTTTACTCTAAACCAAATTTTATTTATCTAAATTTTGTTGTCTGCAACAGCTTTCAATTTGGATTACCTCAAAATTTTGCTGTTTGGGAAAGGTTTAAATAGGTTATAGATCTATTCAAAATGCTGAAAAGCAAATATAAATTGTAATTGTTACACAATTAAAGTGACATTTCACAATTATTTTTCCATAAATTTTACTTTTATTCTATCTGAACGAGCATCTTTTCTTATGAAAATTCTGAAAATTTCAAGCCAAAATATAGAACCGATAACGAGAAATATATATTTATGTGCTAAAATTAAACAAATTGTTGTGGACAACAGTTCAGATTTATATAGAATTTGTCATCTTTGTCTCAACTTTAAAGGCATATTTTTCGCTTATAAATAACAACTTCTAAAAACAGATAGCATTTCTATGTATTAGAATAAACAATCTTTGCATCAAGACATACTTTTAAAAAACAAAATAAATGTGAAATGTGTCATTTTAACCAAAAAAAATGTTGATGAAATTATGTCAAATCTTTCATAACTTATTTTATTGACTTTCCTTATTTTTCTTAGAATTTTACTATTGTTGATTATTTTTTCAGAAGCATAGTAACAATATTATCAAAGGCAAGCAAAACAGTGATAATTTTTGAAAAAGCAAAACAATAATAAATTTTAATAACAATGTACAATGAAGAAGCAAGTTTAATTGTATTTTAAATAGCCTCTTCAAATAGATATTGTTCAATGATATAATTACATGTATGCTGTCTTTTGATTTAAAAGGCTTCCTTTTGACTATAGAAAATGTAACTTCTATATTGAATGATATGCAAAATTATAAATAGCAATACAAATATTACTTTCACCAATGGTTCAAATTAGATAAAATAATCATAACTGAACAAACTCAAAGATTGAGCTGTCTCTTATAAAACACTGAATTTGCTGATAAGATGATATGAATACTAAATATTAAGCTACATTTATTATGCTTCACATTTTCATATAGTGCTATTGGTCATTGAGATTTGTTTATCACTTCCAATTTATGTATTATTTTTTTTATTTGCTCATCATCTTTTTCTTCTCCTTTCATTTTCTTTGTTTTATTAGGCATTGATTTCTAATATATACATTAAGTGTCTGTGTATTATCATGTCTTTTGTAGAATTTATAAAACTAAATAGAACATGTTGATAACCAGCATTTGTGTCTCTGAACCATTTGTAAAGTAGCAAAAAATTTAGACTTTTCCAATATTGTAAATGCAGCAGACGACAAAATGAATGTTGATAAAGTTAGGATTTGTGTACAATATAGCATAGAATATATTTAGAGGAAAGGAGAAAATGCTTATCATTAGCATTTCCTTATTTTGTCTGAATGTTTTCAATGCCGTTTGAGTAACCAAGACTTGTTTGTGGAAGGGTTGAAGTGTTCTTTGCCACAAGTTAATATCAACTCATTGTGTGTCAATGTTTGCTAAAAGAATATCTTCCATGTATGATTACAGCCATCAGATAGGCATTGATTTGCAAATATCGAGGGTTTGCACAAATCTTTTGTAATAGCAATGAATTTAGTGCTAAAAATAGACTTGGTTGGCAATTCTGTTTTGATAAACCGTGTGTGTTGTTATGAAATCTCGTAAATACGGCTTGTATCAAGCCGTAGTTTCGAGATTTTATAACAACACCCACAAAATACTTTTTGTTTGTTGGAAATTATGTCACTGTCAACAGGATAAAATTGTCCCCTTTTACACTGAATTTGATATGGCATGTATCAAACATATTAACAAAAATATTACCAAAAATCCCTTGTGAGCATTCAAGACTAATATGAATCCAGAACAGCCTGTGCATTTGAGCAGTCTGATCAAAATCCATATTTTTCACTTATAATCAGTGGAATTAGTATATGTATCTGGTTGTATTTGTGTGCAAGCTTATCTAGTTCAACATTGGTCCTTTTCCTACACATCGGCTCAAATGTAAAAATAAGGAAATTATAGATCTTTTTATAGCACCTTTGTTAATCAGAAATGGGCAAATGTTTCAATTACTTGTGCCATACAAGATAGACTATACTTAGACTATACTTACTCATATGAAATATTTCAATTTGAAAAGACAAGAATAACATTAGAATAGAGGAATACAGGTTTCATGTGATTAATCGTGCATCTTTAGTCTGATTACAATATTTTGGCACTTGTTTACATATTTTATCTATGTATTCAAATGAAAAATACATTTTAATTTTCAAAACAATTTTGCATGTGTCGGTTCGAATCATGCAGGTGTCTGAGTTTGAGACACCTGCAAGATTCGAGCCATCACTTTGCAAAATTACTGATATTATATTTTATACAAGTTATAAAACTTGTTTACATATGTAAATTTTGTAAACATGTGTCATGATATTGTAAGGGGACTATACAGTTATTACAATGTTGTGTGTGCATATCTTTATCGTAACTGTTTCTACATGTAGATGACACTTTAATGTCATGTGCCTTATAGAGACATATATTTTTAAACATTCTTCATAAAGATATTGAATTAACTTCTACCAAATGTTACTGTTAACATACTAAGGTTACCGTTACTGTTACTGCTTTAAGATTTTACTGGTTGAATATGCAAATAGCTAGGATGAAACATTTTCATTAGTGGGTGACCAAAATCTTGTAACTCTTGTAACTACAGCTTGAAAAAGCTGTAGTTACGAGGTTTTTACCTCCCATTAATATTTGTTCTGTATGAACATTTAATTCAATGCTTCATAAAAAATGATACAGCAATTACATGTTATGAAGACCAATTAAAAGAAAATGATGGGTTCAGGCAAAATTATTCCTTTGAAATTTTCAATATCATTTTTTACACATTTTCTAATATTTGTACAAGGAAAAATTGGGAATCATGTGATAATGTTTAGTGTTACTTCTGTGTACCACCAAAAAGGCTCAAACTGTAATTTCTTGTTCTGTCAATTTGTATTATAATTACAATTATTAATCTTTTTTCTAAGACTATTAATTTTACTGTTAGTAATGTTCAGAAATGTTGTAAATGCATCTTATTAAAGCTGCAGATATGATATTTTGAATGCGATTAATATTTGAATATGTTGTTTAGACAACATCATTATCATTTAGCATTAAATTAATATAAAGTATGTATATACTATGTTAATTTCAAATCCATCTGTTATGATATTATATTTCTACTAAATTACATGTATATGAAAGTTGGTGGCCTATTATCAACGCCTGTAGGCCTATAACTAAATATAGCCATAGATCATTGTTCAATTGACTTGTACAAGAAATGTTCGTGATACATTGTCCTGTGTCATTCTTACTATTGAAAGTCAATTCTTGGGACACAGTTTGATTTTCAATTTGGGTTGAACAAATGTGACCTTTCATGCTAAAAGGGACCTTATCAGAAGTCCAAAAGTCTAAATTTTGACAAACTTGTCTCAGCACAGGTCAACCAGATACCATGTGTGAAAAATGAACATAAAGTAAGATAGGGAAACATTACAGATTCAGACAATTACATAAAAGTGAAAAGTATTGGCCCTAGTCTGGCTGCGCGGACTGCGCAGACTGACTTGGGTCTATATTTTTCACACATCCGATAAGGTCCCTTTTAGTGTGATGGGTTACAAATATGTATAGTTGACACTTGTTATGTCAACATCCGATAATTCAAATTTCTATCTAAGTGGAAGTGAAAATGTGGTCCTATCACCATCAATGGATATCAAAATAGGTGAAACAAGATTATTTTGAAGTAAATATAGCTATTTAAATTTAAAATGAGAGAAGTTGCTCGTATCGAGCAATTTCTTTCCTTTTCGTACAATATTTCAATTTTAAATGTAATTGATGACCAACAAAATTGGATAAATATCATTTTAGTCGAAACTTGATGAAAGTCGGATGAGTCAAAATCCAGATATCTTGATGTAAAATGATGTTCCCTAAGATTTTTCAACAAAATTAGTTTCGACTGTATATCAATGTCAGCCTGCACATCAGACTGGACTGGCAGATCATGCTCCTATGTGTTTACACAAAGAGCATTAGATCTACATACATGTATTTAGAAATTTATTTCGCTTTACATTCATTAAGTATAACAATAATCCTAACTTTGTTTCATTAACCCGTTACCAAACGACAAAATTTTAGGGTGATCTAATTCAAAAGTTGCGGCTGACAACAAAAAGGATGATAATAAAGACATGATTTGCGTAAAATATAGCCAAGAAAATATTAAGACAAAAGGAGAAACTGCTGGTTATCAGCAGTTTCTTCTTTTGTTTCAATGTTTTCCCAAGCCTGATCTATTAGGGACGTCAAAACCAGGTCTTGTTTTGGAAAGGGTTAATTCTTACATATTTTTATTTGTAGTGGAAATGTTACTAGGTCTTAATCTGTGAAGTTTGTAATAAAATATCGAAAATACAATTTATTTGTTTCTATTCTATAAACCCTTCCCCAAACTTTGACTCTTTGACTCCCCAAAAGATAAAGGCTTTAGAAAACATTGTGGAAATGAAGTAATTGCTTGTGACAAGCAATTTCTTCATTTCCCACACTATTTAAATTAAATGGTAAACAGATAAATTTCGTTCCTTTTCAAGAAATTAGTTTTCTGCAACATTTTTGAATTTGGATTGCCCTTAATTTTTTTAGCTCAGCTGAGCACGAAGTGCTCGAGGTGAGTTATTGTGGTCACTTTTTGTCCGGCGTCCGTCCGTCCATCCGTCCGTCAACATTTGGGGTGTTTACACTCTAGCATCCACAAAAGTTACTCAATCTTGATCAAACTTGGCCAAAACAAGTATGATCATAAGTTCTCGGACAAGTTCGATTATGGGCCTGATCGGACCAGAAAGTGCGGAGTTATCTGCCCTTGAATGTCAAAAAATGCTGTTTTTAAGTTTGTTTACACTCTAGCATCTACAATTATTGATCAATCAAGACAAAACTTGGACATAATGTTGGAGACCATAAGATCTTGGATGAGGTCAATTTTCAGTCTGATCTGACCAGAAATATGAGAGTTATGTGCGCTTGAATTGGGCAAAATTGCCACTTTTTGCTGTATTCAAGAAAGAGTTAATCTAAGGGAAGGAACTCTGACACTACTTTGCTTCAGTATAAGTAGAGTTATCTAGTTTGATAGAGGATATAAATAGATTTACACTCTAGAAACCCATTACCAAACAACAAAATTTTAGCCTAGTCCAAAATCATAGGTGTTGCAGACGACAAGTTCCATTGAACAAAATTTAACATTTTTTGGTCTTTCTTAGTAGAAAACATTGTGGGTAATGTAGAAATTGCTTGTCACAATGTTTTCCAAAGCCTTTATTTTGTGGGGCATCCAAAAGCGCCAATGTGTGGGAAAGGGTCAATCAAGACAAAACTTTGACACAATGTTGGGGACTATAAGATCTCAGAGGAGGTTGATTTACAGTCTGATCTGATCTGAAAGTCAAGAGTTATGTGCCCTTGAATTTGACAAAATTGCCATTTTTGGTTGTTTTCAACCTTTTTTACACTCTAGAATCTACAATTATTATTCAATCAAGACAAAACTTGGACACAATGTTTTGGACCATAAGATCTGGGATTAGTTTGATTTTCAGTCTGATCTAATCAGAAAGTCAAGAGTTATGTGCCCTTGAATTTGACAAAATTGCTGTTTTTAGCTCACCTGAGCACGAAGTGCTCGAGGTAAGTTATTTTGGTCACTTTTTGTCCGGCGTCCGTCCGTCCGTCCGTCTGTCCGTCCGTCCGTCAACATTTGGGGTGTTTACTCTCTAGCATCCACAAAAGTTATTCAATCTTGATCAAACTTGGCCAAAACAAATATGGTCATAAGTTCTCGGTCAAGTTCGATTATAGGCCTGATCGGACCAGAAAGTACGGAGTTATCTGCCCTTGAATGTAAAAAAGATGCTGTTTTTAAGTTTGTGGCGTATTGGTCTAAGGGAAATAATCCTCACAGTTTAAATTACACAGTCTTCATACAACAGTTACCTCCCTTGGATCAATATATTTAAACTGTTACTTGTATATTTTTGTGTATCAACACTCATTATTTAACAATTCTAAAAAAGTTGTTTTTTATGCACCTGTATCGAAAGATTGGGGTATACTGTTTAACCGGTGTCTGTCTTTCTGTCTGTCTGTCCATCTGTCTGTCTGTCTGTCTGTCTGTCCAAAAACTGTTTGACTTTTCTCCAAAAGCATTTTACATACAAAGCTCAATTTTGGTATGTCACTTCCTTTCAATGATAGCCATCTGTTCCATGCATTATGACCTTCCTCATGGTCATCGGTTAACCCTTATCAACCCTTTACACGAAAACTTAACATTTTAGAAAAATTGCAATTTCGGGGACATTTGCGTTTCACAAACACATCGCGTTTTATTATCAACAATTTAATCAAATTGTCTGTCTTCAAAATAGAAAAAAGAGCTGGGAATGATAAGTTATTTGCATTAAAATTATGGTATTAAGGACACGATTGATGTTCACACTTCACACTTCAGTGTGATAAACAGATGTCAAACTGTTTTTATGCTCCCCGAAGGGAGAGCATATAGTCGCCGCTTCGTCTATCCGTCCGTCCGTCATTCCGTCCGTCCGTCCGTCCGAAGCGATTTCTCCATAACCCTTGGGCCAAATCAAATGAAACTTACCATGTGAACTCCCTATGACAAAATGCTGATGTACTTTTCCCGTTTTTTTTATTTAAGGCCTCGTCATGGGAAAAGGGGACTTAAGGTTATATACAGTTTTTCTCTAATTTCTCCTAGTCTAATGGTCAGAATTTGATGAAATTTCATATTTGAGTAGCAAATCAGATGCCCTTGACAATAAACTATTTAAAATTTGCGTATACAAAATATGTCATGGAAAAAAGGGGCTTAACATTTGTTAGCTTTATATTAGCTCTGCATGGCATATATTTATTGTGACAATGCCTTATTCGAGGAGCATTGTCCGTCTCTGACGGCTCTTGTTAGATATTATTGTTTATCTAATAATATTGGACACACTCTGTTATGGTACATCGAAGACAGAAAGTATGATCAAACGATTAGATAGATTTTATGGCCCTAAACCCATTCCCACACATTGACACATAGTTGCAGACGAAGAATTACATTGCTATGGTAATTCAAAGTGTGTGTTTTATAGCATAAAATTACTGAATGAATATGTGATATTGCTGATTATATATTTGATAAAATTGCTGTTTTTAGCTCCACTGGCCTTTCAGGCCAGCGGGCTATTGTCATGGCGATGTGTCCGTCGTGCGTCAGTGCGTGCGTGCGTCCGTGCGTCCGTAAACTTTTTCTTTAAAAATCTTCTTCTCAGAAACTACTGGATGGATTTCAACCAAACTTCACAGGAATGATCCTTGGGTGACCCTTTCTCAGATTCCTTCAAAGAATTTTGATCGAACCAGAAAAACCTGAGTTATCTGCCCTTGAATGTCAAAAATAGCTGGTTTTGACTTTATTTTTGCTCTAAAATCTACAAATATCAACCAATCAAGACAAAACTTGGACAGAATATATATAAGCATAATATCCTGCCTGTGTCTAATTTTCAGCTTGATCTGAATTTTACATCATGAGTTATATGCCCTTGAAATTGACAAAATTGCTATTTTCGGCTCTATTTTGACATGTTTTCACTCTAGCAACTACAAATATTGACAAATCTTGAGAAAACTTTGACAAAATGTTGGTGACTATAAGATCTTGCCTTGATGTAATTTTCAGCTTGATCTGAATTTTACATCATGAGTTATGTGCCCTTGAAATTGACAAAATTGCTATTTTTGGCTCTATTTTGACATGTTTTCACTCTAGCAACTACAAATATTGACAAATCTTGAGAAAACTTTGACAAAATGTTGGTGACTATAAGATCTTGCCTTGATGTAATTTTCAGCTTGATCTGAATTTTACATCATGAGTTATGTGCCCTTGAAATTGACAAAATTACTATTTTCGGCTCTATTTTTACTTTGTTTTCACTCTAGCAACTACGAATACTGATTAATCAAGACAAAACTTGTAGAGAATATTGGTGACCATAAGATCTTGCCTTGGTATAATTTTCAGCTTGATCTGAATTTTATATCATGAGTTATGTGCCCTTGAAATTGACAAAATTACCATTTTCGGCTCTATTTTGACTTTGTTTTCACTCTAGCAACTACAAATACTGATTAATCAAGACAAAACTTGTAGAGAATATTGGTGACCATAAGATCTTGCCTTGGTGTAATTTTCATCTTGATCTGAATTTTATATCATGAGTTATGTGCACTTGAAATTGACAAAATTGCCATTTTCGGCTCTATTTTGACTTTGATTTCACTCTAGCATCTACAAATATGGACTAATCAACACAAAACTAGAACAGAATGTTGGTGACGATTAGATATTGCCTTTGTGTAATTTTCAGCTTGAACCATAAGAAATTCAGGCCTGTGGAGCGACTCAAGACCTTCAGGTCTTTCTAGTTGACTGTTTGCAACCTTGTTTGCAACCTTGTTTACACTCTAGAATCTACAATTATTGACCAATCAAGGCAAATCTTGGACACAATGTTAGAGACTATAAGATCAGTCTGATTTGACCAGAAAGACGAGAGTTATGTGCCCTTGAATTTGATAAAATTGCCATTTTTGGCTGTTGTCGACCTTGTTTACACTCTAGAATCTACAATTATCAATCAATGAAGACAACTCTTGGACAAAATGTTGGAGAATATAAGATCTCAGATGAGGTTGATTTTCAGTCTGATCTGACCAGAAAGACGAGTTATGTGCCCTTGAATTTGATAAAATTACCATTTCTATGCTCCCCGAAAAAAATTCGGGGAGCATATAGTCGCCATGCTGTCCGTCCGTCTGTCCGTCCGTCTGTCCTTCCGTCCGTGTGTCCGTCCGTCCACAGCCAGATCTCAGCAACCCTTGGACCAAATTCAATGAAACTTCACATGTGCACTCCCTGGGATAATCCCTAGGGACCTTTTTCTCCGTTTCTTGATTTGAGGCTGCGTCATGGAAAAAGGGGCCTTAATGTAAAAATTAGTTTTTCTCTAATTTCTCTATATCTAATGGGCAGAATTTAATGAAATTTTGTACTTATGTGACAAAGGAGATGTTCTAGACCATATTCTATAAATAATGTGTGTACAAATATTCCGTCATGGAAAAAGGGGGCTTAATGTATGTGACAATTTTATTTTGTGACAAGCACTTATTCGGGGAGCATAATCCGTCTATGACGGCTCTTGTTGGCTGTTTTACACTCTAGAATCTACAATTATTTAAAAAAAAAAAAAAAAAAAACAATGTTGGGCACTATAAGAGCTCGGATGAGTTTGATTTTCACAACGTTATTGACCATAAGTTCATATTCAGTCTTAAAGTCTTAAATATCAATTGAATTAAACATAAGTGTTGCTCATATCATTTTGGTTCAGGTGAGCGATATAGGACCATCATGGTCCTCTTGTTTACTGTTTTCGACTTTGTTTACACACTAGAATCTACAATTATTGACCAATCAAGACAAATCTTGGACACAATGTTGGAGACTATAAGATCTCAGGTAACTTGGATTTTCAGTTTGATCTGATTAGAAAGTCAAGAGTAATGTGCCCTTGAATTTGATAAAATTGATGTTTTGGGCTGTTTTCGACCTTGTTAATACTCTAGAATCTACAATTATTTACCAATCAAGACAAAACTTGAACACAATGTTGGGGACTATAAGATCTTCGATGAGTTTGATTTTCAGTCTGATCTGATGAGAATGTTGAGAGTTATGTGCCCTTGAATTTGACAAAATTGCCATTTTCGGCTGGTTTCGACCTTGTTTACATTCTAGAATCTACAATTACTGATCAATCTATACAAAACTTAGACACAATGTTCGGAACCATAAGATCTCATACGAGTTTGATTTTCAGTCTGATCTGATCAGAAAGTCGAGCGTTTTGTGCCCTTGAATTTGACAAAATTGTTGTTTTCGGCTGTTTTCGACCTTGTTTATACTCTAGAATCTACAATTATTTATCAACCAAGACAAAAATTGGATACAATCAGGGCTACAGATAAGTGGAGGTGAAGACATACTAACATTGTTTTTTCGAATTCAAATCCTATGTTGTGGGTACTCATTTGAACCGTCTCGACGAGACGATACAAATGAATACTTACAACATAGGGTTTGATGATCACTGACAGCATTATTGCAATTTGAAAAGTCACCACCCCCTCTTATCTGGAGCCCTGTACAATGTTTGGCACCATAATTTAGATCTCGGATGAGTTAGATTTTAACAACCTTATTGACCATAAGTTCTTTTTCAGTCTTAAAGTAATAAATATTAATTGAATTGAACAAAAGTGTTGCTCATATCATTTAGGTTCAGGTGAGCGATATAGGACCATCAGCAGTTTCTCCTTTTGTCTCAATATTTTCTATAACATATTTTACACAAATTCTATCTTTAATAACTTCCATTTTGTCATATGTGGCAGTTTTTGAAGTGGATCTCCCTGGAAATTTGCTGTTTGGGAAAGGGTTAAATTCAGGTGTTTGGAAAAGGGTAAAGTTCATTGTCAGCCTTCTTACGATAGAGCTAGACACTCGCTGAAACCCAATCTTAAACCATTCCCCACAGTGACCATTTTTGAAGCACCAACTGATTAATGATTGAGAAAACATTGTTAGAAATTAAGAAATTGCTTCTGACAAGCACACTCTTTATTCTACACTATAGTCCTGACTGCCATTTGTTATGGCCATTAAATAGAAGAAAATCGAGCGAGATAATACATAAGCTATGATGATATATAATTATGTTTATTAAAGTCTCATTCATGTTTACACAAAGACATATATACAATTTAAAACATACAACATATTTAAAACATGACCGTTTAGATTGAACTATAAGAGACTGGTTATTCAAATTCTTTACTTTAGTTAAGCTATGTGCCTGTCTGCCTGTTCGGGGACATCCCAGTTGGTCTAATCCCATTTGGTTTAAAATTCAAATTTCCCATTTCGTCTAAAACCCTTATTTCAAGAAATTTGCTTTTCTTCAAAAATATTTTCTCAGTTTGTCTAATATATATGTATTTATGCATATATTAGGTCTATAGATCTATATTGTTTAATAATGTCTTTTTATTTAAGATTCTTAGGACATGAAACAGGGTATGAAAAAGTATTAGACGAAATGGGAATTTTTCGTCTAATCCAATATTTTTATATATTAGACGAAATGGGATTAGACCAACTGGGATGTAACCGCCTGTTCATACTAGATCAGATATGGTATTAAAAGAACTTGTTCAAATTGCATACCATAAATTATTACAGATTGGTTGTTTATCTAAAATTTAATTTTGTTGTTCGGGAAAGGGTTACATATATTGAGATCCCAAAGGTAGCAAATAAAACTAGTATCATTCAAATCAACCCTTTCCCGAGCTGCAAAATTTTAAACCCTTTCTAAACTGTAGGGAAAGAGTTAAGCCTTCTTCACACCAATTAAAAAGTTCAGATTTATTTTTGGCAGGTGCAATAATAATTTCATTTGACGTAAGCGTTTAAAATAACAATAGATTAATGATTAATAGTTTAATCCGACATGTAGCTTAGACTGATTTCAACCATTATGACACTCATGACCAAATGGTCCCTTTAACTATTAATCATAATAATAACATGCTTTTGTCTTTTGTTTACAATAGTGTGTATAGACTAGCTCTTTCTCGAGCAATGGAATCCCAAAAATGAAAGCTGTTGCATGTTTGTATACGCCTTCCCTCGTCAAGATTGACGCAATAGTTCTCTTACGGCTTCTTAATGTGCAGGAACTGTTAGAACGAAGTTAATCAACGCGATCTCTTTTTCCAGATCAAATCCGTCGAAGTGACTGTAATCGACCAAACAAGACCTCTACAGTCGATTTGATCGGCGAGTGAATAGATGGAACAGAGGTCGAGTTGATCGGTATGTTGTCGAGAATCACTCGAGCACAAGTCGGTGTGATCGGGTTAAGATCGGGTAAAATGTATTTGACCGATCACACTTGATCGCCACACATGATTGGTTCTCGAGCAGGTTGATTTTTTGCCCGGTCAATACAGGCACGATCGCATCGTGGTCAATTTTCTACTCAATGGCACACGAGTATTTTTGACATGTAAAAAAATCGAGTAGGAAGCCCGAGAGATGCAGATCAAGCTCGATCAGCCCTCGATCGCTTGATCAGATTGGCAGTGGGAACCTAGCAATAGCACATATTAATATGGAACTATGATGGTTATGGTAACATCCCAATTGGTCTACTCCCATTTCGTCAACTGTTTTTAAGTGCATTGAGTCCCATTTCGTCTACTGTCCCGACTCGTCTACTTTCATGTCAAATCATCAATAAACAGCATTATTCTTGATCTAAGAAAAGAAATTAAGTCAATTATGTTCACAAATGAAGTAAAAATGAAAACATTTTGATAATAATCATATGATATCATAATGAAATACAAAGTATAGAAAAGTAGACGAATTTGGGACTTATGTCCAAAATAGTAGACGAATTGGGAGTAGACGAAATGGGATTAAACCATGGTTATGATATCCCAATTTATGAATTGTTCATAAGTACCCGCTGATTCACATGCCTACAGGTTATCCCTTTCCCCAAACCGCGAAAAGTTGGACGGTTTCCATTTTTAAAGCTGCTGTATACGACAAAATGAATGTTGATAAAGAGAGGATTTGTTTACAATATAGCACAGAAAATAATGGTACAAAGGAGAAAGGGCTGGTTATAAGCATTTTCTTCTTTTATCTCAATGTTTTCCTGTCAAAGCATTTTCTATTTGGGACGTCAAAACGAGGTCTTGTGAAGAAAATGGTTAACCTCACAAACAAGACAAGGCCTTTGTTTCTCGAAAAAAAAACTTAAGTACATAGCCTACTCATGAGTACATACTCAACTTCAATGGAATACTCTCCAATGTTGAAGGGTATTCGATTGAAGTTCACGTGGATTTCGTGTGATTTGAGTACGGTGCTCAGATTTGAGTCTGAGAACGTACTTAAGTTTTTTTTTTTTTTTTTTTTTTTTTTTTTTTTTTTTTTTTTTTGAGAAACTGGGGCCTGGTTTTGGCGTTTCAAATAGAACTAGTCTGAGAAAACATTGAGGCAAAGAAGAAAATGCTAATATTCAGCATTTCCTTCTTTTGTCTTAATATTTTCTCTGCTGTGTTGTACATAAATGTTATATTGATGAAAGTCAATTTTGTCGTCTGCGATCGCTTTCGAATTGGAGCAGTATAAAATTTCTTCATTTGGGAAAGGGTTAATTCCATTAGAGGATGGTTCTTTAATTAATCGATCAAGTTATTTTCATAGGCGTGATTAATTTTTGTGGTGGATTCACTTTGAAATGGGTTATTAGTAATGGAATTAACATTTGAATTTAATTTTCAAAACAAGAGATGTGTGTTAAAACGAAATGATGTTTTGCTGTAAAGTGAATAGAAGATGCATGATTAAAAAATTAGGATATCATCTGTAATTGTGTAAGTATTATTTATTTATGTACTATCCCTCTAAAACAACTAAATTTTAGGGTCGTCCGAATTAAGAATAAAATGTTGCAGATGACGAAAGTGTGGTTACGGAAAGTAAGATAATTAATTTGAACATTACAGAATGGAAATCATTGAGAGAAAGAGGAAAATGTTGGTTTTTAGCATTTTTCTTACCTAATGCTTTCCGAGTTTTCTTTACCGTAGAAGTCAAAACTAGGCATTGTTTTTGAAAGGACTACTTTCGCGTTTTCCCTTAGAATATCTTATCGAGAAGTGATGTAGTGTACAGGACCATATTAAAGTAAAATGTCCGTCATGTGGACATTTTTAGATTAATAAAACATCGGATTTTTTCGATCGTCGCCGTTACGTATCCGAACTTATTCGGGCGCAGTCGTAAACATTCGGCGGTGGAAAGTTCCACCGCCGAATGTTTTCGACATCGCCCGAATAATTCCGATGTCGCACGAATCTCATTAGGGGCACATTACCTTAAAAATGCTCATGTATTATTAATTGTCCTTTGTTGTTTTCCGAAACTGAATTTTGTTTGGTGTAAATTTATATCTCTGAAATTACGATAGCTAAGATTAGCAAGCTTCATGGGTAGATAGATCTTTAAATGGAAAGTGCATCTACAAGCACCACAACTGACAACTCAACCTTGAATATTTTTAGTCGTTGCCCCCTTGTTATTTTTTGGACTTGAACTATGTCAAATTTTAAGCGTTTCTTTGAAAATACAATTTATATAGGATTGTGAATATTTATGGACGGCTTTTTGAAGTAAGACGGACGTATCACGTGACAATGTTCCGCTCTTATTTCATTTAGCCCTTTCCCAAACAAGACCTGGTTTTGACGTCCCTAATAGAAATGGCTTGGGAAAACATTGAAACAAAAGAAGAAACTGCTGATAACCAGCAGTTTCTCATTTTGTCTCAATACTTTCTATGTCATATTTTACACAAACTCTACCACTAATAACTTTAATTTGTGGCAGTTTTTGAAGTGGATCACCCTTAAGTTTTACCATTTGGGAAAGGGTTAAGCGTCAAGGTAATCCGCCTTTAGTATGTATCCGTAACGCGATTTATTAATTGATTTAGAGTTTACAGTTACAATTTTTTCTTGTGTCCTTTACACATTTTTTTATATAGTGATTATACTATTTTTTACGACAAAAAAGACTGAAAAATGATCTGATATTATATTTTGAAGAATGCTTAATGTTCTATGGATCACTTATCGTGTCTCTTATTAGTTCCACATATTCACCCAAGTGACAATCACTTTTTAAATTCTGCAAAGAGGAAAAAACGACAATCAATTTAGCAACACTTATAATAATTATTGGAAAAAGAATGAGCTGGGCTCTTCAAAGGACCCCCATATAACAAAAGAGGCTCGGCGGATCTGGAACCGTTTTGGTCTTAAATACCGTACCCTTCTGAGGTCCCTTTTTACTCAAAATTTAATGTGGTTACATGCGTCTTTATTTCAACTTAGCATTCCCCAAGCAATACCTGGCTTTGAAGGTCCCAAGAGAAACGTTTTAACCCTTTCCCAAACAAGACCTGGTTTTGACGTCCCCAATAGAAAAGGCTTAGGAAAACATTGAAACAAGAAACTGCTGATAACCAGCAGTTTCTCCTTTTGCCTCAATATTTTCTGGGCCATAACATGCATACTTTTTCCTTCTGATATGATTTATTGTGTCGTCTGCAACCCATTTGAATTTGGACCACCCTAAAATTTTGCAGTTTTGTAAAGGGTTAAATTTGAGAAACAAAGATAGACAGAGAACAAAACGCAGATTACCCGTATTTCACCCAATTTCCACTATTTTTTCTACCAATTCTCAAACGCCATAGCATTTTTACAAAACTGAAATGTTGTCATTTTAAAAATGATTATTTGTATCATTTGCTGTAACCACATACGAAATGATTTGGCCTTTAAATCGTATACATGTATACATATCGTTTTCTACATTCTACTTACAAAACAAATAAACAGACGGATGGCAAAATTGATATATTCTTATCATTTCTGCTACTCGATCTTATAAATTGTTAGTCAAAAGGAATCGAAGTGTCGAGCAATTTATTGTAACTAGATACTACATGAAACTAAATAAGAGAATAATAGGGCGGCCAAATCACTATCAAATGTCAGAACAGGTCATGGGTCACAAACCTAAAAAGTGAAAAAGATCCATTGCAGTACTCGAATAAGATAATTATACTTGAAAAATAAAAGCTTTGAATGAATGTTTTTGTAGTGTTTTAAAGGTTAAGAAAAAATGAGAGACTGAATATGGATCAAGGGATCTTTTTGTGACATCAGACATTGTTTTGTTTAGATTGAACATACATGGTTTTGCATTAGTGCTTGCAAGCGGGAAAAAAATAGTTGATGCGCAATGCTAAGCTATTCGAAAATGCCCAGGACATACAAAAGGTGGCGACAAAAGGTAAATCAATCAAATTTGTAAACTAATTTTAAAGGCGTGATAAAATGAGCATTGTATCTTATTTAACCCAATGCGTGACTGTAAAATTTCAACAGATCAAAATTCAAAGATGTTGCAGACGTCAATATCTAAATATTGAAATTTTGCATTTTTGGTCTTTCTTGGTAGAAGACATTGTGGGAAAGCAATTTGTGCATTTTCCAGAATGATTTTCAAAGCCACCATCTTGTACATAGTCCAAAAGAGTCATTGTGTGGGAATTGGTTAAGATGAATAATGCTAGCGGGATATTTACCAGGTATTGTTTAAAAAAAAGTTGTTTTTTTTCAGCCACAGCATACTTGTGGATAGTTTTACAATAAATTACTCAGAATTAGTACGTAAACGTATACCTTACAAAGGGAGACTACATATGTGATTTTACTACGATTAGTGCTAAGATTACGTCCCTTGTTACTGAGAGACTTGCACTGTATAATGTTCTCTTTTTATGCCTACGAAAAATGGAGAAAAAAAAAAACATTCAGAAAAGAGACAAAAATGTGGACCCAGCATTTTTCCGTACCCTATATGGTTTATGCATATAAACATAAACACTTTTGATGAAAATTTTGTTATCTACAACTGCTTTTTGTCTTAGTAATTCGAATAGTCTACAATGTCGTACGACATCTAAGTAGACCTAGTTTGAGAAAGGAATCAAATGTGATTTTTTTTTCAAATTTTCTGATAGAATAACTTTTCCCTGTATATTTTACTCCAAGGCACAAATTATGAACATACTAAGTAAGGCATAGTCAACTTTAGACTATTAACTAGATTCGATACTTTGCGTTTACAGCCGATTCTCTAGTAAACCAGAATGGCATATAAAAGTAGCGCACTTGTAAGAAATTGTCCAACAGAAAAAAATCGACTCTGGACAGACTGCACGAATTAACATTTGTGCAGGCTGGCCGGAATCAATATTTTTGCAGGCACATGTAGCGACATGACGACCGCGTGAAGTTCAAACCAGTGCATAATGAAAGCTTTAATTTGTCTTACTCTTACTCTTATCATTCTCAAAGAGTCAATAGTTTCTCCGTGCTTGAACACTTACATTCCGAACTGTTTTGTTCAATCGTTGATAATTTTTGTAGGTAAGAAACGGTTATTGTAACAATTCATATTTTTCGCATTTGATTACAAAGATAGCAGATTTTATCACGTCGGTTGTGAAAGAAAATTCTTTACTTTATTTTTATCTTATACTCTTGAGCCGGGGTCTTGAAATGGCCCCTAATAGAATTTCAGACAACCATGTTTCAAGATCAGTCTGTGGTTAGGTGCCGTCTGAACAGGACCATACTGCTCTCTTACTATTGATATATGTTGACACTTTCCAAAACGAAATTTTTTTAGGGTGATCCACTTAAAAAACTGCCACAAATAACAAAATGGAAGGTAATAAAGATAGAATTTGTGTAAAATTTGGCATAGAAAATATTGAGACACAAGGAGAAACTGCTGGTTATCAGGAGTCTCTTCTTTTGTTTCAATATTTTCCCAAGCCATATCCATTAGGGACGTCAAAACCATGTCTTGATTGGGAATGAGTTAAAGAAGAAGCTATTAATTTCATAATAACATGGTTCTTGATCAGACTGCATGTGTACGCATGCTGACCAAGACCAAGTTAGACTCAAAAGTCCCAAAGAGACCTTTTTTTCCAAATCCTAGCTCTTTTTCATTTTTATGTTTATATGCTGCTCCACCGATGAATTCCCTTTGAGGATCGTCAAAACCAGGTTAAGTGTGGATAAGGACTTTATAGTAGAATACCAGTAAAAGAGAATCACATGACGTCGGCATTTTTCGGGTGTCGTCGTAATCATTCGGCAGCTGAAAGTGCTGTTTTTCTCTCCGTGATTTATCCGTATAGATCGGACAACGAACGTGAACTACATCGTCAGTAAAAAATTAAATCAGAAGACGTCTGAACCTAAAAATGGACACACGAAGGGTACTAGTATTCTACCTTAACAGTAATTAAAACACAATAATACATTTCCGATTTTCGTCATCAGCCTTTCATACAATGAATTTTGAGTGACAAGATATTCTATTAACACAAAAAGCCGGTAATAGGTAGAACCATGAAGAGTAAAGAACGGCTGTTTGAATGGACTCATTGTTTTCTAATGATTCAAAAAACCTTCAATGTCATTTCGAACTTTGTGGAAATAATTGGTCTCCCTTTCCAATACACAATGCTTTCAAACGTTCTTAACCCAAACAATATCTGATATTGATGTCCTTAGAAGAAGAGGCTTTGGAAAATATTGAAGTAAAAGAAGAAAATATTAATAATCATTTGGTCTCTTTTAATAGAAAACAATGGGAAATGAAGAAATATAAAAAAGGAGATTACGGAAGTATAGCTCACCCTCGGTTTGAACGGTAAATTTTGCTCGAAACTTTATCCCAATAGAACGTTTATGAACAATTTCAAGATACATATTGTAGTTCCATTTCTACAAAATTATGTTACATTTCAAGCATTTTTATTTTACTGTCAAATGCAAGTGTCACTTGCGAATGTCAGATGCTCTTGTTCGACATAGATTGTACGTCGTATGGTTGAGAATTTGAAAATTCTCTGTCCCAAATAGCCAGGACTCGTCAAACGAACGTTAATAGCATTTGGGCGTCGAAATCGTCTAAGCACATACTTCAACAAAAGAGTGGGGGAAAAGTAAAATACTCGAAGATCACTAACGTAAAGAGATAATTCACTTTTTCTTATTTATTGAACAAATATAATGAAATACACACTTAAAACAGCCTACCCAATATCAACCTTTTTTGTGCTATAATTCGACTTTTTGATATTTTCGCAGACGGTATAGACCAAGATCAGACTGCACATACGTGCAGGCTGATCTTGATCTATGCCTTCTGCTCCTTCATAGACTGAAACACCGAAAGTTTTCCTTCTTAATGAACAAGAGTGTTATTCATATTTTAGATGGAATGACAAAATATGATTTTTTGTAAGGACAAGGATCAAAGCGTGGCGAAATACAGAAGCAAATATTGTGCCGAGCGGATCAATTCTGTTTATTCTGTACTTATACCCTTCGTTTGTCCTTCCAGAAGTTTATTTCTGTTTTAGGAAAATAAAATTATTTTTGTTCCATCTTTGATTGTTTGCTTATTCAACTATCCACTACCCCATTCTTAGGTGTGTGTGTGTGTGGGGGGGGGGGGTAGTATTGCATGTCAATTTGTTTGATTTTCCATTCCTTTTTTCTTTCATTCGAAAACCACCATTATCAGTCGTCCTTCCTTTGATCGTAGTTCAATACGACAAAATGTTAACTTTTTTATCACGACGAGTTTTCTATTGGCACATTGCTCTCCGTTAGGCCTACTTTACATCGTTCCACTGCTTATTTGGATTGTGCTAATCCATTGCGCTAAATCTGCTGGAATGATATATAATACATCACATAGGGCTAGATGGACCTATTCTCGATTTTTGTGTTGTTGGGTTTCCATTGTTCCATTTAGCCTTATTTCTTTACGAACAAAATGACAAGTTATATCCTTCTAATCTAGATTCATACTTTCAAAACCAATAGCGACATCATAGATTTTTCGACAAGATAGCACAACATTGTTGTAAGTGAAAATATGACATACAATTGACGTCATATCGGCCTCGGATAAGTCGTATTTCTGCTTAAGTCGAAGTGAAAATCTTGTCTTAATCCTCAACAATGGAAATCTTAATTGTTAAATTAAAGTTTTTGATATGAATATAGTCATTGAAATTGTATTAGGAAAATGATAGAAATTGCTCGTTTCGAGCGATTTCGTTCCTTTTCCTGTTACCGGTATATTTCAATCATAAACGTAATTGAATAGCAACAAATATGGGTAAATATCATTTTTCTTCGAAAATCGACAATTGTCGAATTACGTATTCGAAATCCGGATATCTCAAGATAATAAAACTGTTCCCTACGACTTCGACATAGCGAGTTTCAACTGTATCAATTTTGCATTTACAATAGTATTGCGTTAACCCATAGATTTACCATAGATTTATCCTTTCAAAATCAATAGTGTTATCCTAAATTACATTTTTCTTGTATCTTGGATTGACTTGTGGTGAGAAATACAACGATACAGTGACTTTATTACATTTCTGGATTAAAGGTTTTACAATAATAATCCTTTTCCGTGGAAACTTAAACCATTTTCGATCTAGAATGTTGTCGTTTGGGAAAGAATTGAAGTTAAAATATTTTATGTAAAATTGCGTTAGATTATCTAACAAAAATACTTATCCTGCTGGATTAAAAATTCTTGACGTGAAAAAATATAATGGATTTGACCCTTTTACAGACTTAAAAAAATCAGACCGTCCAAATTTGGAAGTTGCTACAGACGACTAAATGTATAAATGTTGATAAAGATCGGACACTTCTGGGGCAAACGAAAAATGAAATGTTGATAATTCACATTTTATGATTCTTTCTCATTTAAAAAAAACACCCTTTTTTTCAATTGTTGGCATTGGCTTGTTTGGAAATTGTTAACATATTGCCAGGTGGGAAACTTTTAGAACTTTTTCGAATTAAAAGATTTTGCAGCTGACATTTCGGTCTTTAATAGTAGAAAACACTGTTGGAATTGAAGAAATTGCTTGTAACAAGCAATTTCTTCATTTTCAATGTTTTTCCAAAGTCATTGTATATATATGGGAGTCATTGTATGGGAATGGGTTAAAGGGTATACGGTGATAATCCGTTTTCTGTGGTAACCTTAAGGAATTCGACGTAAAATTGCGATAGAACACCTTGAAAGATATTACACGCAGTTCAATAGATTTCATTTCGCTATCATTGTTTGGTCTATTGAACAAAAATGTGAACGCAGTGAAAAAAGAAAATATGGATTTAACAGTACCGGATCCAGGATTTCTGTGAGGGGGGTTCGTTTTTACAAAAAGGGGGGTTCGTTTACAAGTATCAAACAATTTTGGCTGAATTTCTGCATGAAAATGGAATAATCAGGCTATCGAGGGGGGTTCGTTTGAACCCCCCGAACCCCCTCTGGATCCGCCACTGTTTAAGTAAATTACTAGCAGTATAAGGGCTATTCTATTTTGTGAAAGTATTAGAAAATTATTGCTTTTTGACATTTATACACAATGTATAGTGGAATAAAACAATTTTGAAAATTTGAAATGGATTGTACCGATGAAAGATGAAGCGTGCGCGATAATAATTTACTTGAATGGAATGGATTATGCGCTCTTTTTGATAAATAATATTATGCATGCTGGATAAATAGAGGTTTTTAAAGGAAGTGGATACATAATTCATTTAATCATAAGCTTTACAAAAAAGCGACAATATTGCAAACTTCTTCGCGGAAGGATGGTGTGGTTTGATTAATAATCAGTCGCCTTAAAGTCTCTACTTATAAATATAGAACTGATTTTTCACTTTTGATGGTGAAATTATGAATAAAACTATATGCATGAAGGATAGGTGGAGGTTTCTTACATATTAGTGGGCACGCATTTCATTGAGTCATAAACTTTAATAAGGACGGTACAGTATAAAAGAACATTGCATTAACACTTGGCTCTAGTTAGATATTGAAGGATGTCTAATAGTTTGAAGCATTTTCGCAAGTCTCAGCCGGGGTTGCTGGTAAAGAAGCCCGGCAGTTGGGCCGGACCTGAGACCTCGAGCTCACTGGGTAGCATGAGTCGAGCGGCTAGCTCTTGGTCCATCCGAACAGGCAAGGGATATGGTGTTAGGGTAAGATGTCATTCTTTCTTTCTATATTTCATTTCATATTCCTTTCTAAATTTTTGATGCATTTCATTTTAAATCTTTCCCAAGCAAGATCGACCTGGTTTTGACGTCCCTAAAATAAATAGTTTGGGTTGGGAAAATATTGAAACAAAAGAAGAAACTGCTGATATTCAGCAGTTTCTCCTTTTGTCTCAATATTTTCTATGTCATATTTCTATCATTAAAAACTTCTATTTTGTCATCTGTGGAAGATCACCCCAGAATTTTGGCGTTTGGGAAAGAGTTAAAAGATGTTGTAGATCACACAATAGACATTAATGAAATGCAAATTTTAGTTCATCACTGTGCAGAACATATTGAAACTGTTTTATATTTATAGGAAGTGTGCAGTGTATGTGTTTGACAAAGAAAATGAAAGACTCGGTTCGAGCGGCAGTAGTATAAGAGGCTAGACTGTCCTCTCATACTGCTAGCGGTATGCTTAATTCCTTAAAAGGTCCTTGTTAAATTTAATGTTACTAAGGTATTCCACCCATCATTAGAAACAAAAAAAAACTTCTTGTGACTTCTGCGTGTAACTTCGCCGTCATTCGTGATGACGAAAATTGACAGGATTATCCGGATTTTAAGAATCCGGGTAACCTAGTCAGTTCCCGCCATCGTTTGTAATGATGAATTTGCACGATTTGTAGGGTATCTAAATTAAAATGATAGGAAGAATACCTTATAGACGGGGACATAGTATTTTAACTAGCAAGCATCTCAGTTTTTATATATAAAGAAAGAGAAATGTTACCTCGTTATATTACATACATCGATGGTACCCTACTCTGTTTCATGCACAAGTTGTACCGTAATTTCATTTCTCAAAAGATCAATCGCCTGTGTTTTCCGGAGAAAGCCCATGAAAACAGAAGTTTTAACTGTTCTTCTATTCGTTAACTTCTAATTTGTTTTTTTTGGTCATTTCCTTTTAGACAGTGTTAAATTCTGTTGTTTGAGAAAGGGTTGAAAGGTTCGATCTCTAGTTTTACCAACCCTATAATTCATTTGAAGTTTTTGTTTTGGAAACTACTTATCGGAAAATCCATATATCTGATCGGTAACTAGGGTTTAGTTGAAAAACAAAATAATAATGACACTGGTGATAGGATATTCCTAAATCCACTTATGCTCTGAAAACTCAGGAATGACAATAACATTTTTTCGGTTATTAAAACACACCCAGCCCAAATTTACAAAAATGGGGGTACTGTGTATAACAGGACAACAGCTCTTTCTCAAACAACATACATTGCGCTACTTTAGACAACGTAAATTGTGTACAATATTCCACAGAAAATATTTAGACAAAAAATGAAAATGCTGAAAATCAGCATTTTATTTTTTGTCAATGTTATCCCAAACTTATTTTTAAGAGCTTCGAAACCCGGATCTATATGTTAACCCATTACCAAATGTTAGACTAGTCCAAATTCAAAGATAATGCAGATAACAATTTCAAGCGAATGAAATATTGAATGTTTTGGTCTTTGTACGTAGAATACATTGTGGTAAATGAAGAAATTGCTTGTCACAAGCAATTTCTTCATTTTCCACGATGTTTTCCAAAGCCATTATCTTGTAGGGAGTCAAAAGGAGTCACTGTGTGGTAATGGGTTAAAGAATTAATCAATTCGTCAGACTCTTGACAGCAAATGCCATCAGCTATATCAGAAAGGGTTGCTGTTTGATATTGGTCGAAGTATATACGATGATCGACTCCTATAAAATCCGATTTTACGATGTGGGCTCTCGACAATGGCTTGAATAATTTGCATTATGCAAATATTCAAATAAGGTATTAATGTGAATTGGGCATTAAGCAAATTTAAATGGCATCCCCTCTTTCGAGTCACGAAAAAGTCTATTTTTTCTTTGAAAATTGAACTAATTTTAGAATGAATAGATTATGATATATTTGCAAACTAATTTGTGGCCACATAGGCCTATTTGTTGAATTTAGAAGAAGGTGTCGAGAATTGTAGGCCTACCATACGCCTACCGAAAATACAAAGATCTGGTAAATCGGGAAACCGCTTTGTATGCATTATTTTTGATTATCGAAATGCTACAAAGTCATTGGGCTGTTTCGAAGAAATTTGAAAACTTTTTTTGTATATGCCATGTGCATAGTACGACAATTTTGATCGAATTTCAATCCAAGTTGGCCGTACGACAATCTTTTGAATTAAACCCATTTCCCAAACAAGTTCTGATTTTGATGGTCCCTGTAGAAAACGGATTTGGAAAGTATTGAGACAAAAGAAGAAAATTATGAAAATCAATTTCAATGCTATGATGTACACAAAATCTCCTTCATATATATATACCCATTTTTGTCATCTGTTTCTTTCAAATAGGACTACCCTCATATTTTGTTGTTTGGGAAAAGGTTAATAACTGCTGAAATAATGATGTTGCACAAATGCCCATATCGCACTTAATTGTCACTGTCGTAAAACACTAATTCTTTTTCATTTTCCCGAATTCATACAGGAATTTGTCTTGGGTTAGTTTTATACAACAATATATGTCCAATTTTTATAACATTAAGTCTAAAATTTAAAAATTTTAGACCTCATTTTATGAGATTTTGACACAGTGACTTTGTTTTCATATAGTCCAAAACAAATGAATCGCGTGACTGTGATGTCCCAAATTAAAAAAAAAAAAAAAAAAAAAAAAATGAAATAGAGTATAAAACAAAATCTTTGATTCTTTATTACGTCTTGAAGATCCATGGTAATAGAAAGGATAAAAAAGAGTAAAAAAGTTCCGGCATTACATTTGTAGGGGGCCATTAAAAGTTATTGAATGCATTTCATTGGATTTAAATGGGGATTGAAAAACGTATATTTTAAAAGAAATAGTGTAAATTTATGTGTATCGATATTTCAACACCTAAATTGAATTCCTCTATTTTACCGATATAAATTTAAGGGCGTGATTTATTAGGAGCCATTTCAAGCGGAATTGCTTAATATTCCTTTCGTAACAAGAAGGTCGAAACTACATCTTCAGTATAGATAAAGTTACGTTTTTATTCAAACAGCTTTAACCAGTAGATTCATTTATATGTAATGTAATTGTTTCACGTAAATGCACACATCAATGCAGACAAACATGATTGAATTAAAGACAAGTCTGGGATTTTCCTTTAAAGCTGGAGGGTAACAGATGGTCTAATTGCAAAAAAAATGAAATTTTTTGAGAAAATATGTAAAACTTTTGTGTTGGGCACCTCAGAATGGTTAATAATATGCGATTCAGACAGAGATTGGGCCGAAATTACAAGCGATATAGCCGAATTTAGGGAGAATCCAAACCCAAATTCAACTCCGTCACAGATGCGGTTGAATTTATTCTTTAACTGTCACGCATGCGCATGCAGCGCGGACCAAGATTCAAACGAGATTCTTACTTGAATTTCAATATGACGTCATCATGTATGTTGTGACGTCATTTAAGAAAGTCGCATGTCCCACTGTTTTTGACCTACTTTCGACATCGCTTCATGAATTTGGTATCAAATTGCGAAAAAATGAGTCGTTGCTTCAATAGTTTGTCGTAATCATTTAATCAGGTCATATAAAGCTTAAAAAGTGTACATTTCGTTTGTTTTTGACAAATTTTGGGTCCAAATCTGGGAAATAGCAGCTTTAATGTTGCTAATCGGCTGATTTAAATCATAATGCGCCCAAATAGGCGTAATCTAAACCAGACATTGGAACACTTGTAAACCGATTCTGCATAGGCCGGTGCTGTTTTCGAATGTCAACAGGGTTGGTTCTTAAAATTTAGATGTCAGCTAATTATACACAGACTTGATAAATAATGGCTAAATGAATTACACTTGAAATTATTTTGGACAGAAATAACCTAGCTTTGCAGGTTGACCATCCCACACGATATATCTTGAGTATATTTTTTTACCTCCGACAATCTAGCATGGGTCCATTTAGGCATCTTACTCGCTCTCCATTGCCAGGTAACGCGTGGCACTGTCACTGGTGGTGAACTCGGCCAAAGCGAGGGACGTTTTTCGCTACAACAAGGTACAGATATTTTGCGTGTAAATGTGACTTCAAAGATCTGATTGGATAGTTTTTCTAATAACAATGAATTTGTTCTAAAATAGACCGGAATTACCGATATGTATGGACAAACCGTCTGTGTTGTTATAAAATCTCGTAACTACGGCTTTATCTAAGCCGCAGTTACGATATTTTATAACAACGCCGACGGAATACTATGATCGCGAAAAAACGTCCCATGCTTTGGCCGAGTTCACCACCAGTGACTGTGGTTTGACCTTATTCGGTAATTGTCCGTCTAAACACTTCGAGTACAAAGTTAAGTGGATCTTAAGCATTTTAGCGGCGATCGACGCAATGTCAATAAAGTCAGCTGAACGACCGCCCTGTCAATACATGTTTATTGTGCGGCTTCTGTTTTATAATACCAACTATACGTCGCGTTTCAACAAAAAAAAAACTCGTAACTGCAGCTTAACTCAAGCTGCAGTTACGAGGTTTTCATTGGAAAGCATCGTATAATACCTTTCTGAACTTACGGCCAGGCATCTAAGACTGGCTTTATTTTATAAAGGGAGGCATTTCAGATAGTTAAATTTCGTAATTTTGGGTCTTAAGTAGCATTTTAGCGGATATCAGTTAAAGGTCAACAAAAATGGCTGAGAGACATTCTTAGCATTGAATACGTCTTTAGTTGAACTGTATTTTTCCTATAATGAATTGGTCGCATTAACATACACACTCGAATTCCATTACCCATGTATGTCATTGTGGCAAATAGGAATAGAAAACGCCATCTGAATTCATGAAAATTGTTACATGTTTTATAATTGTTCCCGGCATATTCTAATAGAATTATGTCCTTTCAATGAATATATGAATGGTCAAATCCTATTTAAATTTGCCTTTCGCATTAAATTGCCGAGTCTGACTTTGCAAATAGCATGTTTACTGCTTTGCGTATCTATAGCATATTATGTTTTATTTCATTTTTTACAACAATATTTGTCTGTAAAATTGCCTATTTTATGAAATGTTATTGATCAAAGTTGAATCATCAGCAAACAATTAACTCCTATACAAATGTGAAAATAACCACAGAATTACAGTGTTCAAAGATAATTGAATATAAATGGCCGCTCGTTCACAATGGATAACGAGTGTAATACTCGTTATTAGGAAATCATTATCGAAGGGGACGGACTTCAATTCATTTATCTTTTTACATAGCAAATATATACGATATATTTCATTTGACATTCAATATATTCCATATCCTTTGCACTTTTTATTCTTCCAAACTCAATAGCTATTTTTGAATACAAGTTAATACATTTTAGACTTATTTTTATGGCACCAATCACACTCATAGAACGTCGTGAATTAAAAAAACCACATAAACTGGGTAAGAAAAAATAAGAAAGAAAAAGAAAAGTTAGCGCCCATTTACACACCAGCCAGAACATTGCATTATATTTTTTTTTTCAATTTTACAAAAAAGGTTAGATGGTCGTCGTAATGAAATTTATTGACTGTAAACAATCCTGATAATAAGTTCATTTGCTTCAGAAATCGTTGATAATCGTATCTCTGGTAATTGACCCGCCCACTTTTCGCTGCTGTAAATAAAACTTTCGATTGTCCAGTAAAATTGTTCATTCAATTACATGTACGCATTTTATCTCAATAATTCATGTGGCAGAACTATAGATTAGTTTCAACTAGACAAATAAAAATTTCGATGTATGATATGCTATTTTCTAGCGAATTTCCTAAAATTATTTAGACAAAGGTCCAAATTATACAAAAACTGCCTGTTCTGAGATCTGCTTTGTTTCGGGGGGGGGGGGGGGGGGGGGGGGGGTAGCTATAAATCTATTTGAGTCGGGATCTGGAAAAGGGTCCCGTTAAGTTTTTGAGATCAGCATGGTTCCAGATCAGCCTGTGTATTCACACAGTCTGATCAGGAACTATGTTGTTCATAACCTATAATATAGCAAACATAATCTTGAGACCAGCGTAGATGCTGGTTAGTTTCAACTTAGGCACAAGCTGATCTTTAAATATAGCTGTCTCAGTTACTATATAAAGGACCCCTTTCCAGATACTGGCTTTTTTTCTCAAATGGTCCACTTTTCTGTGGCATGCCACCCAAACTTTGCCCATTTTTGCTTGCCGTAAGAATCAAATCGTCAAATCGATAAACAGAAGTCCTCAATGCTTCAGTTTATCAGCTTTTGAAGTTGATATATTGGGGGCACACTTTCACTTAATCTTTCCGCCGAAGTTTACGATGGCAGTCTGAATGTTTGTTCGATATAGTTTTGACATGATTTTGATTACGTGAGACGGCTAACTCCGTGTGTCTCAGTTCCTTAAAAATGGATTTGCTTCTATG